>VDMD01000028.1:0-419199 GCA_007026445.1 Schizophyllum amplum | reverse complement strand
ACGTGATGAATTCACTGCTTGAACTGCTTCTAAGGTTTGCTGGTATGTTGCGGAAAAGTACCTCCGGGACCTGAAGACGCCGTCTGCGCCGCAGCCCTCGGCACGCGCAGTAACATCCATCCTTCATCTTGCCCACTTTCTCGTATCTCAAGCGAGGATATTGGAACGAGGGACGGAGTCCGCTAGGAAAGGAGGCCAAGGAGGACATCCCCAGCGACCGAGTGAAGGACGCTCCTGCACTTGCGCGCGAATTGCGCTGGCGGTTGCGATTGGCGGCCGGTGAAGAGAGCGACGACGAGCGGTCGTCGACGCCACATCTCAACGGACACTCACACCTCAAGCGCAAGCGTATCAAGTCAGAAACACCCGATGAGCGCCCTCTGTTCAAAAATTTCAAACCCAAGGCGTGGGGCAAGACCACAGAGGAGCAGAATTTGGTGGAGACCAAGCAAGTCAAGGTAGCACGACCAGATGACGACGGGGCTTGGATGGAGCGGTGGGTTACTTGGGCGGACCCGATGGAGGAAGACGGGGCGGAGGAGGCGCAGGTGCAGAGTAAGCGGACGTGGTGAGCAGGGTGCGCAGAACGGCGAGCGGGCTGGAGCGGCAGCGGATTGAGCGAATATACGAAGCATGGACATGGCCACGCACGTAGATTTTTTTTTTTGGCAGTGTGTATGTGTATTTCACATGTAGGCGCGTCCCGCGCGACGCGTGCGGCATCAATTCAGGGGTTCTGGGAAACACAATCCAGAACAGTGACCAGTCAGTAAAGCGCATCAACCGCGTCTTCATCTCTACCTTCACCTTTTTCTTTTGAATCGACTCCAGGCAGCGCGACGTCGCCAGTAATTGCTGGTGAGTGCGCTGCTCGCTGGGGTGCCGCTTAAGATGAATATGTTTTGTCAGAAGGAAATGTCGGGCTTGAATCCCAGCGGGACTGATATTCGTCCGAAATCGCCAGCAGTCGCAGTCCCGCAGATGCAGGCGCCCTACCCGACGGCCCTCCCTCGTACGACGACCCCGCGACAACGGGCCAGGCGCCCTCCATTGACCACGCCCTCAACGGATTCGCCGCCATGCGCATCAGCGATCCGGCCCCCCGCGGTCTCGCGCCCAACGATCCCGTCCCCCGAGCGACGTCCGCCATGTCCATGCGCTCCAACACCTTCCACCAGCCACCGCCCGCCACCGCATGTATCCGTCCCCGCGATCGCATACCCTCCCGCCTGGCGCGCCGCACCAACCACCGCCGCCATCCTGGGGGCAGGCCCCGCCGATGCCGGGCGCGAGCGACGGTGCGTCCGTTCACTCGCGCGACAGCCGCGGCGATCCTGTCGGCGGCGGCGCATATGAGGGCTACGACGACATTATGAGCGCCTACACCGACGACGGGCAGAGCGTACACTCTTCCGACCGGGCGTACCCGCAACAGGGCCCTGGGCGCGGGTATGCGCCGCAGCAGGCGTGGGGCCCGCCGCCGCCGCAGGGCGGGTACGATCCGTACTACGCAGCAGCCTCTGTGCTCGGCATGGGTCCCCCAGGTGGTGGGCCGCCGCCAGCGCAGATGTACGCTGCGCCCCCGCCTAACGGTGCCAACTATCCCCCATCAAACTTCCCTCCCAGTGGTTACGCGCCCTCCGTCGCCTCCAGCCATTCCTCATATAATGTTGGCTCGCCGGGGTCACAACAGTCTCCCGACCCGAACTCTTCCTACGCTGGTTCCTCCAACCAATCCATCATATACCCCCAGGATACCCAGGAATTCGAGGGCCGCCCTCCGCTCAATCGCGGCGAATCCGTAATGCCAGCATCGCGCATGACCAAAGCCGTGGACCTGACTGCCCCGCCCTACACGAAGGAGTACATCGACCAGTACCGCCAGCGCATAAAAGCAGACCCCGACCCCGAAGCCCATTTCGCGTACGCCAAGTACCTGATCGACGCCGCTCGCAAATACGCCAGTCGGCGAAGGACCAGCGCTCTGCGAAAAAGTACTCCGAGGTGTTGATCACGGAAGCGCTCAAGGTCATCCGCCGGCTCGCGACGCAGGGCGATGCATACGCCGAGGCGCAGTTTTTCATGGCCAACTGCCACGGAACTGGCGCCCTTGGCTTGCAGGTGGATCACGAACGCGCATACCACCTCTACCTACAGGCGGCGAAGCAGAATCACCCTGCTGCCTGCTACCGCGTAGCTGTATGCAACGAGATCGGCGCTGGTACGCGCCGGGAACCACCCCGTGCATCTGCTTTCTACAGGAAGGCAGCCTCGCTTGGTGACACCGCGGCGATGTACAAGCTGGGGATGATTTTGTTGCACGGCATGCTCGGCGAGCAGCGAAATCCCCGTGAGGCAATCGCGTGGCTCAAGCGCGCTGCAGAGCAGGCAGACGAGGAGAACCCGCATGCACTGCACGAGCTCGGTCTGCTGTACGAACAGCCAAACTCGCAATTGGTGCCGTTCGACCCCGGATATGCCAAGGCATTGTTCACGCAGGCGGCACACCTTGGCTACACGCAGTCGCAGTACAAGCTCGGTCAGTGCTACGAGTATGGGCATATAACATGTCCGGTCGACCCTAAGCGCTCGATCGCGTGGTACACGAAGGCAGCAGAGAAGGGCGATTCGGAGGCGGAGCTTGCGTTGAGCGGGTGGTATCTGACCGGAAGCGAGGGTGTGCTCAAGCAGAGCGACTCAGAGGCCTACTTGTGGGCGAGGAGAGCAGCGAACAAGGGTCTGAGCAAGGCTGAGTACGCGGTCGGATATTACACAGAGGTGCGTTTCCCTGTTTGAGCTCATGACACGGCTGTTAATGGATTTCGTAGGTCGGTATCGGCGTGAAGCAGGACGTGGAACATGCGAAACGGTGGTACATGCGCGCAGCTGGTAGGTGATACCGCTCGGTCGAGTGTCCATGAAGCTGACTTGTCCCTCTAGCACAAGGCAACAAGCGCGCGATGGCCCGGCTGACAGAGATGAAGCGGATGGGGAACAAACGGTCGCAGATGGCACGCCCGACACGGCAGCAGGCCAAGGACGAGTGTGTTATTTGCTAGCGCTTTTTGTTTGTCCGTTTTCGACTGCCGTGTTGACGCACGTGGTTATCGAAATCGATCTACTTTAGGCTTGTCGTCATTGTACAGAATTACTATAGCACTTCTTTACTTACTCGACCTTCGCTGCCACCATGTCCAAGGACTCGGCCGATGTCAGCGCACCCGTTGCCCGCAGCGACCAAGGCTGACCCAGTCCCAGACCTCATTACTGGATCTGCTAGATCTCTCCCAGCTCAACTGTCTGAACGAGAGCGACGGTGCGTGACGCGCGCGGAGACGGCGGCAAGCTATAAAGTGCTCACAATGCTGAAGAGCATACGCTCAAGTCCATTCTCGGCGGCAAGACGCGCTCGAGGGACAGCTCGCAGTACCTGCTGAGCGACGCCGACGAGCAGCTGGTGCTCAATATCACCGTAAGCCAGTCGCGTCGCGTGCGAAACGCGCCCTGCCAGCCGCTCACGATCCCCCCAGTTCAACCAAGCCGTGCGCATCCGGTCGCTTGTCATCCATACCGCAAATGCGGAGGAGGGGCCCAAGGCCATCAAGCTACTCGTCAACCGGCCTAACATCGGGTTCGAGGACGTCGAGGACGCGTCCGAAGGAGAAGTGGCGCAGACGCTGGAACTCTCCGAGGCGGACGTGCGCGAGGGGAAGCCGATCCCCCTCCGCTTCGTGCGATTCCAGGCCGTCAACAGCTTGCATGTGAGTTCGGTGCGCGTCGCGATCGCGCGCGTTTGTTCACAATGACGCAGATATTCGTGGCGTCAAACCAGAGCGGGGCGGACGAGACGAGGATCGACGCGGTGGATGTCTTTGGCATACCCGTGGAGTGAGTGGTCATTTGAGGAACGATGTCTGTGGCTGACCATGCATACAGAGCAACAAAGGACCTCTCCGGGCTGAAGAAGCAGGAAGAGTAGACCGCGTCGAGCGTCCAACCATGTACAACACGCATACACCTACATACATCCAAGACACAGACCCTCAGTGATACGCCTTCTTCCCGCGCTCGATATGCGCCCTCAGCTTCTGCTGCTTCTGCCGCAAGCTCGCCTTCTTCTTCCCTCTTACCGCGCCACTGCTCATAATCATCATGATCGGCTTATTGCGCGCCTTCTCCCTGTTCGTCGAGCTGCTCGGCGCCTCCTTGTTCTTCTTCCCCTTCAGCGACCCGTACTTCTCGCGGCCCTCGCGCCCGCGCTGGATCGACTCCATCCGCTCCGCGTAGTCCGCCTTGGCCTTCTTGCGTGGGCCCAGGATGTCGTTCTCCGAGACGAAGGTGTCCTCGGCGGTCTCTGTCTCGTGCGCCGTCTTCTTCGCGGCCTCGAGGGCGGCGAGCTTGCGCTTGGCCTGCGTGCCGCCGCCGGCCTCGACGGCTTTTGTGGCCGCTTGCACGCGCAGGTCCGCCAGCATGGCGAAGTCGGCAGGGGTGAGGATCTGCGGAGGGCGGCGGTTAGCGCGTCGCGCGCGCGATGGGAATGGGTGCGTACTTTTGTGGTGGCCAAGGTGGACATGCGGGTTTCGACCGACTCTGACACCGTGACGCTCTTGCCATCCGCCTCCTCGTCCTCGCTGTCGGAGACGACGATGTCGTTGTCGTCGTCGCTGTCGACCTTGATCCAGTCAGAGGAGTCTGAATCCGAATCTGACGTGTCCGAGTCCGCCTCCCAGTTCTCCCATGCCTTGGCATCCGCAGCCTCCATGTCCTCATCCCCGCCCTCTTCTTCCCGAAGTTTTTCCAAGTGGTCTTCAAGGAGCTGTTGTCGAAAATGAGACAGAATGCGCTTGAACACGGGAAATTGATACGCACAGATAAGCCCTCGATGTCGACAGCAGCATCAGCAGTGTGGCCGAAAGGCAGCGGTTGTGAGCCTTCGGCAAGACCCATAGCAGCAGTTTTACCCTGCGTCGTTGTCAGCAAAACACACCAATGATCGAAAAGACCGATCGACTCACCCGCTCCCGCCTCTGCAGCATCCCAGGATTCACCTCGCGGTACAGCTGAAGCACCCCACGCGCTGCCGAAGTCACCGCCTTATCCCTACTTTTCCTGTAGTCCACCAGGTCACCCAGCAGATCCTCCTCCATCGCCCACGGCTGTCTCCGGCACACTTCGCGTATGGAGTTCAGCCCCGCGGCGATGACCTCGCTCGCCACACCCGGGTGCACGAATTCGTCCGCAATTTTTCGAATGACCGGCAGCAGCGCGTCGGGGGGCGTGAGGCTGTGCACGCTCTGTGCGAGCGTGACGAGGATGGCGGGGACGCGGAGCTGGCGGTGGGCGAGGTACTTGACGATGTAGGTGTAGAAGCCGAGGACGCAGAGCTTGTGGTAGCCGGCGACGCGGGAGAGGAGCTGCATGAGGAGGAGCTTGTGGTCGAGGGAGAAGCGCTTGTCGTAGCGGTTGAGGTTGTCGTACAGTTTTTCGGCGAAGGACTGGGGGTCGTTGAGCAGCTGCAGCGCGGGGAAGTTGGTCGTGGTGGCGGACGCCCGGGCCTTGCGTTTCTGGGAGTGGGGTGAGCTGTGAGAAGCGATAAGAAAGGAGTAAGCATACTTTCTTGGCAGTTTTACGCTGCTTGTCGAGCTTCTTTTCGCCGGCGCGGGTCTTCTTCTTGACCTCGCGCTGGTGCTGGAGCGACCTGATGTCCGGGCCATAGTCCTCGTCATCGCTGTCGTCGTTCTCGTCGTCGCTGCCGAGGAAAAAGTGTATAGAAGCGCTCTGCACCTTCATCACCGGGTGGAAGCATCCCAGCGCGACGATGGACACCGTCTTGGTGTCGTTCCTGTAGCACATAAGATGAGGCGCAGATAACATCACGCCCACACGCACCAGATCCCCTTCTTCCAAAGCTCCTTGGTGAGAACGACCGCCCACATCGCCTCGTCGCCGTTGTGCGCAGAGCGATCGGCCGTGGGCCCCGCGGCGGCGCGCAGCTTGCCGCGATCGCCCAGAACCTCGCCGTCCATGCCGCGCTCGACCATGCCAAAGAGCATGGCCTGCACGGCGCGGTTCAGCTTGTGGTTCTTGGAGCGCAAATTCGCCGATCGGATGTCCGAGAGGATCGTCTTGCGGATGAACGCGCGCAGCGTGGACGAGGTCGTGCGGGGGAGTAGGGGGAACAGCGTTTTCAGCAGCCTATCACAGAGTTCAAGCGCTGCAGATGAAGGGGGACATGCTACGCACTCGATGGATGTGATGACACCCTTATTCCTGAGCATGACGAGGTTCTGAACGAGCGTCTTGCGGATGTCGGGCGAGAGCGCGCCATAGCTCTCGAGCAAAAGGCTGGCGATCTGCTGGGGGAACTCTGCGGTCTCCTTCGGGTAGCAGGTGGCGACCTGGGCGATGAAGCCGACGAGCTCGCGGAGGTGCTGTGCGTGCTCGTCGGGGTTGATGTCGAAGATCTGGCGGACGGCGTTGTAGTGGTTCCACTGCTGCAAAAACTCTTCCTTGTACGCGGCGGGGTCGCGCTTGATGAGATTCTGCAGCTGCGGCAGGTTCGCCGTCAGCAACAATCCGCGGCTCATGGTTGCAATGAAAAAGACGCTCGATGGATTTCAAATGCGGATTCAACTCAAGGCCTTCCTTTTCTGGAAGTTATTGTTATGGGGAGGTGGCAGACATTATTTCCATCCGTACAGAGATATCCGGCAGACACACGCCGCGATTAGTACACACATACACACACCCCCAAGGTATTGCTATGACTCTGCAGCCGGGGCAGGGGCAGGCGATGAGGGCGTTGTCTCTGGTGACTTGGTATTTGACGGCCCACCACCACGGCCGCCTCTGCCACCCCTACCTCTTCCTCCCCGTCCACCGGTGCCACGCCCCCTCCCTCCACGTCCACCACCGCGTTCCCACCTGTCGTCAGCGCCTGGCTCGCCTTCGGCGCCCTCTGCAAGCGGTGGCGAGCCTGGGGTTTCCTGTGCTGGGCTGCCTTCGGTAGGCCGATGGGGCGGTGGATCCCTCGCTGGCGGAGGAGCACCGCGTCCCTTGCCTGGCTTTTCCGCATCCCATTCGCGATTCTGCACTTTCGCCATCTTGCGCTGTGCGTTTGCTTCTCGTGAGCCTGATACGTCGATCGTCAGCCCCAATCAACTTGAAGACAGGACAAACGCACGATCAACATTCTCCTGCACCTTCCTGATGCGCGCGCGCTGTTGCTGCTCTGCGTCTTGGGTCTTTTTGAACGCGGCCTCATCCGCTTGCACGTCCTATGTGGGGTGAGCAACGACGGGGACGGGCCGCTGGCGCGTGCCTCACCGCCCTCCGCTGCTTGATCTTTTCGTTCTGCTCGCGGATGCGTGCCATCTTCTCGGCCAGCGCCTCATCCGTGGGCTTGTCCTGTTCGAGATGAGAAATGAGCGGAGGACGTGCCGCGTGTCACGCACTCGCTGGGCGCCACCTGTCTTGACGCGCTCGTGGTTCACATACGGCTGTGTGCGCTCCTTCTTGGTCTGTGGTTTATCGCCAGCATCCGCGTTCGTGTCCGCGTCTGGCTTGGACTCTGGGGGCGGTGTTGGAGTCTGAAAGTCGAGGCCGAGCGAGTTTGAAGAGTCCTGTTGTTCTGCCATCGCGGTCAAGACTTGGCGGCGACGGTCGACGACGAGGCGCGGTCGGTCACCATCACGCGCCAATCGCCCGCCATCGGCCGGCCTCGGCTCCGACGTCACACCTCCGCTTTGGGTATAAAGCGCGCGCGTCGTCGTCGTTCGTTCGTTCACCAACTGACCACCATGTCGCTCTCCAACAAGCTCGCCATCACTGATCTCGACCTGAAGGGCAAGCGCGTCCTGATCCGCGTCGACTTCAACGTCCCCATCCAGGACGGCAAGATCACAAACCCAGCACGCATCGTCGCTGCCCTCCCCTCCATCAAGTACGCCATCGACAATGGTAAAGCCCCCCTACCCATCGCACACCGCACTCCGACTGACACCCATCAGGCGCCTCCAAGGTCATTCTCATGTCTCATCTCGGCCGCCCCGATGGCAAGGTGATCGAAAAGTACTCGCTCAAGCCTGTCGCCGCAGAGCTCGAGAAGCAGCTCTCCAAGCCCGTCATCTTTGCCCCCGACTGCGTTGGCGCAGAGGTCGAGTCCGCCGTCTCTAGTGCACCCGAGGGATCCGTCATCCTTCTCGAGAACCTCCGCTTCCACATCGAGGAGGAGGGCTCCGTCAAGAACAAGGACGGCTCAAAGACCAAGGCCGACCCCGCGGCAGTCACTGCCTTCCGCGAGGGCCTCACCAAGCTCGGTGACGTGTACGTGAACGACGCGTTCGGTACCGCCCACCGCGCACACTCCTCTATGGTCGGCGTCAAGCTGCCCCAGCGCGCCTCTGGCTTCCTCGTCAAGAAGGAGCTCGAGTACTTTGCCAAGGCACTTGAGCACCCCGAGCGCCCCTTCCTCGCCATCCTTGGCGGCGCAAAGGTCTCGGACAAGATCCAGCTCATCGAGAACATGCTCGACAAGGTATGCCACGGGCCACGCAACTTACGCCTCCCACTCACATACCCCCAGGTGGACTCTCTCATCATCGGCGGCGGCATGGCCTTCACCTTCAAAAAACCCTCGAGAACGTTGCCGTAAGCACTCGCCCCAATCTGACCTAACCTCGCACTCATCCGCCCTCCCCCAGATCGGCAACTCCCTCTTCGACGAGCCCGGATCGCAAAAGGTCGCCGCCCTCATCGAAAAGGCAAAGGCCAAGAACATCAAGATCACCTTCCCCACCGACTTCGTCACCGCCGACAACTTTGCAAAAGACGCCAAGGTCGGCTACGCCACCGAGGAGCAGGGCATCCCCGACGGCTGGATGGGCCTCGACGCCGGCCCCAAGTCACGGGAGGCGTACAAGAAGACCGTGCTCGAGGCGAAGACGATCCTCTGGAACGGCCCCCCAGGCGTCTTCGAGTTTGACGCGTTCGCCGAGGGCTCCAAGGGCCTGCTCGAGGCCTGCGTCGAGGCGGCGGCCAACGGCGCGACCGTCATCGTCGGCGGTGGCGACACGGCGACCGTCGTCGCGAAATACGGCGCGGAGAGCAAGCTCAGCCACGTCTCCACCGGCGGAGGCGCGTCGCTCGAGCTGCTCGAGGGCAAGACGCTACCAGGTGTTGCAGAGCTCTCGGAGAAGCAGTGACTGGGCGGCGATCAACGCACCAGGCTGTGAGGCGATCAACGCACCAGACTAGGTGGCCATGAACGCACCAGACTAGGTGGCCATGAACGCACCAAGCTGTGAAACACCGCATTCCTTATCTTATTGAACCATAGACGATGGAAGGTAGATGGGAAGTTAAACGACCAATTTGTTGTACAACCACTAATGCAAAACCGAAATGTATTTGTCTGTTGAGTCCGTCGACTCTAGGTGTTGAGTCTGTGTCTGGTTCATGCGAAGACCGCGAGCTGCCCTCGCGCAAAGACAGAGTAGAAATAATAGGTCTCAGGAAGGTGTCTTTCAACTCAAAGGTCCTGCCCTGGGTCGAGGATTTAGGGTAATCCTCCCCGCGCAGATGCAGAAACGGCGTCTAGAACAGATCAGCAGAAATCGACGTAGGAAATGGGAATGGATAGACAGACGCGGCACTTGGGATTTAGGTTTTCCTCCCTGAATATTAAATCCTCCCCGCGCAGATGCAGGTATGCGTCTAGAATAGATGAGCAGAAATCGATGTAGGAAATGGGAATGGATAAACGGACTTGCTGTAGTGGTAGCAGCGGGACAAGAAAAAGTCGCCACCATGTTCACACGTTGCTGCCTATGTAGTTGACGGACGACGCGTATTCCACAACTTCCCCTCATATAACCACAGCCGAAACCACGGCCACGACTTCCAGCGCAGTATCTATTGCAAGCATAAGGCAGAGTACATGTACATAACACGGTGCCAGGGCATAACCTGATGACGATGTATCGCATAGACGAAGCACAGAGACCGGGCATAGTTACACGCAGACCGGGCATAGATACACTAGACCAACCGAGCCCCGCATAGACGCGCGCGCAAGAGGGCAGTAGCGTCGCATAGGACACCACCGTCCCATCTGCACACGCGCAATGTATACAGAACGATGACACTCGACGACGCATTGACACCCGCGAACGAAGCAACACCCGCGAACGAAGTAGGGCTGAGCACCGTCCGTGCCACGGCCACGGTACACACGGCCACGGCAACTCACGGCGACGGACCGTGGGCTCACGGCCCGTGTGACCACCTCCCGGGGGTGGACACGGCACGACACGGCCACGGACACGGCCGTCGACGGTCACGGACGGTGCCACGGCAGCTTGCGGAGGCTGGGACACAGCAGGCATTCTCTGTTGTCCGATCTATGCGCATATCATAACTGTGAAGTGTATAGTGCGTCGGAATAGCAGTGCGAAGGCCTTTTGCACAATGCAAGCGTCGCGCACGAACACTGCACGTGAGCTTGACCACGTGCAGCATGCGGTCGACTGTTCGGGGCGACCAAGCAGAAGCACACAACGAAGCTGAACACTGCACTGTATGTGTAGACATATTTGGGACTCATCTGGGATGCTACGTTGCCTCCCACACAGCAGACGGAAGGTCGAACTGCTATACAAGCCGTGGGTCCGTGGCACGGCCGTGACGGCCGTGGATCCACGGCATCACACGGCGATTTCCGTGACCGTCACCGTGTCGTCGACCATCGGGCTCGAGGTCTTGACGGTACGGACACGGTAGCCGTCCGTCCGCCCGTGTCACGGTAACCCACGGCCACGGTGCTCAGCCCTAGAACGAAGCAACACCCACGAACGAAGTGACACACGCGAGCGACGCAATACGCAACACGCAGCAGACGAAGCGTTAGCTAGGAAGAAGCAATGAGATCGTGACAATAGACATAGTAGTAGTAGAGGAGAGAGAGAAGAAGAGAGGAGAAGAAAAAACCGAGACGAGAACATCCATGTTTGTACAAATACATAAGAGCGCCACACGAGAGACCAGGACGGCGCGCGACCCGTGCGAGGTGCACGCTCCCGACGAGAGGCATGCTCCCGACGAGGTGCACGCTCCGGAGGAGGTGCACGAACCCGACGAGGCGCACGCTCCCGACGAGGTGCACGCTCCCAGTGACAACGGTGTACGATCGCGACGCCCGACGGCCCATCGCTCTTCCCCGCCCCGCGGGCTATCCTTCGCCTTGTCCTGCGGCCACGTCGAAACCCGACCGCGGCACGAAGCCCAGCTGAGCCACCTTGTTCCCAAACATCGCATCGTCTGCGTACGCAGCTTTCTCCCCGTACGCGGCCTTCTCCACGTACGCGGCCTTCTCCACGTACGCGGCCTTCTCCACGTACGCGGCCTTCTCCACGTACGCGGCCTTCTCCCCGCACCCGAGCATCTCGACGTCGACGTCGACTCTGCCACTCGGCACACCGTCCGGCATATCGAAGGCAAGCTCGAGGCCGTTGTGCGATTCGAGGCTGTTGTATGATTCAAGGCTGTTGTACGACTCGATGCTGCTGTATGGCTTTAGGTTGTTGTACGGCTCGGGGTTACTGTACGAGCCAATGTTGCTGAACGCCTCGTTGTTCGAATACTGCAGCATCTGCAGATTAGCGACAGACTGCCGGTGTAGAGCCGCGATCTTGTCGCTAACGCCGCCGTTGTAGTTCACTGCGCATCCGAACGGCGGGTCTACGCCTCCGTTGAGGTGCACGGGCGCGACAGGTCCGCTGCCAGCCAGACGCGCCTTCGCATTGCAGAGCGCAGACATCCCCTGGCCGCCCGTCTCGGCCGGCCAGGGCATGGTGCAGTGCGCAGAGAATGTGAATGCACTCGTGGGGACCGCCGAGCTCCCGTTGGCCGACTCGAATTCGGAGAGCATGGACACCTGTACCGTCCGGTCGCCACTCGACGACGACGAGGACATGGACGGAGAGTACGTGAGGCCCGGCGTCGACGGCGTCGGGCTCGCTTCGACGAAGCTCTCCGGCGCGCCGTACGGCGGCACCGGCGCCTCGAAGGCGGTGATACTCTCTTTCGGCATCGCGAACTGCTGCAAACGCTCAGCGGACGAACACAACGCGGGACGACTTTTTTACCTGCTGCTCCATCCACCCACCGTGCACCGCTGCGCCAAACGGCGGCTGCGCATCCGAGGGAGGGAACGACGACATGTATCCAAGCGGCGCGGTCGAGGGCATTGGCGGCGCAGGGGCGGGCATCGCAACCGCGAAAGCCTGCGCGGGCAACGTCGCCGCCTTGCGGAGGCCGCCAGAGCGTTTCAGAGCACCCGGCACCGCCGGCGCGTCGCTAGACACGAGGAAGGCAGCCTTGCCCGGCGCGCCCGCGCCGAGCGAGGTCTCGCTTTGGCAACGCGTGAGCGTCTTGACCGGCGGGGGTGCAGCGGCATCGAGTACAAGCTCCTTGCCAACCCAGAGGCGCCACTGCAGGGCATCTCCGAGGGCGCGCTCGCAGCGGCCGATTTCGCGTGGGTGCAGGCCCGAGATCTTCGCCCAGGCGCGATTCGAGTAGCACTTGTCCAACGTGAACTTTGTGGCAAGGATGAGCGCGGCGAGGAACGCGCGACGCGGGCAGAGGAGAGGCGACGGAAGGTCGGCAGCGAGTGGGTCGAGTGGCGCGCTGGTCTTGCGCGCGGGCTTCATGGGGTGCTGCTCGGACACGACAGGCTCGGAGGCAGTAGAGCGTAGGTCGGCGTCGTCCACGATGCGGATAGTGCCACTGCCAGTGGGATCATCCTCACTAGCAGAGGTATGTGTGCGACAGATGTCGTCGTAGGGGGGTAGACCGCCGGACGCAAGCGCGAGAGCGATAGACTCCGCAATCTCGGCTGGCGTCCCTTGAGTGATACGGTCACCCGACTCCGGTTCGCCTCTGACACCCTCGCCTTCGCGCTCCTTGCGCGCCAATTCTGCGACGTGCGAGCGTATGGCGCCCAGATAGCACAGTGCGGTCTGAAGGACGTTGCCCGACGTGCGTGAGCGACGGAGGACTTCGGTGACGAAGCCGCGGATGGGGACGAGGTTGGCGCGCGGGTCGGTTTCTGCCTTGGCGCGAGTTTGGCACGTGGAGATGTTCGGGCTGTTGACGAACTGGGTGTTGGGGGTGACAGGGGAGGGGAGCTGGGTGTTTGCAAAGTTGATGTGCGGGGGTAGGGCCGCGATGAGGGGGGATTCGTTGTTGGTGGCTTGGGCCGCCATAGGATTGGCGAAGATAACGGGGATGTCTTGCGGTTGCCATATCTCGCAGAGGGTGTGAACAGTTTGTTCTTTGGTGGCAGAATTTAGTTGTTGCGAACGCATGTGTAGGAAGTGACGCACCCATGAGGCTGAGAGCGTGTTTGGCTCTGGCCGGATCCTTCTGAGATGATTTGGCGCCGCATGACGGAGTGGGTGCTTCGCGCGGGGGCGCGGGTCTGGTGCTCTCGGATGGAGTGGCGAGTGGTGGTGCTGGTGCTACAGAGCAATGGGGGGTATGGGAGCTTGAGTGCGATGGAGAACGAGCAAGAGCGGAGATTGTGAGAGGAGTGGAGGAGGCTTGGGCATATGGCTGCCAGCGGCCCTTGCGGGTCGCCGGCGCACGGTGGGCCAGCATCTGGAGAGTGGAGTGCATATGGTCGATACAGAGTTGTGGTCGGGGTCGTGGTATGCGATTATGGGGAAGTGCTTAAGATTCAGTTGAGAACGTTGGCGCCATCGGGCTTGGAGGAGATAGAGACAGATTCGGACGAGACTGAGGCGGCGCGGGACATGGAGAGGCGGCGGGAGACAGTAATCGGGGAGGGCTGGTAATGAGCAATCTTGAAGCGCTTGATGAAGCACATCTTGGGAGATGTGCGTTTAGCGGACGGCCAAGTCGAGTGACCTGGTCAGTCCAAGGGGCAGTGTCTGTCGGAGACTCTGCTCGCTGTTTGTGATGATGATGAGGGGAGGAGGAGAGGTGCTGGGCGGCTGTTTGGCTTTGCGAGCGGCGACGGCGACGGTGGATGCGAGCAGTCGAATAAAAGACCGGCCACTTCGCTGACTCCGTGCGTGACAGAACGCCGTGACGTCCGTGCGCACCAGTCAACCGTCACGCCGGCCCGCTTGACTCATGCCAACACCTCCAGGCACTGCGCCGCCTGGTATACACGTTTCGCTCAGCCGCTCAGCGTTCAACCGCCCTGCTTTCTTTTCGGACTCTGAGAGAAATGTCAGAAACACCCCTCGGATGCCTTTCATCTCTTTGTTTGCCAGCTTTTTTCCCTGCTCGCAAAGGCCGATTCTGTTTTTGCCGTGCGCGCGGTCCCGCAGCCGCGTGATGCCTTCTCATGTTGACACGATGCTACGGCTTGGCGCCATCCCCATTCGTCCAAGAATAGTCAACATAGCGCTCCTCCGCCGTCCGGCCGCTCGCTGGTCTCGCCGAATGACCTCACTGCCGCAACGGACCTTCGCCCCAGCCATGCCTCAGGCTGCGTCCTCGCCAGTGCTGGACATGCTCTCGCCGCGCCGCTCATTCACCCCCCGGATCTTGATGTGCGTGCGCTGTTCCCCGGCTGTCCCGCCGTCGGCTCTTCTTCCAGCCCTCTGACTCCCCACGCGGCGGCGCAGCCATCGCCCTTCGGAACCGTCACCTGATCTTCATCGTCCATTGCTCGATGCGGGACCGTCGGAGACGCTCCAGCATTTTATCTCGACATATTGTGTAGCGCTCGGTCTGACTGCTATCGTGTGTGGTACCGGGGGCTGTGGGGGCATCTAACAAGCAGTCATCTTCCAATACGCGACTACTTACTCCCCGTTAGGCCTGCGTTAGGCTGGTCTCGACGTCTTGGTCACATTGGTACCCGTGGGTGGGCATTGGCCAATCGCGTCTTAGGAATTGGAAGGCCGACTGAATCGCCCCAAGCTGGCCCCAAGTATCAACGAGCGCTGCATTCAATCCTCAATGACATCGACAGATATGCGCACTGGTACCGCTAGATACCAGTCTGTCGGAGTCTGACGGGCCCACGCCGGGTCGCAGGTCAATCGCAGGTAGTATCGCAGTCTGGCCGTCTGTCGAAAAGCTTTGGTCAGCACAAAGATCATAACTACATATGCTATCTCGCCTCTACTCCACAAGATTGAAGGAAAGAGAGGGGTAGATACTTGTATACATAAGTACAGTTGTTGTCAATTCATTTGGCATCGCGCGCTCTGGCAGTTCACTGATGCCAAGGCTCAAGCCGTATTCGAACGACAGACAAATACAGGTAAACAAAACCGAACCTTAAGCACGTGCAGCGTCTGAGTTCATAAAAGTCCATCTTCAAGATACAGCAAGTCATAATGCAAGCCAATGGATAGAAATACATGGAGGATACCTGCCTTGTTCAATGGGCCTCCGGTTACCTCACCTCCGACGTGACACTCAACATCCTCCTCCACCTTACCGTCTCGGGGAATACCGACCGCCGTTCCCACGGTTGAATCGTCTCAGAAACAGTGACTCACGAAACGACAAGGCTCTTCGATTTCTTCCATGTCGATTGACCTCAGCCTCGACCGCATTCGTCGCCTGAGCGAGCATCTACCATACTCCCGACCGACCATCCACATCGCCGGAACCAACGGAAAAGGCAGCGTCTCTGCCATAATCGGGTCAATCCTCTCTGCTGCCGGGCTCTCCGTCGGCCGCTTCAACAGCCCTCATCTGGTCTCCATCTGCGACTGCATCACGCTCGATGGCAGGCCCGTTGACGCGGAAACCTACAAGGATGTCCGAACGGAAGTCGAGTCTGCCAACGCGACACACGACACGCGACTTAGCAACTTCGAGCTTCTGACTCTTACTGCTCTGCACGTCTTCGAGCATGCGCGCGTCGACGTCGCGGTCATCGAAGTGGGCATGGGCGGCCGGCTGGACGCGACGAACGTGATAGCCGACGACTGTATTCTGGTGAGCGCGCTCGCTGCCGTGGATCTCGACCATCAGGCATTTCTGGGCGACACCGTGGAGCAAATAGCGAGGGAGAAGGCGGGCATCGCGAGGCGAGGGCGGCCGCTCGTGCTCGGCGCGCAGAAGCACTCGACAGTGGAGGCTACCGTCAGAAATGTGGCAGCCGCGGCGGGGGCTCCCTTGCTCGTCGCGCTGCCAGCAAGAGAGCGGGCCTGGAACGAAGAGATAGACGGGGAGCGTCCACCAATGCTGTCTCCGCTCTCCAAAGACTTTACGTGTCTGCCGCCGCGCCCCGTCGAAGCATACACGCCTCGCGAGGGCGGCGGAGACTGGGTGCCCCTGCTGTTTCCCTTGCATGGAGCGCACCAGCTGGAGAACCTCGGGCTCGCAATGACCGTCATATCCGCCGTGCGCGAGCGAAAACCCGAATGGCACATAACACCCCGGGCTGTCGCTGAGGGGGTGCGGTCCACCGTATGGCCTGGCCGCCTCTCGTTCCACAGCATCGACGTGGACGGCAATAAACTTGTCGTGCTTGTGGACGGGGCACACAATCCAGCGTCGGCGGAGACACTGGCGCAGTTCGTCACCGACAATTTGCTGGGGTCCTGCGAGGGCGCCGGTCAAGTGACGATCAACTACATCCTAGCGCTGTCGCACTCGCCGCCGAAGACGCCGATGCAGACATTGTCGGCTCTGCTTCCGCCCCGAGCGCCGTCTGGCGTGCAAGTCGATGTGAACGTGGCGCTACTGCCGTTCACGCAGCCAGATGGCATGCCGTGGGTCAAGCACACGCCGCCTGAGGAAATGGAGAAGGTCGTGACGGAACTGCTCCCAGGAGCAGACGTGTACGTGTCGACGAAGCCGCAGCCAGAGGCCCTGCGGGAAGCCTTGCAATGGGTGGCGCAGAAGGGAGGTCCGGTAATTCTGGCTGGAAGCTTGTATCTGGTCGCAGACTTTTATAGGATTGCGATATTGTAACGTCGGACGGACGCGCGGGAAACAGACAGCCAGATGAGATAATACAAAGCACATACAGGAAAGTGAATAGAAGCTCCCCACTAACGGCGATGCCTTCTGGTCGGTGGAGGTTTCTGCACCTGGGAACGGTCCGGCCGCTCACGACAGGAAGGACAATACCATTTTTCTTCTTCTGGAGGCTGGTTCTCCAAGCCCACGCATGGCAGATGGAACTGAATTTTCGTTAGAAATCTCATCTGCGGTATACGAAGAAGAATCTCACCCATTCCATAGGACATTCCGAGTTGTCGCAGGCGACCATCTAACAAGCGATGAGCCAGGCCTCAGAACGGTCGCTAAACGGCATACCGTTCCCGCAGATATCCCATTGCAAGTGCAATACCGAGGCTCGTCGATAGCCTCCGTCGATGCCGGTAAGAGGGTGACCTTGCGCGGGCGCACCCCGCTCTTGGAGCGGGACTTGGGCTTCGCGGGCTCATTTTCTGTGTCCCGTCCCTGTCCCTGTCTCCTCTTTTTGGGAGGCATACTTATACGACCGCGCGTCTTGCGTGGCCGAGGCTTCTTTGCGGCTTCGTCTGTTTGCTGCCCGTCGAGATCCGGCTCGCCGTCTTCATCGTGTGCTTCTGTGGCGCCGGCTTCGGATGCGTGGTGCAGGCCATCCTCGACTACAGGAGGGCTGAGCGAGTCGCGGAAAGTCGGGCGAACGAGCTGCGGCGCGTCCGGCATAAGCATGGGTGCGAGGCGGGTACCGGGGCGCAAGCCCAAGGTAATGGATTCTTCCTGCTCCTTGATGGCTTGCTCAATGATATGAATATGCCGCTCGACCTAGCCATGTTTAGTATGAGGCATGGGTTAGGGAGGAAGATGCTCACTGAGTCGTAGGCAGCCTGCGCAATGTTGACCTTCTCCTCAGAGGCACGTACAATTTCCTCAGACAGCCAGGCAAGATGTGAAAGCATCTGCTTGGTAGTTTGAGGGGTCTTTGCGCGCTCAGGGGGGATACCGAAAGGATTTGGAGTCCGCGGTGTCGACAGTGCGTCCGCTGTCAGTCGTCGTACCGGTGTCATGGGCAGATGGAAAGAAGATGTGCCATTTACGAGGGGCGGCCGTGATATAGACCGTTTGAGAGTCCCCGCTAGCTCAGTGGCAATATTGCCATTCGATTGGGATTCGGTGACAGTTTCGACCTGGACGGGGGAAGGATTTGGTACGCCGGCCAGTTCGTGTCTCCGCGCGATATATTGGCGAAGCATAGGGAGTAGATCTTCCTGGTGCGCTGGGGGGCGTCAGTGACAGGTTGAGATGTAGACGGTACGTGACGCACACTGCGCTTGTTGCTCAAGCTCCTTCATTAGAGTGAAATGGCGCTGCAGGTGAAGCGGCATCTGCTCAATGGCTGCGTCGGCTCGGTCAGCGCCACAGAACAGCAGAACAAGAGGTCCACGCACTTTCAAAGTACTCTTCCCTGAATGCATCCCACATCGCTTGCTCCTTCTCCTCCTTTGACTGTCCTTCGTCGACGTTCATGGGAGACCCGCCTCTCGACGCCTCTCCGTTCAGCGACTGGGGCACGTCCTCCCGAGGCGCCTCTTCGCCCTCCTCGTCGTCATGCATAGACACATTGATCTCAGGGTCGGACTCGGGCGCGACGTTGCGCAGAGACTTGCGCCGAGGCATGGGAGAGGGAGGCAAGCGGACTAGCGCCGGCCGCACGTGCGCAGACGGGCGCCTAACTTGCTTCCGTCGTTTTGGACCCATCCTCGTCCATCGCGCGTCTGGCACTTAACGCTCATGGCGTGGCGCGCAACGGCTGGCGTACTCAATGTCGCCGTCGACGTTGCTACAGCCTTCGGGTGTCCCGTTCCGTCCCAGACGGTCGAAAGCATCGTGGATGCATGCGAGGCCATGGTCATCCACAAGGTACGCTGACTACCCCTCCCTTGATTGCTGTACGTCGATATCAACTTTCCACCAGAGGAAGTGTAGGCAGCTAGTCTCTCGCTGTCAGCGGCTGCTTCAGACCCTGCAAGATCGACAGTCAGAGCTGGAGGGGAACGAGCAACTACGAACAGAGGTCGACGAGCTGACGAAGTGCGTAGATTTCTCTGACGCTCATTCCACTATTCCTCACGACCTCTTCGACAGTACCCTGTACTCTATACACGGCAAGGTTAAGAGCTGGCCTCAGTACAACCGCCTGCAGCTGATCCGTATGTCGTTTTCTGAGGCGCATTGTGCAACTCGCAACCCAACCAATCTTATCGTGTACCCAGTGAAACGACACGACATCGAAGCATCTCTGGATAACTGGAATGATGAGCTCGACATAGCCATGCAGAATCTGCAGGTGCGCCATGCAAAAATCTCTCAACCATATCGTGCTCAGCATCCTCTCCAGCTGAGGTCCATTGACTTCCCTTTATATACTCCAAACACTGAAGGAACACTTCAGCGCACACATAATCACACAGAACCAACAACGTGAAGCGCAGGAACAGAATCAGAACTCCACAAGCGAGATGCTACAGCTGCTTAGTGCATGTCTCTCGAACCAGCAGGACATGCAGCAACTTCTCCTCATGCAGCAGTCCGGCGAGAACGTCGCTGCCCAGGTCATGGAGGCGGGGCAGATGGTACGCACTCGCTATCATCGAGACGCGCGCCCCTGGTCTCCCAAATAAGGGAACTGACCGCGCGCGCCAGACACTAGCCCAGCTACGCGAACGCACTTCAGCGCGACGGACCAGTCTCTCGTCCTCCCTCTCGGAAACGCCGAGCAGCACGGTGCGACAGGTGGAGGGCCTGCAGCACGGGCTCGTCAATCTGCACAATATGACAGGCATCCCGCCGTACATTAAGCGGTTGGATGGCGAGGTAGAGCGCGACGATTCCATGGCCATCGCGGGAGGGACGTACAGCGATATCTGGCAGGGGACGTGGATGCGGGAGCATAGGGTCCGTGCGCTCCTTTTGACTCGCTGTCATCGAATCTGATGATCTGCAGGTCGCCCTGAAGTCGATCCGGAGTGTCAAGGCTGGCGACATAAAGGCGCAAAATGTGAGCGCGAGCCAGGTGCACGGTGGTGATGGCGTCTGATGTGCGATTGGTGCCAGCGCTTCAAGAGCCAGATCGAGCTCTGGGCGCAGCTGCGAAACGAGAACATACTGCAGTTCTACGGCATTGTGACCGACCTTGGGCCGCACATCTACATCGTCACTCCCTTGCAGGAGAACGGCAATGTCCTTGAGTGCGCATGGCAGCTGTCTGTTCATGCAGCCGAGCCTGACGACGCGATGTGCCCCTAGTCATGTCAAGAGGAATCCGTCTGTCAGTAAGCAGGACTTGGTACGTACTCTGTATGTTTTGATGTGAAGGGAAGAGTGCTCACTCCGTAAGCTTGTCAGCGCAGCTCGTGGCGTCGCGTATCTGCACAGCCGAAGGGAACCCATCGTGCATGGTAATTGTGAGTGACGCTGGAAGTTTTTGGAGTTCGATGAGTTTATTGATATCCGTTCCTCCCAGTAAAATGCGTAAGACTCATTTTCTTCATTGGAGCCTTGCGACTTACGGCTCGCCCAGACGAATATCCTAGTAAATGCATCGGTCAGTGTCACTCCTGTCTCATCCGTGAGCGCTTGTCCGATTCTCTCTGACATCCTTGACACTCTACTGGCATCGTCCTATTGCGCCTCCATACTCACCCACCCTCCTGCAGGGCCAAGCATGCATCTCCGACTTCGGCATGGCCAAGGTCGTGGCGAGCGTCACCGGCGAGCCCGCGTCCACGACGCTCACCGCGGGGCCCGGCGCGCGCTGGCTCGCGCCCGAGCTCATCAACTGTGAGGTCAAGTGGCCGACGACGGAGTGCGACGTGTATTCGTTTGCGATGACTGTGTTGGAGCTCCTGACAGGTGCGTGTATTGGGTGGTGCGGGTTGTTCTATGGGTGTGGAGGGTTGAGATTGAGGGTAATTTGGCTGGGCGTGGACGTCCGCGCGGTCGACTCGGGGGCCTAGTTCCCTGTATGGTTCAGATTCCCCTCGTGGCCCAACTCCCTTCACGTTCAAAGCCCGTCCTGCTCTAATCGCACATCCTGACACCCACCTTTCAGAGAAGAAGCCCTTCTGCGAGCAAAAACGCGACTACGCGGTCATCAAGGATGTCATAGTGGGCGCGAAGCGCCCCGAGCGCCCCCAGAACCACGAGCAGGTGACGGACGGGATGTGGGCGCTGCTGCAGAAGTGCTGGGTGCGTGACCCGGAGCAGCGTCCGAGGATGGCGGAGGTGTTGGGCGCGTTGGAGGGCGGGTATGTTGAGGGGTGAGGGTATGTCGAGGGGTGAGGGTATGTCGAGGGGTGAGGGTATGTCGAGGGGTGAGGGTATGTCGAGGGGTGAGGGCACATCGACGGGGTGAAGCGCTGAGTGCGGAAGGGGCGGCGATGAGTGCCACAGCAGGGGAGATGCTGCGTGCCGCGGCGGAGGGAGGGTTGACTCGGAGTTGTCGCTGAGGTGAGCTGCCCGTGGACACGTTGGATGAGCCATATATTGCTATATATCTGCTTGCATGTACCACTTGCTGTATCTTGAAGACGAACAGCTTCATAATATCGACCTACCTGCACGGGCTTTCGGTTTTGTTTACCTGTAGTACTTGTCTGTCGTTCAAACATGTCCTGGAACTTAAGAATAGCTGTAGCGCTCAGTCATTAAACTAATAGATCGTGCGATTGGCTGTATGGCGTTCGGCTGCATATAAGTATGAGTATCTACTTTTGCTCAGTCTGACGAGCCCAAAGCGAGTCCGCGATGGATGAGTGCCGCACTGCATGCTTACAGGTGGTATGGGAAGCGAGATGAAAGATGCTAGTGATCCTCCCTTGCTGTTGACAGCCTCAGATAAGTTTCTCTCTAAAATAAACAAAGAAGGAAAGCTCACTTGAAGCCCACACTGGAATCTGCAGGTCCTCTCTGAATTAGGACGCATTCATCCCAACCTCCCCCGCCTTCGCCGCTTTCAACGCCTTGTAATACGCAATATGCGCCAACCGCTCCTCCCTCCCCACCAACCTCCGGTGCGAGCGGGTCTTCACATGTATCTCCCAATCGCTCTCGTCGATCATGACGGGTTTGTCGGGATCTACAGAGCACACTGCGCACGTCCGCTTCTTGCGCGCTTCAAGGACGGCGGTCGGGCTGCAGGCGACGAGTTGAATAAATCAGCGGGCGCCCCTTTCGTATAGGATGAAGACAATGGGTTACCTCAGCGCTTTACGGCCGGTCGACAAGATTGTTTGTGCTGTTTGTGACAGGGTGCATGGGTCTCGCAGGGGTCGCTGCTCTAAGAAGTCTACGTGCAGATTTAGCAGCTGAGCAAGGCGGAATATTGGACATTCTACCATCCGTTACATTCAAGCCCTTCCTCCCCACCTCCTCGTCCCAAGCCTCCAGGTCTGCAAGGGCCGAAGGTTACATCAGATTTATCGAGAGACCAAACGGCTCACCTGTCGCATCCAGTAGATACATATGGGTTTGATGCTCCCCCTGGTCTGCACCCTCAATGGCAGGACGCAGCTGGTTCCGTATCCACTGAATTTGACGCTTCGCATATTGCCTCGTCGACGTCTTCATATTCTCGATCGCCAGCGCGTATTCCTCCGGACCCGCCCCCGGCGTCGTCATATACTGGTAAAACTCCCTGTACCCTGTTTGGTCAAGGATGAGTCGTTGGGAGTGGCGCACAGGTAATCATGCGTGGCCCACCGATAGACTGATATATGCCCTGCGTAAAGTCGACTTCTTCGCCTGCCGGTTCGTCGGTGCGGCCGCGGGATATGTTGATGAGGGCTTTGACTTCGTCTAGCAAGCCTTGCTTGGGCGCCGGTTAGCGACAAACAGCCAAGAGGCGAATGACCTTACCTCCAACATGGCGTCTACCCTGCTGTCTAGTCTATGCTTCAAAATTTCTGGGTCCGAATAGAGCCAAAAGCATAGAGAGTCGTATCTGCGCTTCGAAATTCAGTTAACATGAACGCAAAGAAGACACGTCGGCATACCGAGGTTTGGGCACATCTTTCGATTGCTCGTCGAATATTTCGCTTGGTCGGCGTCCAGTGTCTTTGATGATATTCAGACATCGGATAACCTTGCGCGTGTCTTTCCAGTGCCAACGGGCGGCGACCGGCGGGTCCAGGGCAGTGAGCAAGGTGTGCAGCTGGAGCCCAACGCCGGCAGAGTACACAAGCGAGGCCTCCTCGGGCAGGTCATTCCACAGATCCACGAGATTTGGAGGTAGCTTGTCGAGCGCCTGCTGTACGTCCAGCGACATGCGAACAGCTGGAGGCAACGGAGAGATGTCCTCGCCCGCCAGACGTCCGGGGAACAGCAGATGTTGTATCCAGTACGACGTCCCGCCCACTATGATAGGAATTTCCTGCCGGCGATGCATATCGTCGATCTGGAAAAAAAACATGAACATGAACGGGCAGCGAAGCACATGAGAGTCACGAGACTGACGAGGTCCATCGCGGCTTGCACCCACTGCCCGACGATGTATTGCTCGCCGGGACGCTTGAAGTCCATGAGAAGATGCTCTACGCCTTCCCTCTCATGCAATGGGACTTTATTGGTGAGGACGTCCAGCCCAATGTACACCTGCATGGAGTCCGCGTTGATGACTTTGGCATTGCGCCATTGAGCGTGACCACGCGGGGTTTGAGCAAGAGCACGAGCGAGTTCAATAGCGAGCTTAGATTTTCCCACACCAGTGGTGCCACAAATTGCAATGAGCGGCCGGAAGGACATGGCGGGGCAAGAGAAAGCGGCAAGGTGAGTCACGCTTTTGTATAATCCTTTTTCGGCAGGTGCACGTGTTGCGCCTTTTGCTTTCCTCTTGCCCTCAGCTCGCTGCTGTACCGCGTCGCCGTCAACGTCGACGACAAACATATTTTTTGCAAAGGATAGGACAGAGCAGGCTGTCCTTTACGACGCGATCTACCCTCCAAGATGAAGCTCGTCAGGTGCGTTCGCCCGCTGTCCTTTTACTGATCATTGATTCACCCCCCGCGTCTGCAGATTTCTCATGAAGCTCAACAATGAGACCGTCTCGGTCGAACTGAAGAACGGCAGCATCGTGCACGGCACTATCACCGGTGCGTGCTTTGCGCCTCATAGTCCCCCTCGTACTGATGATTGCGATCTTCGTACCCTCATCCTCTCCGCTCGCACACTTGCCCTGCGATCTCTCATCTGGCAGGTGTGGACATGCAGATGAACACACATCTGAAGACAGTCAAGATGACGACGCGGAATCGTGACCCGACACACCTGGATTCACTGAGCTTACGGGGGAACACGATCAGGTGCGTTCGCTTGAGCGCCTTGTTGCTGGTCTTGCTGAACACATGGGCAGATACTTTATCCTTCCCGACGCGCTCCCCCTCGATACTCTTCTTGTGGACGACGCACCCAAGCCGAAAGGCAAGCGAAAGGAAGACGCAGCGCGCGGTCGCGGTCGCGGACGGGGAGGTCGCGGCGGCGGCGGCGGCGGGGACAGAGGGCGCCCACGGGGTCGTGGCCGCGGACGGGGCTTCTGATCCCCTCTGCGCGAATATTTTGGCAAAAGAGCGCAGAATTGTTATTAGCAGGCCAAGAGCTGGCGTAACTAATGTGCTTGACCGTGACGCGTCTGTTGTTGTTTTTCTTCTTGATGTCATCAGTATCTCACTCCTTGTACAATCGCTTTCGAACTCATCTTCATCCTTGCCTCCGCCCATCGTGAGCGTCAGGCGTTGAGGTGCTCGCGCAAAAGGCAGGCCTTCCAGCTAGTTCCAGCTGATTCTACACATGTGGCAGTGCCCGACGCCTGCCCTGTTCATAAGGGGAGCCTTGAGCACCCGCGCCCCCTGTTATGCCAGATCTCCCCGACCACCAGCTTGCGCTCTCTCGTGCCAGCGGTGGCAAGGCAGAGTCCCCAGACAAGAGCAGAAAGTCGTCGAGCACAACATCACCCCATCTCTCGCAGGAACTGCATGATCTCATCATCGGCTACCTCTTCGACGACGACACAGCGCTGCAGGCATGCGCGCTCGTGTCGAAGGCGTTCTCAGTCTCGTCGCAGAAGCACATCTTTCGCATGGTCACCCTCCGTCCCCTGGAGGTGTCCAGCGTGAACGCCGACGCGAGCCGCATGAACCCCTGCCAGCTCTTCCACCGGCTGCTCGAGGGGAGCCCGCACCTCGGCGCGTACGTCCAGGACCTCACGCTCGAAGAAGGCCAGGATGACCCTTCCTCCGTGAGCAACATCCCCGACGACATGATGCCGTTCATGGGCATCAAGGAGCTCGCCTGGGTAGCCAAGGAGAAGACGCTCCCCCTCGTCCTCGGCGCGCTCAAGAACCTCAAAACCCTCTCCTTCGGCCGCTTCATCGACTGGCACATCCTCTCCGTGTCGCTGCGCCGCGCCCTCCTCACAGCGGCCCCCTCGCTTGAACACCTCGAGCTGCGCAAGGTCCGCAACTGGGACCTCCGCCTCATGGCGGCGTTCACCGCGCTCAAGACCTGGAAGCTCTGGTACACCAGCTTCGGCTCAATGGACGACGGCGCGGAGGGCGAACACGACGAGCACATGGCTCCGCACCCCAACGACCCGCCCGAACCGCACGTCGCAGACACGTCGACCGGCGGGCCCATAGCCGACGGAGTCACGCCCGGTCCCCGCCTGCAGACGCTGCACTTCTATCTGGAGCCAGAGGAGGTCACAAAGCTCACCGACTACCTCATGGACTTCAACTGCCCCATGAAGCTCACCCGACTCCGTGAGCTCCTCGCCAACAGCAGCAACGAGCTCGACGAATTCCAGGCGGCGCAACTGCTTCAGCTCTGCCCGGACACGCTCGAACGGTTCAACATGACCCCACCTTGGATCTGTGAGTCAAAATCACGCTGGCCCATACTTGCACTAACGTACTCTCCCAGCGCGTCACGACGGGTCATATCCCATCGACCTCAGCCGTCTCCGCCGCCTCAGGTCGCTCACGCTAGACCTCTCTATCAACCGCACCCACACCGCGCGCAACCACGACCCCTTCGATCAACTCCAGGGCCTTCTGCAGCCTCTGCAAGCGTCCGAGACGCTCGTGGAGGTTGTTCTGCAGACGCACACCGCTGTTCGCGACTTTAGCGATCTCGACGGCTTCCGCAAAGTGGACGCGATGCTCTCGCACGTCCAGTCGCTCCGGAACGTCCGCCTGGCCTTTCGCGTCATGGTCTCGCCGTTCAATCTCGACGCATTCAAAGAAGCAGTGCTGGAGAGGATGCCATCGCTCCGTGATAGGGGGATTCTGGACATCGACGCGGAAGGTACTTACATATGTTGTGCCATTTTGCCCGACAAGTCCTCATTACTGTTCTCAGCGGATCGCTGACCCGAAAGGCGGCACTGCATGCAGACACGCGCGGTCGAGCGCAAACACGAACAGCGCAAGCTCGGACGCGAGAGAAAGCACCAGGACTGGGCGCGGTGCTTCCTGATCTGACCTGGCGTCAGCCGAAAGACTCGACGCGCCACGGTCCGTGCACCAGCGAGCGCGCACCCTCCGATTCGCCGACCGCCACACATACACGCGCGATCCGGCGGCGACTCTCGAGGCGTGGTCGGCCGTTTTGGGGAGAAGGACCTTCACAGTGAAAGTGCGCTAGCCATGTCGCATACTTATATTGTCATGGACTTTGTGACTTTACCGTCAATCTATCACTCCCTTCGTATGCGTGTATGACGGGCTGCAAGTACCACCGTCGCCCGACAGATGCAAGGTCAAGAACATGTACACGATCTAAAATGCGTTTGCTATTACAAGTCTCCTGCTGTGGTGCATGTACTGATAGGCATAAATAGACATGAGAGAAATAACACGACATCCATCAGGCCACCGTGGCCCAAGCACAAAGCCTGCGTCATCCAGGGCGAGGATACCCATTCGGAATGGGCGGGGACGCCCACTCAGATTGGCCGAGACTCCCGAAGAGACAAGACAGCTCCAAAGACCCACACACCACCTCTGCTAGCGGCTCGGGGTCTCGATAGCGGGAACAGCTGGCGTCGTCGCAGACACCGACGAGGTAAGACTCGTCAGCCGGGGCAGTCGAATCTTGAGCGACGGCGTCGCAGGGGCAGTAGCCGGTGCCGGTGCCCCCGCGTCTGCTCCTGATACAGGTCTAGGCGTTCTCTTCTCCCTGACCGGCCGACTCTCCTTCGCTTTCTGCACCCCCGGGCTGGCTTTGGATCGCCGTCCGTTGGCCGCGCCATCGTCGTCCATCCGCTCCTTCCGCTTCCGCGCGCCCCTCGTCCGCTTCTCGTCCTGGACTTCCCCTGTCGGCGCGGAGGGCCCCGCCACAGAGATCGACGGCGGCGCTTGCTCCTTGGAAGATGCGCTTTGCCCATTGTCCTGTGATTGATGAGATACACACACACGGCCTTGCTATGAAAAACCTTACCTGACCGTGCCCAAAACCTCCAGGAGCATGAGCGGTGTCAGCCTAAACGTCGATTCAGCAAACGTGAATGAAGCAGGACTAGCAAGCATTCGTACCGATGCAGATGCTGACTTCCCCCGAGGCACAGGTGCAGGAACAGGTGCCGAGATAGAGCCCGTGGAACCATCTGAGTGTAGTGACGAAAGGCTCGACATGGAAGTGTCGGCGTCCACTTGAGCTTGCGCCACCGGCGCCTCGTTCACCACCGAAGCCTCGTTTATTGCCGGCGCCTCTTTCACCGCCAGCGTCTCTTGCATCACCGGCGCTTCGTCCACCGCCGGCTTCTCGTTCACCACCGGCGCCTCGTTCACAACCGGCCCTTTGTTTCGCAACTTCATCTCAATTGGAGGCACAGAGACCGGCGTTGGCTTCTTGCGTTTACGGACACCGGATGAGGCGCTCTCCGTCGTCGGTGGAGGTCTTGGCACAGCTTTGTTGTGACCGACGACGCGGGATTTCGTACCCTACAACGCCACGTCAGAAGATAGTCGAAGGACAAGAATTGAAATCCTACATTGCTTGCAGAAGCAACCGGGGCTGACGCGGAAGGAAAGTTGGGCGCAGGCCCTGCCTGAGGCTGGAAGAAGATATTGGGTTCCGCGCGTGGCTTGGAATGCGATTGCTTTCCCTGGCTCTTCGCTGAGCGCCTGATACCGACCTGCCCTTTGGCGGGCACCACCGGCGGAATGGAATTAAGTGACGGTAGACGGATCGGCGCTGGTGGTGACGCGCGGTAGTCAGATTGCAAAAGCAGCGGTGCAGGACGCGACGCGGGCACAATCGAATGAGATGACACGGCAGACGACGTCGGCAACTGCTGCATGCCCCACAACACCTAAACGCGCGTCAGACACAATGACGAACGCCCATCTGGGCCTCACTTACCTCAGCGACCTCCTCACGTATCTCGTCACTGACTTTCTCAGCGACTTGGTTCACCTCGGGTCCCCTGCTCGGCGACGGCGCGTCGACGTTCATAAACTCGTCGTCGTCAATTTCCGTCAAGGGAGACATCGGTGGTGAGATCCTGCATGCATTTATTCAGCGCATGCCCACCAGAGGACACCGGCAGTACGTACCTCTGTCCCACTTTCCTCCAAAAATCGAGAACGATGATCTTCTCCGGCACCCGATATCGTCTACCATTGATCAGAAGCTCGTCCACCTCTATCCTCTTCGACTTGTGGCTCTTCGAAGGGCTCTCGGCGGGTATAGGTTCGATGTTCCCGTTGTTATACTGCCCTTCCTTATCGATCACGATATCAGGCTGCTCTTTCGGTATTCGATTCTTGTGCGGCTGCCACATAATGAGATGGGGGTCGACCACAAGCTGCAGACGCACGCACCATGTCCCTGTCTGCATGGACCGGGCACTTCCATTTCCGACTTAACGGTGGTGGTGCCTCGGGAGGGTCAAGACAGTCCAAGTGCCAGTGGAGCGGGCAAAAATCGCAGGAGATGATGTGCTTCCCGGCCTTTGCAGTGCTATCCGTTGGTGATGTGTGTTGTGGTTGTGAGCGGACGGTGAGGCCTTCAGGCAAAGCGGAGGTTTTGCAACGATAACACAATATCGGCGTCCCATTTCGATCGCGCATTGGATGCGGATCTCGCTCCTCCAGCTGACCTTGCCGACTATGATAGTCAGATATGGAGAACAAAGGAGGAGAACGAGATGAACGCACTTGTAGCGCTGTGGCTTGATCGACGTGGTGTCTGTGTACATGCCTTTGGGCCCCGTAGTCACTATCAAAGCGATTAGTCATAGCCTCGAGGAATGGCCATCCGGGCTTACCGTCTTTGAAGAACGTCCGAATGTCTTCTGGGAGCTGAAATTCGGTCGCGTTGTTGGTGTCGACGAGGCCGATGATCGATGACAGCATGGTCGAGGGCGTTTTACGTGGAGGGTTCTGCAAACGTGTCAGAGTGGCGACAACGCGAGGAGCAGCGGCCACGCACCTGCTTCGCCGTGCAGGAGACGCAGAACCAGCGCTCGTCGTCTATCGAGGATTTCGGGGGATCGAGGCAGCCGAGGTGGAATGCGCGGGGGCAGCCGTCGCAGTACACAAACGACGCGCCGCCCGAGGTTTGCCCGGAATGGCACGAAGAGCAGTAGTCCTCGTTGCGATGCTAGTGGGAGAGGAGAGAGGACGTGAGTGAGGGCGGAAGACACGAGCAGCTGTGACCGCACCGCGTGTGCCGGAGGTTCGGGCGACACCGTTTTCGACTCCTCTTTCACGGCGCCAGCGATCTCCCGCTCCTTGCCCTTGCCCTTGGTCGGGCGCTTTGGTCGGGTAGAAATCTGGATGTCGGACGGGAGGGCGGAGGTGTCGACGGAGGTCGAGCGGGACGCCTGGGATGCGTCGGCCGTCATGGTTTCGGGCTCCACTGGTGCGATCGGCTGGCCTGCGGGCTCGGCAGGCAGATTTTCGTCGACCGGCCGGGGTATGGCGGTGATGTTGCGAGCAGAGGCGCGCTGGGCACGGGTGGATGACCTGGGGGCGTGACGGGGCGCGGCGGAGACCGTAACGGACGAGAGCAAGCGACACATGCGCGCGGACAGCAGAGGACGGAGCCGGAGTGATTGGGACGAGCACGACGGTCAGCAAGCTGTATGGTTTGCGATGCGTACGACAGACTCACCCAGCTGCGCTCTTTGAGCGTTTGCCGTTCGCCGGTTCTGCGCGCTCCTCGTCGTGGGTGAAGCCAAAGCCGGCGATCCCAGCGTAGCTCGTGCCAGGGTCCGCGGCTGGCAGATACAAGTACTGCGCCTTTTTGCTGTGAGGGTCGCGCTTCAGCGCCGCCAGTCTGGCAGACTGCACAGAGGGTGGTCCGGGAAGAATCTCAGTGGCGAGCGAGCCATCGCCCTCGAGGTGCGCGGGCTGCGAGACAGGAACCTGAGCAAACAGAACTGCGGGGAGTCCAGGCGTCGCCACCATCGTCGATGACCGCGCAATACAAGCCTGATCGCCTGCAGAGAGCCCTCAGAATCGCGGGTACAGCACGAGATGGACGTTGGGGAAGAGAGGCAGCCAAACCAATCACGGCATGCCCGATTGGCTCATACCATACGATCTACTGCTACTGTACAACTACAAGAGCTTGCCTACGACACAAGTGTTCTATCCTGCTGGATAGTGCATGGCTGCCTCTAAGCCGTACGCGTCCTCATTGCCAGCGCGGCACTATGGCATACAGTTAGCATAAAATTTGTGCGCATCGAGTTGCCGGCGTACCTTGAGCGTCTCGATGCAGTACGCAGGTAGCATGGACCATCCTGACTGGCATCCGAAGGTCCTTGCTCACAAGATGGGCGTCGTATGCGTCGGAAAGCGGCGTCGAGGGTGACCGCCACAGCTGCCAAATAAGACAGTCTTCGCCGGTTCAAAGGTCCAATACCTATCGCAGGTCCCCCAGCGTTTTGTACGGCTGACATCAGGGACCATGGCCTGATACAACACGTAGGCCAGTTGCTTTCTTCAGGCGATGGGCAGCTGGTAAGCGTGCCCGACCGAGCGCTGTCCTGGCTTCTTCATCGAGCGGTTCACAAGCTGCGCGCATATGATGAGATACAATACGAAGCAGAAGAATGCACGACGTACCTTGTCAGCCCACTTGAACCATTCTGGCTTGCGCACCGTCCCCTCAAGCTGCAACCCGCCCACAATATTGTATACCAGCTCCGGTTCCAATAATGACGCTCGCCATGTTCATCGCGTACCAAATGTTCGATACATCGATAGGCTGTCATGACAGAGCGTATGTTGTTTCCGTGCAGCAGCAGGGCATAGTGACAAGTACGATATGGCGTGGGGACTTGGGAGTGTGCCGCATTGAGTTATACTGAGCTCCGGCAAAACTCTCCTGGGCATAATCAGAAGAGGGGCAATAAGGGAGGCAGCTCCGTTGGCAAGGTCGGCGCGCCATGATCCCGGGGAGTACGAAGACCAGCACATAGTGCGAATTAGTTCGGAACTTCTGGGAATCGCGAAGTGAAGGCGAAAGTCGTCAGTCGCATTGTGAGTCGAGGGGGAGGCGTTGAAATCGTAGTATTTCTCCAACGAGGCCAAAGCCGGTGTCGGCGACAAGCAACCCATGAAGGAAGGAGACAGGCAGCGTCGAACGTGATGTCAAGCGTGATGTGTTTCCCAGGCAGTCCGGCATATCGGGCCGACGGCGAGTAGTAAGGGCGTCGCGCTCCAACTCAAACAAAAACTCTGTCGTCAAGAACCAGTCAAGAACGAGACAGACCTTCCTCTCTCTCGTACGCTACCAAACCACATACACACATTAGCACGGAATGCCCAGACGCGCGCGCACCGAATGCAAGGCGGCGACGTGCAGCAACGCCGGCACCATAGAATGCGCTGGCTGCGAGGGTGCCGTTCCCGTCGCAAAGTACTGCAGCGACGCGTGTCGAACGAGCGTGAGTCTCCCCACCGCACTGCTGCACGTCCTCTTAATAAACATATGCGCTGGTCCAGGACTGGCCCTCCCACAAGAAATACTGCGGGAAGTAAGTGATCGACACGCGACCCCGTGACCGCGCGCGACTCACACAACCCCAGAAAAGCCTACACCCTCGACATCCGCATCGTCGGCTCGAAGAAGCCCGTCATTAAACGCATCGTCGACGTCCCCTCCTGGTACACGTTTGAAGAGCTGCACTATGTCATCCAGTATGCGTTTTCCTGGGAAAACTGCCACCTCCACTCTTTCGTCTTCTACCGCCCGCGCCCCCGCTGCCGTCGCATTCCCGCCGGCAAGGAAATCATACGGTTCCTCCCCCACGGTAAGAGGGAAGATCCCTGGTCGGACCCGGATACCACGATCCTCAAGGAAGAGGTGGCCACGCTTGCCGATGTCTACGGCGAGGCCGGCAAGTACCACTCCGAGGTGGAGAGTAGGGACACAATCTTGCCGCTCATATATCTGTATGACTTTGGGGTGAGTTACACGCCCTTACCACGCGAACATACTTTCTGACGCCTGGCCTAGGAAAACTGGGAACATCTCGTCACCTTCAAAGGGGAGAAGGTGGCCACGGCAGACCGGCCCATCTTCAGTAAAGTGACGGGTGAGTGGTTCTCTCCGTCTGCGCCTTCGTAAAAACCATTCGCCGCATCACGACTAACCCACGCATCGCGACTGACCACCGCGTCACGACTGACCACCGCATCACGACTAACTACCGTCCCCAGGTTACCCTCCACCCGAAGACGCGGGCGGCTATGACTGGGACTCTGCGGACGACGACGAAGGGGACATCTTCGCCAAGGGGCGCGACCCGGACGAGATCAACCCCGAGGTCATGAACGACGAGAAAAGGTGGGAGAAACGCTACAAGGCCTGCAGTCGGATGCGGCTGTGAAGGGGATGCGACTTGTAGTTCGTGAAGGGGGCGCGACCTGAAGGAAGTCAAGGGGATGCGATATGAAGGACGTGGGAGGATCACGCTGAAGACCAAAGACTATCGGTGTCGACTTCCACCGGCGGGTTCACAAATTCAAGAGGACACTGTACCAAATGTCATACTGTCTCTCGGTCTCCCGCGGCTGACTATCTCTTGACTGACAAGACTCTATGTAGTCTCCGATATATTCTAGCTTATCTTGCTTTTATTTTGTAGCCATACACGACTACAGAAGTGCGTTGTTTTACTAATGTATTTCTTGAAGACAACTACGCAGTGCTACTTACATGCTTGAGCGGCAGCCGGCTGAACTTGAGGCTTGAGCGGGTTGGGGCGACGCGTCACGCGTTGGTTGATTCCCGTGACCGGCCCGATAAAACCGATGTTCGTCGTTCGTTTTCCCAGTCCGTCAACATCTGTTGCACTCATCCATCGCCGCCCCGTGTGCCCAGAGTAACATACCATGATCGCTCCGTGTGGTATATTCACAAGCTCGCTCGGACCCTACAGTGCACCGTGAAATAACTGCAAATTTTTATCTCTGGCTACTTACGGTCGTTTGTCTTTGTCGACTGCATTCCGGAGCCGTATAGCGCATTCACCTCCCATTGTCTGCCCTTCTGACATCCGGAATTATTCTGGCCTCGTGGATCACAATGGCAGGACCTATCACATCGGGCTTCATATCATAACACCATAGCCCGCGCAAACCTTCATCACCACCTTTGTGACCTATTCATGACACTGCGCAGGTCTTTCATCTTGTATGTTCGTCGTTCATTTCCGCTGTTTCTGTCGATCATACTCAGCAGCAATGAAGACCGGCGAAGACAAAGCCAAACACTGCGCAGGGTATAAAAGGTGAAAGAAGCTCACGATCTCCTCAACAACTTCGCCGCCCTCCGTCTTCTAGTCTCCGCATACCGGATATAACCATGCCTTCGAGGTGCACTGCACGGAAGTCTCACACTGACCGCGCATCCGCCCAGCCCAGTGGGCACTCCTCGCCCAAAGGACGCCCGCGGCGCCGCGCCAAGGAGGATATCTACAAGGATCTCTACGATGTGCTGGTGTTCCGCGCGCGGGCCTTCCAACCATCTCTCACGCAACCTCACATGGGGGCCTTGCTCGCTCTGGCCAACTCATCGGAGGGTGTATGCGTACAGCGGGACGCGTGGTGTGCGATGGCAAGAGATACTTTCGATGAAGTGTTCCAGTAAGTCCCGGATGGTATATGCCCGTCAAGTTTAGTGCTGACCCAAGAACCAGGCTAGCGAGAGATAACCCCAGCAGCTCGGAGACGTCAGCAGTGTGGCTCGCGCGCGATGATGTTCCGGAGCTCAAGACAGGCAGCGACCTTGAATTCTTCGTCTCCGAACCGACGGTGTATCCCACAGTGAAGTTCGGTCTAGACACCACGATGCAGGACCTGGTGCTCAATTACGCGCAAGAGGGCGACCAACTCAAGCCCGACATGCTACAGCTGGACGCCTTTGTAAGGTATTCTTGCCCAGACACTACCTGCCGCTGGAAGGATCAGGGCGGTCAGCACTGTGACACGAATATAGGAGAGCATGTCGAGGGTAGTACTTTCGAGACCCATGCCGCGCCTTCCGACACTGTGTGCCATTGGGACGGCTGCCATTACAAGATCCCTCCGACGGATGTTGCGAACCAAAAGGGACTGATGGCCCTACACGTCGCCCTACAGCACTTGCGGGCCATACCTCTCTGCCCGTTGTGCGCATGCAATCTCAATCAACCTCCTCATTTACCGGCCAAGAGGTTGCCATACAGTCTGGCGGAGCATTTCACATCGGGATGGTGCGTCGGACTGGCGAATTGCGCAGTCGAGTATGGGAAGCCCGTCATTGCTCCCAATACTACACTAAAAGAACACCGATTGTACAATGTATAGCAATGTTTAATGTCCTATAACATGTAATCGTAATTGGCGTCACGAGTAATACGACAGCAAGTCCGTACTACTGATTGGTTGGATGATTTGGTGACTCTTGAATTGTGGCCCTTCCACTTTTCAACATCAAGAGACACCTGATGAAGTCAGGCGTCTGAACCGCATAACCGAACGGCGAACGCGGACTCATCAACTTCAAGTTCAATCCGGCGAACGACGAGGCTGTTTAGAAGCAATGATTGCCACTCTAACCGCCAATCAAACCAACTTCACTCGAAAAACGCCACTCGAGCTACATTTGAGCTCACTGCTATGATTCAACGTATACACAACTGCCGTACATACATATGCCAGTCACTACTGAGCTGAGCATCATCAATAAAGAGCGCCACATAGCCACATCAAGCTGCTTCTCCAACCCACTGCGGCAGCCAATCCTTCCAGTCCGCCCACGGGTCTTCCCGTCCGGACTGAAGTGGGTCTTGCACGACATGCCACCGGGGGCACAGCACGCTTGACAGGACATGCATCGGGCCGTTGGCCGTGACGATATCGGTAGCGATGACATGGACACCGTCTACGCTGAGGCGGGTGAAGGTATGGGACAACTCGCTATGCTCCTGCACCAGCTGCCTATCCTGCGTCGGAGCCCGGTGTCTAACCGGCCCTGGTCGGCGAGGAGCGGAGTGGACAGAGCGAGAGATGCGATACTCATCGACGAGAGCGTGCAGCGGCACGCCCGCGACCGTGGGCAGCGTAACGTTTAGTGTGGAAAGGAGAGACTCAGGTGAAGGCTGGGGGAACTTGGGGTAAGGACCGTGGGAGGGGGGCGGGCCATCCGATGGTGGAGGGCGAGGGCCATGGGACGAAGGCGCGGAAGAGTTATCGGATGGTGGCGGGCGTGGGCCTTTGGGGGGCGGGAGTGGCATGTAATCGCCTTCAGAAGGAGGTGCATGAGGCGGCGGGTGCCGGCCGTGGAAGGGAGGCGGGTGCGGGTGCTCATCGTGGTCCCAATGCGGCGGCGGACCGCCTCCATGGATTGGCGGAGGAGGCGGACGCTCGCCGTGGAAGGGAGGAGGAGGCGGACGCTCTTTGTGGAAGGGAGGAGGCGGACGTTCGCCGCGGAAGGGCGGCCGAGGGTGCCAGTCGCGCCCATGCTCGGAAGATGGCGGAGACGGATGATTTTCGCGAGAATGAGGCGGAGGCGTACGACCATGGTGAGGCGGGGGTGGCGGAGGATCGCCGCGGAAATGCCGGTCCTGACCTACAATCGGTGGCGGATGCTCACCATGGGACGTATACCTCGGGGGCGCATCCTCATCAGCCAGAGGAGCATGCATGTGCGGATACTCTTCGAAGTCCAGTGGCTGACGAGGAGGGCGCGTATGATCCCCTCGGAATGGCGGCTGGTCCCCGCGGAAAGGAGGCGGCGGGGGAGGTCCGTGCTCACGGAATGGAGGAGGACCGTCACCGCGGAATGGTGGTCGAGGACCATCATCGCGGAACGGGCGCGCCATACGTTCGTCCTCATGCCAATCTGCTTGTGGACGATGTTCACCGTGACGGTGTTCCGGACTGCCGTGGCGATGCCATTCCCGTGAGAAGGGTGGGCGCGGTGGCATATCGTCTTCCTGCCAACGATGGCGTGGCACGTCCTCCTGACGATGGCGTGGCATATCCTCCTCTTGTCGTTGGTGCGGCACATCCTCCACTTGTCGTTGGTGCGGCATATCATCTTCCTGGTGGTGGCGCTCCTCGAACTCGTCCATGGCATAAGCGCGAGACAGAGGCATTCTGCGATCCCTGGGGCTGCGATCGCCGCGGCGTGGATTAGCATGCTCTCGCTGGCCTCTCTCGCCCTGTCCATGGTACTCGCGGTGGTGATCTTCGCGGTGATGGTCCTCGCGGCGGTGGTCTTCGCGGTGACTATGTTCAGAGTGTCGAGGACGACCGTCGTCCGAGCGTTCACTGTCGGGATACCACGTCGGACCTCGATGAATATGGTGAGGACGACGCTCGGTGTCGGGCGAATCGGCATCGTCGTCGAGCTCGACAATGTCGATGGAGATGTGAATTTCTTCCACGTCAATTTCCTCGACGTCAGATGCGTCCTCTGCCTCAGAAGCGCCACTGTCACTCTCGACCACTTCCACGATACTCTCGTTGGATTCTTCCTCTTCGACCGGCGTCTGGCGAACAATAGCGTCCTCCGGAAGTCCGTGCACATAGTCTGATGGGCTCTCGTCAGACAACCAAGTCTTCAGACAGATATGCCTTGCTTCTTCGGGAGAATGTCAGACATACCGGAATAGAATATAACGTCCGGGACGACATGGTACTGCAAGAGCTTCCTCAACGCCTGGCTTCCTTCCTCCGAGAAGAGGTACTCCCGGAGGTTCTTCGGCAGGTGTTCGAAAGCGCGGTTGTCCGGAGCGAAGAGCGTCATGGAATTCTCAGAGCTCAGCGTCTCTAGCATATCAGCGTGCTTCATGGCGGAGAGCTGGTAGTATTTCCATCAGAATTTAGTACACCAAGGAGAGAAAAGTGGGATGATGAAAGGAAATACTCGCTCACCATCCACGACGCCGAGCTGTCCATAAGGCCCTGCTGGACGGAATCGGGCACGCTCAGAGGCAGGTCGAGGACGTAGATGAAGCCTGAGAAAAGTATGAGCGAGGCCGTAGCTTTGAAGATACAAGCAGTTACTGACCATTCGAAGCCCTAATGGGGCGCCGGATGACGCTGCGGCCATTGACGGTCGCGCGATGTCTGTGGCGCTCGACCTTGAGGCGCTGTTGCACGCCCTCCGACGACCCAGATAGAGCGAGTTTAGTGGGATACGAAGCAGAGGCAGGTCCATCGTGGATGTGCAGGCGCTCCGGTACCGTGTGGTATTCGAGAAGCGACCGAATAGACGTTTGCACGGCGTGGCGACGCGAGTCGTCTTCCTCGCCAATCAGTTCGGTGTCCTCCAAGCCGTCAATTGCGGCGATGACTCCAAAAGCTCATTCTGTCCCAGTACATGGTGGGGCTCGTAATCTGGAACGACGAAGAAGGTGAGACTGAAAGACTCCATCAGCGGGAAGAATGGAATGAAAACAAGAGGATACATACTCTGATGTCGAGTGATTCAGGTAGGCAACCATATCTTCAACGAAGTCGATGGCTTTCGTGAATTTGGTGAACCTGCGAGGTATGTGAATCATCAAAACTGACGTAGAAAAAAGGAATCACTCACCCAGGAATATCGCTGACGATCTGGTACACAGTCCGTTCGTCGTGGTGAGAGGGCGGAGGTGGGTGAGAATAGTCCACAGAATTCGCGGGTGCACTCTCAGTGCCACCTGCATGATCGAACTCGAACGGCCTCTGTTCATCACGGCGAGGAATGTCATTCCGATGCGCTCCCGTGGGTGGCAGCACAGGACCCGGAGCAGCGCCCACAAGCGCCGCCGCGCATAGCAGCAGAGAGAGCAGCTGCCCTCGCATGTCAAGGGAGCGACGAGCAAGGAGAAAATGGGAGCTTGAGCACCACCCAGCGCGTTATGTAGCGTGCCTGTGCTTTTTGTCCGCAGTCGAGGAGGGCCGCAAAATGCTGCGGGCCGAGCTAACGCTGCCGGATACAGACGCTGCGCACGCGCTCGTGCGCATCCCGCGGGAGGGGAAGGGGCATTCCATAACGATTACCGAGGCTGCGAGGGAAGACTAGACAAACAAACAACATGGTGGCTACTGTTCACCTGAAGTTGATCTCTGTTTGTGCAGCATCACTACTTGTTTGCAATAAACCATCATGACTTTGAGTTCGCATCGTTTCATAATTTTAAATCTCAGACGTCGTTGCCTGCAACCAGCGCGCTCGTTACTACACACCTGCCACAAGCCTAGGCCGCCGTCCCTCGTAGAACAACGGCATCCATGCCGGCAATCCTTTTCATGACCCTGCCCGAGTACGGTCAGGCCACCGTCATCCTCGCCACCGCGTTCGAGCTCTATAAACGGCGTATCCCGGGGATGCACATTCACGTTGCATCCTGCCGCGAGGGGCTCCGTAAATGGTTTGGGGAACTCAAGGCGGAGGCGGACGACGGCTGTACATTACGGGGGACTGCACCATCGAGTACCACGGCATCGACATGTACTCGCAGGAGGAGGCCATGATGCGCTTCATGGACAGCTCGTCGTTCGCAGGTGTTGTGGGTCACCCCCCGATTCAGCGGTGCAAGGCGGCGACGACGAAGCTGGGGGTCATCGTGAGCCCCTGGGACCCAGAGGAATACCTGGTGCGTAGAACAGCGACGAAGACCTTGATTTTCGTGGCTGACGCGCCGCACAACACATGAAACTAATAATTCACTATAGACTGCAATGAACGAGTTCAAGGCCCTCATCACGAAGCTGGAGGCGGACGTGCTGGTCCTGGATCCTGTCATCTCTCCTGCAATTGACGCGTGCGAGATGCTGGGCCGGCACTACGTCGTGATCCACCCCATGCTCGCAACCGCGACCTGTACGCAGAACCAGCCAGGGGGACGCTCATTGTGGTACTACCCGTCGTACGTATCCACTACGCCAGCTATGATCCCATCCTGACCTTGCCTTAGCATCGGCGCTGACTTCGCCTTCCCCATGCGCTCCTGGTGGACCATCTTACAAAATATCTTCCTCACGCTGCACCTCGCCTACACTGTGCTCACTCACCCACGCTTCCGCGCCGTGCAGCGTGCGCGGACCGCCGCGGGCTGCATCGGCCCCTTCCCCGCCATGCTCGGTTCAAAAGTGCGCGACAACATGCTGTGCCTCACCGGCGGCGTGCCCGAAATCGACCTCCCCTTCGAGGCGCCTGCTAACCTGCGTCTCTGTGGACCGATATGCCTCCCCGCGCCCTCGCTTGCCGAGGCAGACCCGGAGCTGCTCGCATGGCTGGGGCAGGCGGAGACGGTAGTAATGGTCTTGGGCTCGCATATCGATTACTATGAGAGTCAGGCGCGGCGGGTGCTAGAGGGGTTGTTGGGTGGCGCGGGACAGGACAGACAGGTGTTGTGGAAGGTGAAGGAAGTGGAGCAGCTGAAAGGCGTGTTCGATGAGATGCTGAGGGGTGAGAAGAATCCAGGGCGGGTGAGGATCGTGAAGTGGCTGGATGCGGCGCCGGCGAGGGTTGTGGAACATGAAAATGTGGTTTGCTACGTGCATCATGGCGGGGCGAATTCGTATCTGGAATGCGCGAGGTGAGTACGGGTTTATCTCATCGCGCGTCGTACTTCTGTCGCGCTGCCTTGGCCATGGCATCTTACGCACGTCGTACTGACGTCCAGCGTCTGCATGAGCGCAAGTTCGTTTTGCTAACACCGTACCCACAGATCGGGCACTCCGCAGGTCATCCTGCCACAGTGGTACGACTGCTACAACACCGCATCCACCGCCGAGTACGTCGGCCTGGGTGTGTACGGGAACAAGTCGTGCGCACCCGATATCGATGCAGTCGAGTTGAGCTTGGCGATTCGGGCGGTGGTTGACAAAGCTGAAGGCCAAGAGAACTCATACCAACGGAAGGCGCGCGAGGTCGCGGCAGTCTGCGTGGCGGCAGGTGGGCGAGCGAGGGCGGCAGACATTCTTCTGGAGCAATTGGAGGGCGCCAAGGTGGAGAAGGGGATGGGTCATTGACGGAGGTGGAGGCGCTGATGGTGGTACATAGACCGTAAAGAGGCTTTGGAGGGGGAAATCACGGAGAGCGGAGTTACGAGGGTGCTGTCCTTCGACAATTGTGCCACAAAAGGATTGCACCGCTTGCTCTGCTTTGCCAGTTCGAGATACCTTACCTAGATTAGAATCTCACCTTATAAGTCGGGTCGTAAGCACCTCAAAAACCACGGTTGAAGCTTTCATGAAAATTATAACATCCCGAGCGTGAGCGGATAAGAATATTGGGGATACAAAATTTGATACCTGCCAGGTGAGAAACTACTGCTATAGCGTCCAGAGCGACATGGGACAGACCGCATTCGTGACAAGCGTCGTGAGATATAACACACGCGACGTGGGATATAACCTACGGGCGACATACTTACAGCACGCCGCTTACTCCACGATCTGGCGGAACTTGTCCTGGATTTCGGCGTGCAGGGCGTCCAACTTCTGCTTGATGGGCTCCTTGCCCTGTGACGGGGACTGCGGACAACAGGATCAGCGATATGCACGGATGAGCAGACAGGAACAGAGTGATCAGGCGAAGTAGGAGGACGAGGATAAGAACTAAGCGGCATGGAAAGAACGGAGTAGCATGGAAGAACAGACGGGCACAGGGAAGAACAAAGCGACACGGAGACAACAACAAAGGCGCCGTACTACCCACCTCGAACTTCATCTGCGACAGCTTGAACATCAAATCGCTCGCGCTGTCCTTGATCTTCGCAAACGTGAGGTCGTTCTGCGCCGTCGCCTTCACCGCCGAATCGTGGAAGGCCACAAAGTTCCGCAGCATCGCGCTTGTCTTGTAGAACGGGCAGTAGCGGTCGTACTCGCTCATGCCGTTCTGCTGCAAGAAGTCGTCCTTCAGCATGCGCGCCACCTCGAGCGTGATCTTGTCCGCCTCGCCGAGCGCGCTCTTGCCGACAAGCTGCACGATCTCCGCCAAGTCCTCCTCCTTTTGCAAAATCTCCTTCGTCTTCGTGCGCAGCTCGACGAAGCCGGGCTCGGTGGTCTCGTAGTATGGCTCGAGAACCTTGGTGTACTTGGAGTACGATACGGACCAATTGACGGACGGGAAGTGCTTGCGCTGCGCGAGCTTCTTGTCCAAGCCCCAGAAGACCTGCACGATACCGAGCGTCGAGGCCGTGACGGGGTCGGAGAAGTCACCACCGGGAGGCGATACACTATTTCCGGTCAGCGAGACGAGGACGGAGAACATATTGTGGCACTCACGCTCCGACGATGGACACCGTTCCTTGGCGGCTAGGGTTGCCCAAGCAAGTGACCTTACCGGCACGCTCGTAGAAGCTGGCAAGCTTCGTACCGAGGTAGGCGGGGTAGCCAGAGTCTGCCGGCATCTCTGCGAGACGACCGGAAATCTCACGAAGGGCCTCAGCCCAGCGGGAGGTCGAGTCGGCCATCATAGCAACGTTCGAGCCCTGATCGCGGAAGTACTCGGACAGCGTGATACCGGTGTAGATGGAAGCTTCACGAGCGGCGACAGGCATGTTGGACGTGTTCGCGACGAGCGTCGTGCGCTTCATGATGGGCTCCTGGCGGTCGCCGACCTCCATCGTCAATTCGGGGAACTCCATCAATACCTCAGCCATCTGGGAGGTCGGTTACTTTTGCGCCACGCATACTCGCTCGTGAAGCGTACCTCGTTACCACGCTCGCCACATCCAACATAAACAATGATGTCGCTGTTGGAGAACTTTGACAACGCTTGCGAAATGACGGTCTTGCCACATCCGAAAGCGCCAGGGATCGCAGTCGTGCCACCCTGCACACAGCTGAAGGTGCATCAATGACCACTCCATGCAAGCTTGCACACAACTCACGGGAAGAGGGCGTCCAAAATACGCTGACCAGTGAGAAGCGGGTGATCGGCGGTGTGCTTTTCCGTGACGGGACGCGGCGCGCGCACAGGCCATAGCTGCATGAGGGTATGCTGCGTCGTCTTTCCATCGAACTCTGTCTCAAGCACAACGTCCTATGAGTATTAGCACAGGTTATACCCTCAGTGACTGCCCAACCGCTTACGTCGACCTTGTAGCTGCCCTTCTCCGCAATATGCGTGATAGTACCGAGTGCTCTCGGGGGCAGCATGATCTTGTGGTTGTTCAAGAGCGAGTTCTCATAGACACCACCGTAGATATCACCACCAGTGATGTGGTCGCCGACCTGGGTGAGTACGTTGAGTTACAGTGTTGGCAGACTGCTGTAGACCCACCTTGTATGTGGTCGGGGTGAAGTCCCAGGAGAGCGAGCGGTCGAGCGCGTCTGTGTTGATACCTCGGGGAATGTAGATGGACTTTGAGAGTTCTTGGATGCCCTGTAAAGCGCTGAGAAAGGGGATGCACGTATGGATCATCGTCGACGCACGCGTAGCGGGCGCTGGATTCCATCCACGATGTTCCCCATGAGACCTAAGCGCCTGTTAGTTGTCGTATGCGGATAATGTCTTCACCACATACCAGGGCCAAGCTCGACACTCAACGGCTTCCCTGTCCTCAATACTGGGTCGCCCACAGTAACTCCAGAAGTCTCTTCGTAGACCTGAATAGTCGCCTTGTCCGCCTCGATACGGATGACCTCTGGACGCGCGTCAGACCTAGCTAGCAGAGGTTCTGGCCACGCGTACCTCCGACGAGCTCATCGTGGCCCACGCGCACGAGCTCGTACATCGCGGCGCCTATCATGTTCTCTGCAATGACGACGGGGCCGGAGACGCCAAAGACCTGGCCGAACCTGCTCTCGCGCTCCTCGTCGCTGATCTTGGGAGATCCCGTTTGGCGTTCTGCATGGCGCCGGCCATCTTTGATTATCGTCGGAGGAGGAGAAGGGCGAGTTCAGCAGGATGAGCAGAGGAGGCACCGTCACGCCGCCACGCGAGACAAAGCACGGAACTTGCCGAGGTGACGCGTCGCTGCTGGTCAGCGAGCGCCAGACGCGTCAACCGCGACTTGTTCACCAACCACCATGCCGCCTAAAGCGTGAGTGTCTATTGTGCGCGGGGAAGGCATGTACTGACTACTCTACAGTGACTGGGAGAAGTGTACGTACCCAAGAGAGTACATTTACAGGACGCTTACCGTGCTCCAGACGAGAAGAAGGGCGAGGACAAGGACGAGAAACCAATCGTCGCGCTCGATGACAGCGACATCCAGATTCTCAAGACATACGTGCGTGGCAACTATCTGCATGTCCTTCAGACCTCACACATTGCACAGGGTCAAGGACCGTACGCACGAACGCTCAAGGTAGTCGACGACGACATCAAGGAGATTCAGAAGCGCATAAACGAGAAGCTCGGTGCGTACATCATCCAAGCCATGATCCTCCCCTTACACTGCTGCAGGCGTCAAGGAGTCTGATACTGGTCTTGCGTCCCCCAACCTCTGGGACCTGGCAGCAGACCGGCAACGCATGTCGGAGGAGCACCCCCTCCAGGTCGCACGCTGCACAAAGATCATCCCCATGGACCCCGTTGCAGCAGAGGCTGCAAAGGCCGTCAATGCACTAGGCGCACTACAGGGCCAGAAGGGCGCGGACGAGCAGGACAAGTATGTCATAATATCAAGCAGATTGCCAAGTTCGTCGTCGGTCTCGGCGACCGCGTTGCGTCCTCGGATATTGAGGAGGGCATGCGCGTTGGGTATGTGGACCTTATACCTCATGCGCATCCGTCTAACGGTGTCCAGTGTCGACCGGACGAAGTACCAGATTCAAATCCCATTACCACCAAAGATCGACGCGTCCGTCACGATGATGCAGGTCGAAGAGAAGCCCGACGTGACTTACTCCGACGTTGGTGGCTGCAAGGAGCAGATTGAGAAGCTGCGCGAGGTCGTCGAGACCCCACTCCTCTCACCGGAACGCTTCGTCAAGCTTGGTATCGACCCGCCCAAGGGTGTTCTGCTCTTCGGTCCCCCAGGAACAGGGAAGACCCTCTGTGCTCGCGCGGTCGCGAACCGGACGGACGCCACCTTCATTCGTGTCATCGGCTCCGAGCTTGTACAGAAGTACGTCGGCGAGGGTGCGCGCATGGTGCGCGAGCTGTTCGAGATGGCACGGAGCAAGAAGGCCTGTATTATCTTCTTTGATGAGGTGGATGCTATTGGTGGCGCACGATTTGACGACGGTGCTGGGGGTGACAACGAGGTGCAGCGCACCATGCTGGAACTCATCAACCAGTTGGACGGTTTCGACCCTCGAGGGAATATCAAAGTGTTGATGGCCACTAACCGGTAAGACTCGCCATTCCTGTCGCGTACGTCTCATACTTATGCCCACCAGACCCGATACTCTTGACCCCGCGCTTCTCCGTCCTGGTCGTCTCGACCGGCGCGTAGAATTCTCTCTGCCGGATAACGAGGGTAGAGCACATATCCTTCGCATCCATGCACGGAGGTGAGTCTTCATAATGCTGTCATGGACATAGCTGAGACAGCTTCCAGTATGAGTGTAGAAAGGGATATTCGTTTCGACCTCATTGCGCGGTTGTGTCCCAACACGACCGGTGCTGAGCTTCGGTCCGTAGCCACCGAGGTATGTCACACAACTCCGCCTGCCTTCGTCGACTCACCAGTACCCAGGCTGGTATGTTTGCGATCCGTGCCCGCCGAAAGGTCGCTTCCGAACGCGACTTCTTGGACGCTGTAGAGAAGGTTGTGAGGCAAGGCACAAAGTTTTCCAGCACGTACGTCTTGCCTGTTTCTATCGCCTTTGTCTAATGCTGACGACCTTGCAGCCCTCTCTACCAAGTGTACAATTAGACCGCATCCACTTAGTTGTATTCTACGCATTACCCTTACTATTATACTTGCCGTGTCTCTATCAGTGTGTTTGCACTCAAGGCCGCTAGAGCTAAGAGTCTACAAAGGCCTGGAAAGTCACCTGCGCACGGGCGCTTCGTTGACTCGTGCGGTCACGACATGCTCCTCCGTCGAAGCTTCGCGCCGCACTGTCATTCTCTTCACCCTCTCCCCACTCCATGAATCACCTCATGCGCCGCGCGTACCGCCGCGCGCCTGCCGCCAACTCGACGGAGTTGACGCAGATGCTCGCGGCGTACGCCTCCTCGCAGTCGCGCCCGATCAACCTCTCCCAGCTCCTCTCCTTCGGCCGTCCGCTCCAGCCTGCGTCCGTCCTGCAGTCCGTGCAGTACGTGCTCGCGGAGATCCCGCGGCGCCTAGCGCACCGCGTGCAGACCATTGAGGGCCTGCCGTTCATCGTGGGGACGAACCCGTACGTGGCGAACGTATTGGCGGCGTACAAGGAGAGCTTTCTAAGTCTTGCGACGCACCCGCCGGTAACGACTCTCGAGGACAATGCGGTGTTTGCGGAGCACCTAGAAGAGTTGGTCGACAGGCATGCTGATGACATTCCGGCGATGGCGAAGGGGTGCGTGCAATGTGCTTGGTGCGGGGAGGGGGCTGACAATGTGCATAGATTCCAGGAAAGCTCTAAGTACATGTCGCCGGCGCAAATGTCCGACTTTCTGGATGGTGCATTCCGTAGCCGCATCTCCGTGCGGTTGCTGGCGGAGCAGCACATCTCCCTTTCGCGCGCACTGAACGATCCGAGTGTGGACAAGTCGCACGTCGGCGTCGTCGACGTGCGCTGCTCGCCCGCCAAGATGATTCGTATGTGCGCGTCCTTCGTCTCGGAGCTGTGCGAAGCGACTCTCGGCTCGACACCCTCGGTTCACATCGATGGCTTCGCGGACGCCACCTTTGCGTGCGTATGCGCATACATGCATCCCCCCGCACCATCGCTAACCCCGCCACCCTCACCAGATACATCCCCGTGCACGTCGAATACATCCTCACCGAGATCCTCAAGAACGCTTTCCGCGCCACCGTCGAGCATCATCAGCACCACCATCACGGACATCTCCCACCAATTTCCATCACCCTCTCCCCGCCGCCACGGACAGGACATGAGCCCGGGAAGCCCTCGCCCAAATTCTTCTCCATCCGCATACGCGACCAGGGCGGAGGGGTTGCTCCCGCGAACATGGCGCACATCTTCTCGTACGCGTTCACGACCGTCGGCCGCAAGGTCGGCGAGGTCTTTGACGAGACTGAGGGCGGTCCCTATGCAGCGCAGCACGTCAGTGGAGGTGGCGCCATTGGGGAGGGCGCGGGCGACCTGTTCGGCGAAGTGACGCGGAAGGGGGTGCAGACCGGGCTCGGCACGCTGTCGGGGCTGGGGTACGGGCTACCGCTGGCGCGGCTGTATGCAAAGTGGGTCTACTTTGTGCGGGATGTTTGAAGCGATGCTCACGCGAACTTTGGCAGCTACTTTGGTGGATCGCTGGAGCTCGTGTCATTGGAGGGATGGGGTAGGTGGTATACGTCTACTTTGCGTCGCTCACTGCTGATCCGTGTGCTACAGGGAGCGATGTGTTCGTCAAGCTTCGGTGTTTAGACGAGGCAGGAGACGCTGCAATATAGAATGTCATGCTGACGACCCTGGCTTTCGCGAGGGATCTGGTATCCGAGTCTCCAATGCGCTGCGGGTCGGCTGAGGAGGGCGCGAACAGTTTTTTTCTGTTGTGGGCGCACGACGACGAGGGCTCACATCGCCCGCCTAGCTCAATCGGATAGAGCGTCAGACTCTTACAGTCAAGGCTTGGGTATCTGAAGGCTGTGAGTTCGACCCTCACGGTGGGCTAATCTGCTTTTTGCCATTGATTTTTGGCCCTTCTGGACACCCAATTGCATATCCGCGAATTTGATCTCGGTGTGTAAACCATGAAGTACAACCTGAGCCTCTTCCACGGCACTCATGCTAGTCCCCTCACTGACCTGCAATTCAGCCGAAAGGCCGCCTGTGACCCAAGCAGCATCATGCGAACGCCGATGAAGGCTGACAGATCCTCCGGCGACTTGGTCATCGTCTCCGAGAGAAGTCGAGGAAGTGACGCCACACCGTATAACATGCGCAAGGTCGACTGACCACGACATCTTCTCAAGTCACCATGTCTGCCAGCGTTCTTCGCCCTCTCTTTGTGGTTGCTGGCTGCGGCAACGGGTCCGGTACCGGCGCCACCGCGGCGCGTACCTTCGCCAAAGCTGGGTACAGTGTTGCCCTCATTGCACGAGGCGCTGACTCCCTCAACGCCCTCGCGCAAGAAATCAAGACCTCAGGAGGCTCGGTACGCGCTACATTCAATATATCTATGAGTCTGGTCCCGTCCTCATATGCATCCTGCCACCCAGGCGGCTCCCATTCCCGTCACTGGATATGGGGCGTCCGACTTCACGAAGGCATTCGCCGCCATCGACGAGGCTTTCCCCTCGAGCGAGTACGTCCTGCGCGCCGCCCTTTGGAACGCCGGTCACGCCGTGTTCAAACCCTTCCTTGACACGCGCGTCGAGGAGCTGGAGACGACCCTGCAGACGAACGTCGTTGGCGCATTTGCCTTCTCGCAGGAAGTCGTGCGCAAGCTGAAGGAGAATGAGGCGGACCCGTCGACTGGGCGAGGGACACTCATCTTTACGGGTGCTACAGCTTCTGTACGAGGCAACCTGATGACCTCCGCGTTTGCGTCTGCGAAGCACGGACTGCGCGCCTTATCCCAGAGCATCGCGAAAGAGTTCAATAAGGACGGGATTCATGTGAGTGTACCCTTCAAAATCCAGCGTAATCTGCTTTGACACCATCGACGCATCTTTAGGTTGCCCATGTAAGTATTTGGCGTTACCCGAGAACTCCTACCGGTACTGAGCACCACCATGTCAGGCAATCATCGACGGCGGGATACAGAACACGAATTATCCTGGGCGTGAGCTTCCTACGGGTCTCAAGCCGGAGGCCATCGCGCAGGTAAGTCTTATGCTTGATGCAGACGCGGAGCAAAGATGGTGAACGTAGTCAGGCGTATCTCTACTTGGCGAGTCAGGAAAAATCTGCGTGGACTTGGGAGCTCGACCGTATGTATGTCTATTGAGGGGTGTGAAGACCTGCTAACAAACCCGCCAGTGCGCCCCTCAGAGGAGAAGTGGTAGGACGCCAGGGCCAATTGCGACTGCTGTTCATTCGTCACATATGTTGTTCGCGAGGATAGGTTGTGTGGAACGCTCGAGCTTAGTACATACTTGACATTGATGTACTTAGAAATACGTAGTGACTTGCATGCTCCCGTAATTCATTTCTTGCGACCGATGAGCTTTAAAGGTGCAGGCAACTCGTCTGACTTGTACCGGAATGATGAACATGAAGCTAAAGCTCAACCAAGTGAAGTCCTTTGGAAGTCCTGGTCAAGTTGAAGTTCATCACTGGCAAATCACTGGCAAGGTCCAAGCTGAACTTGGGACTCGGCCCGATCGTTCCGCTGTGCACACATCTTTGCTGCATCTTTGTTTTCGACTGTCATCATGTTAGACGAGTCCGCACCCAAGCGCCGCCGCCTACAGCGCTCCCCCACGCCAGAAGTACCCCCAGAGGACGAGGACTATGTCCCTTATGTTCCCGTCGCTCAGCGCAAGCAGGCCAAGCTCGCCAAACTCACGTCCTGGAGCGGAAATCGAGACGCAACCCAAAGCAAGCGCGCCCTCGCCGAGGCGTTGGAACGCGAAGAGGCTGAGAACGAAGAGGAGGAAAGGCGCAAGGAGAAGGCTCGCATAGAGCGCACGCTCCTGCTGGAGGCGCAGGAAGTGCATCTACGGAAAGCCGCCGAGGGTACGTCCCGCGCCCGCACTACCCACGCCAAATCTAACCGCTACTACCCAGACTCCCAGAAGTCCGAGCACCAGAGGAAAGAAGAGGAAGATGCACAGCTACTGGAGGCGATCAAGAGTCGGCGAAAGCTCGCGTCGGATATGGAGCTAGCACAAGGTATCCAGTATACGGAACCGCTCAAGGCAAGGTAAGGCTTCCGAGCGCGTGGGGGGACGAGGATATACTGACTCTGCATCGTAGTTGGCGTGCACCACACTACATTCGCGACCGGACCGAAGAAGAGAACGAACGGATACGCCAGAAACATCACATCCTGATCGAAGGGAAGGACATACCGCCTCCGGTTGAGCATTTCGAGGTAAGTGCATGTCTCCCACATTCAGTACCCGTTCTCAATAGCTGTCAGGATATGAAAATACCTCGTCCAATCCTCGACTATCTCAAGTTAAAACGCATCATCGACCCGACACCTATCCAGATCCAGGGCATACCCACTGCGTATGAGCTTCACCGTCTGCTTCTCTCATCTGCTCATTTTTCAGTTTCTCAGGACGTGACATTATCGGTATCGCCTTCACCGGGTCTGGCAAGACGCTTGCGTTCTGTCTTCCGCTGATCATGGTGGCGTTAGAGGAAGAAATGAAGCTCCCCTTCGTCCGCGGTGAAGGACCTGTTGGCGTCATTCTCTGTCCCTCGCGCGAGCTTGCGAACCAGACTTACGAGAACGTCGTGGCATGGTGCAGTGCGCTTGCCAAGGAAGGACGCTACCCGCAACTGAACACCTTGCTCTGCATCGGCGGCATCTCCATGAACGACCAGAGCCATGTCATGAGCAAGGGCATACATATCGTTGTCGCCACCCCTGGGCGACTAATCGACATGCTAGAGAAGAAGCGCCTGACGTTCAACAACGCGAAGTATATGTGCATGGACGAAGCGGATCGTATGGTCGACCTTGGCTTCGAGGAAGATGTCCGCAACATCATGAGCTACTTCAAGGTTCGTTCTTTCCCGCCTTGCTGTCTTCGCCTTGCTGACACATCTTGCAGCGTCAGCGTCAGACCCTTTTGTTCTCCGCGACGATGCCCACGAAAATTCGGGACTTCGCGCAGCAGTCCTTGATTCAACCCATCCTGATCAACGTCGGACGTGCGGGAGCAGCGAACTTGGACGTGCTACAGGTACTTGTGCTTCCTATCGCAGCAGCGGAACATCGTAATTGAACGCGCCCAGGTGGTCGAGTACGTCAAGCAGGAAGCGAAGATGGTGTATCTCCTCGAATGCTTGCAGAAGACTCCGCCGCCAGTCATTGTTTTCAGCGAGAACAAGAACGAGGTCGACGGTGAGATGCTCACCGTTCACAACTGCATCGAAGCTCAATGCTCCTCAGACATCCAGGAATACCTCCTGCTGAAGGGAGTCGAAGCCGTCGCCATTCACGGCTCTAAATGTATGTTAGGATTGACCTTTATCACTACAGCGACGCTAATTCTTCGTCCACAGCTCAGGAAGAGCGCCAGTACGCCATCAAGTCGTTCAAATCCGGCGCGAAGGATGTCATGGTCGCGTCCGGTGTCGCATCCAAAGGGCTCGACTTCAACGAGATTCAGCACGTCATCATCTTCACCATGCCCAAGGAGATTGAGGATTACGTCCACCAGGTGCGAGGACCGCTGTCGCGGCGCCACCTGTCACTGACGTTCGCAGATCGGTCGCACGGGCCGTAGTGGGAAAACCGGAATCGCGACGACGTTCGTCAACATGAATACGCCCGAGCAGACGCTGCTCGATCTGAAGTACCTGCTCATGGAGGCAGGACAGAAGTACGTCGGTCCCTTTGTTTACGTGGGCGGCGCGAGGCCGCCTGCGCGCGGGCTTCACACCCTCAACCGTTGCGAACTGATAGCTAACATGTTCATTAGGGTTCCACCGTTTCTCCTGTCGATCGAGGATCCGCGCGCCGCGCAGGGCGGAGGTGCACTCAAAGGATGTGCTGTCTGTGGCGGTCTTGGTCACGGGATTTCGAACTGTCCGAAGCTCGAGGAGACTCAGCGACGGACAATGCAGTCACATCGGATGACGGCCGATGGAGACAGCGGTTATTAGGCCATCTTTGGGGTTTTTATCTTTGCTGTTCTGCTCTTAATGTACTTCACTAGCACTGTCACTGTTGTGCATGCCTTGTTTGCTTTGTTTGTCACTCCATTGTTTGGTCTCCAAGGGAAAGCACAATAGCATTGAGTACAGCAACACACCAAGATATCAACAAGCACTATGAAGTCCATGGCTATGTAGCAAGATATAGTAACCCCATCAGAATGCAAAAATATGAAGGCTCACAACAGCCCACTAGCTAGCAGGCTGTTGTCAGTATACATACCAGTACAGTAAGATAAAGTAATTGTTAGTAATTCATATGTGACTGGGTGGGCACAACACCTAGATGATCATTGTAGCCCTTGTAGGGGTACTGATAGTGGGGTGGGTAGGCGTGATAGCCCCAACCCCATGTTGCAATGTAGGGAACACCCATGTCTACCTGCGCAGGTACAGAGACTGGGCAGACGATGGAATGGGAGGGGGCCTGCTCGCCGGGCTTGGGGTAGAGCGACGGGTGGGTATAGAATACCGGCTGAACCGGCGGGGCTGTGGGGAAATGGCATGGGGGTGGGGGTGGGGGCGGCATCTGGGGCTCGTCCGGCGATCGCGGAAGACCTGCGAGGTCATCCTGATCTGAGGTCGGTGTCAGCGACAGCGGGCGAGCCAGCGCACGGGGGACGCACCTCTTACATCACGCTTCCTGTAAGGGCCACGCTTCGTACCCTTCTTCCTCTCCTTGCGCTGCGAGTTGACACAGCGCTCGGGTACACCGTAGCGGACGCAACGAAGGCAGGGACGCGCTTCGTCGCATTTCTTGCACGACTTCTGGCAGAGCGTGCACGCGTTCTTGACCTGACGGCGCTTAGACCGGGTGGTTGGCTTGGGAGATGCCTCCGAGTCGCGCGGCCAGTCGATGGGGAACATGAGCAGCCCGTCCGGCGACGGCACTGGGGGACTAGCCGTCGCGGTGGTATGATAGGTGCGGTCGTTGACGTTGGAGGACATGGCTGATGTGAGGTGGTTGTATGAGATGAGAACTCGGGGGACTCGGTGGCTTACTGACTGCTAAAGTACACGGTCGTGCGACGGTCTGTTGGTGCAGGGTCCTGGGGGGCGCTTTAACAAAGAGCTGGGGCAGCGCGGCGGAAGCGAGCATACCTCGAGGCCCAGATCCGATCTGCTGCACAGGAGCAGATTAGTGCGGCGAGCTCGGTACGCGCGTGCGCGACGGCGCTACTGAGTCGATCCAGAGTAAGGACGAGCAGTAGAGCCAACTAGAACATCCTAGTACCTTCTCCGAGCTTTCGCGCCTTCTGACGGGCCGCCTACAACGTTTCTGCCCTGGAAGTCAAGAACAGACGCCAGGACACCGCCGCCTCGAGGCCAGCGGACGGACACTTTGCATGGGCGGCGCTGAGCTTCGCAAACAGGGGCATACTTACCTGTCTGGGAACAACATCATCATCTGTCACATATCACACTATTACTTCTTGCACTTGCCCTCTCGCTATGCCGGGTCCTGGCCGGGTCTCCTCACGAACGTTGGGAGTCGGTTTGAGGGACGTAAATTGCCGCGTAGAGGTCGTCCTCGATTTACGACTCCCGGTCACCCGGTTACGCCTTAGTGGCCGAGGGAACGGCTTTACAGTGAGTACATCCTTCTTTCGCAAAGCTACAGGGTCAGATCAGGTAACTCACGAGTGTGGCTCTAGTTGATAATCAGCAGAGATGCGTCTCGTGTCTTCCCCGCTCTTGAGGTCACATCACAGTGCGTGCATATATACATCCAATCTCTGCCGCGCGGTGACTCTTTGGCAGCTTCTTTGTTGCCTGTTTCCGCTTCTGAGGCGTGACGCCGTCCGTCCTGGGGTGTCCCTCGTCCTTGCTGCTACAGTCATCATTAAGCTGCCTGTTGTGGCATACACCCACCAGTGTCCTCCAGCTTTTGTAGTTTCGATGTGCGACGTGCGTGCTGCAGCGCCACGCACGACCTCCAGCATTGCCGTTCGTACCATGGGTGTCGCGACTGTGACCTTTCTTGCAGCCTTCACGAGTCCATACCAGTATTGCTGCACCGAGCGATAACTTTGGCCGAATCCTGGCATCCGACAGCTTGGCGACTTCCCTCCGGTCGATTACCGTGTAGTCTCTATTGGGGTCCGCTAGCAGGTCGTCATGCAGTGGTGGTACGTCCCAGTGTTCTTATACCGTACCCGACTACTCTGAAACATTCCTGTAGCGTCCCTTTTTGCGGGTGGATTATAACAGCGCCGCATTCGGATCTGGCAGGATTGGGTGCTTTTGTTCCATTCTTTCTCTCGGCCAGTGCTAGTGAGGTCGTGGTCCGCCTTGATTTGATCCTGAGGTCCCATTTTGCTCGAACTTTTTCCAGGATTTTCTGCGCAGCTCCAGCGCATAACCGGTGCGAGGTGCGCGGCCGCCTCTCGATTTTCTTGTTCCCGCTGTTTCTTATCGCCGAGTCGCTCTCGGATAGATGTGCAACCCGAACTGCCGGAAGCATGCACATGCTCGCCCAGCGGCCCAACGGTCACCGAGAAAGAGGGTGAGTTGAGTACACCGAGAAAGCAACTGATTGCAACAAAGGAGGTTGCTCATTACGAAAGGGAGGTAGTTGGGGAGGGGGGGGGGGGCGAGCGAAAAGGCCGGCGGCGTCTTCGGTTGGGAGTCGCCGCGGAACTCACAAAGCGCGGGCGGCGAGTTCGTGGCGCCAGGTGGTGGCCTGTGGGAGGTTACGGGGAGTGCTGAAGGTGTCTCTGCATTGGGTTTGCCGTAGAGTGACTGTGTACTCGCAGACTAGAATGTAATTACGTGCGAGCCTGCGCGAATTTGTTGAAGGAGAACATACGAGTCCAGTTTGGGCCCTTGCTCCTCGCGCCGCCGCCGTCGCTCACGCATCCATTCTCGTGTGCCCTTCCTTGCTCGCTGTTTCCTACTCTATCTGTATGGGTGGCCCCATCCGTCTTCGAATGCCCTCTTACATATCTCTTCTCTTTGCTCCCCCCAGGTGTTCTCTTTCTCGCATTGCTTCACAGACAGGGGCAAAATTGCTTGTTCTGGAACAACGAGGCGTAGTCAGTGGTCACGCTCGCGACGTCGCGTGTGTCACACATCACACCGCGTGCCATCACACGAGCTTGCCCTGATTCTGACCGTTCTTTTGCTCGCCGTCCAGCGCGCTCCTAGCGCTCCCAACATCGCGCAATGGTTCTCAAAAAGCAGGTCGTTGAATCTTTTGGCGTGCTGGGACTCGCGACCGACGCAGAGTACGCTGTCGCGGCCCGAACATATAAGCGCCTGGCCTTTGAGCACCACCCGGACCGGAATCACAGCAGGGCGAGCGAAGCGACGGCCAAGTTTCAAGAGGTATTTACTTATCGTACATACCCATGGTATCACTAACGTGATCACAGATTAGCGCCGCATGGGACGTCTGCCAGAAGTACTACGACAACCCCGCCTGGGGCGAGGAGGATGCGTTTGGCGGCTTTGACGACGACGATGGCGACGACTTTATGGGGGGCGACCCGGGCTTTGCCCACTCGTTCTTCAGGTGCGCGACCTAAATCACTCTGTGTCCCCGCTAACTGGCTTCAGATTCATGTTTGAGAGCATGATGAATGGCAAGTACAGCAGCAGCCGCGGTCAGCGTACGTGACTACGCCATCTCTCGCCCCATCCACCTCACTAGCCTCCCAGAGTACCGATCGCATTTCCGCCACCGCCGCGGTCCTACGATGATCATAGTCAACGGCATCCCCGTCATCGTGCCCGGGGACGACTTTTCGGACGAGTCCGACGACGACGAGTTTGACGACTATTACGACTACGGCCCTTCGTCCAGCGGCAACAGCTACGGATACGCGTCGCGCCCGCGCCGCTCCAAGAGCCCGTCTGCAGCACGCAAGAAGGAGAAGGAGGAATACGAGAAGCGGATGAAGGCATTGGGTAGGTCGATCTGGCTATGTGCGTGCCACGCCTCGCTCACGCCTCGCAGAAAAGGAAATCGAAGAGGAGAAGCGGCTGGCCAACCTGCAGGCGCAGGAAAAGGCGCGCAAGGAGGAAGCGCAGTCCGCGGCCCGGTCGCGCGCGTTCAAGGCTGCGCGCGAGGGCGACGTTGACATCCTGCGCTCCCTTCTCGCAGCGAACGCCTTCGACGTCGACACCCCCGAGCGCCCCTCTAAGAATCCCCACCACCCTAAGGTCAATTACGAGACGCTGCTGCACGCGGCCGCCAAGGGCCCCGACGCCGCGTGCGTCCAGTACCTCCTCGACCGCGGCGCGAACGCGGCGCTGCTCAACGCGGCGAAGCTCACACCGTACCACCAAGCCGTGCTCTCCGGCAACGTTGCGGCGGCGAAATTGTTCCTCTCGCGCCAGGGGAAACTCGCTGAGGGATGCCACCCCTCAAAGGCGTGCGCGGACGGCCGGACACCGCTGCAGCTCGCGATCGCCAGCGGCAACCACGAAATGATCCAGCTAGCGCTCAAGGACGCCACCGTGCACGACGCGCAGCGCTGCTTCCAACAGTCGTATGACGAGGACGTGCGCAATATCCTAGCCAACAAAAAAGGGTTCGTGGACCCCGACGTGCTGGCGGCGGAGGCGGCGGAGAAAATACAGGCAGCGCAGAAGGGCAAGAAGAAGAAGGGCAAGACCGCTGAAGATCCGGAGGCGAAGCGGCGCCGGCTCGCGGAGGAGGAAGCACGCGCGGAGGCCAACAGGCGGCGGAAGGAGGAAAATCGGCTAAAGCAGCAACGGCTCGAGCAGGAAAAAGCCGAACGCGAGGCGGCGGAGATCAAGCAGCAACAGGAGGAAGCGGAGCGCGTGAAGATGGAGGAGAAGGAGCGCCGGGACCGCGAGGAGACGAAGCGGCAACGGGAGCAGGAGGCGCAGGCGCGGCTGGCGGCGGAACACGCCCGGCAGGAAGAAGAACATACGCGCCGGCTAGCGGAGGAGGCCGCGCGGCAGGCCGCGCAGCGCGAGCGGGAGGTAGCCGAAGCGGAGCGTCGGCAGAAGGAGGAGCGCGTCGCGAAGCAGGAGGAGCGCATGGCGAAGCAGAAGGCGGCGGACGAGGAGCGACGCGCGCGGCAGGAGGCCAAAAGACGCGCAGAACGCGAGGCGGCTGAGGCGAAGCGTCGGGAGGAGGATGCGGCCAAGCGTCGGGAAGAGGAGGCTGTCAGGCGACGTGAGTCAGACGCGGCGGCGGTGCGTCGACGTGAAGAGGAGGTGGCGCGCCGAAAAGCTGATGAGGACGCGCGCCTGCGCACCGCGCAGGCAGAGATGGAGGCGCGCCGGCACGCTAACGATATTATGCTCAAGGCGGAGCTGGTGCGCTTGAAGGCGGGCAGCACGTCGCCGAGTGCGGAGAACCAGGCGCGTAGTGTAGAAAGCCACCCCAATCACCAGCCGCGCACGCCCGCCGAGCTCGCCCGGGAGGAGAAACTGCGGCGCAAGCAGGAGAAGTTTGCGTTGAAGAAGGCGGAGAAGAAGGCTGAGGCGAAGGCAAGGAAGGCGGAGGCAAAGGCGGCTCAGGCAGAGGCGCGGGCGGGGCAGGCGGACATGCGGCAGCCTGTGAAGGCGGAGGGTCAGGCGGGTCAGGCGGAGACGTGGCGGCAGAAGCAGCCCGCTGAGACGCAGCGACAGGAGCAGCCTGTTGAAGCGCCTCAGCCGGTGCCGCGACCGCAGACCACTGAGCGACCCAAACCCGCGCCCAAGGCTGAGCGGCCCAAGCCGGCACCCAAGGTGAAGCAGCAAGTGGTTCCGGACGAGACGTGGTCGGAGGAGCAACGGGCCAAGGTGGGTAGCTTCGTAATTATCTACGATCCTTTTCTCATCATGTTTAGTGGGAGGCCACCATGCAGCGCCGCAAGGCGCAGAGCGAGCGCGACAAGGCTCGCAGTCAGCGGCTGAGAGAGGAGCGGCAGCAGGCTCAGGCGCGCGAGGTGATTATCAGGTTATCCTCCACGTATATCCTTGACTAACCTGTTCTGCAGCCTTCGCAGGCATCGGCTGTGCCACCCGTGCAGGTCTACGAGCCCATCGCGGTGGAGGACTTCCAGACGATGGCCATTCCTGACGATCTCTTTTACGAGAAGCCGCAGGTCGTGCAGGGCGCTACGGTGGTCCGCACACCGTGCGTTGAAGCCGTGGAGCCGCTTTCGTCCTCGTCCTCGTCGACTGTCGTCAGCAGCAGTGCGGCCAGCCCTGTCCCACCACACGAGCCGTCAGGTCAAACTATGAGAGGGCGTGGCCGTGGTCGCGGTCGGCCATACCGTGGGCGCGGGCGTGGGTTCTTCCGGGGCCGCCCTCGCGCCTTTGAACAGGAACTGTAGACAGAGACGTTGCTGCTCCCGCCTCTGACACTAATATTTACGATGACTTACTTCGCGCTTTCTATTTCTTGACGTTGCTGTTCTAATGTTCTGTAGCATATCTGTTCCTACACCTGCATATTTCTTGAAACCCAATCTACCCAAATTTCTTGGTCTGGAGTCTATATTGGCGGACGTGTGAACGAAACAACGCAAAGGGTGGGGTGCGAGCACGCGACGCCACATGACCAGGCTTGAGGCTCGACGGTGTTGACAAACATCACGGTACAGGTCGCGGTGCTCGTCCGTGTCGCATGGCTCGTGTCTGAACACCCAAAGTCGTCGCCCGTCGACGGCCGCGTCGTGCTCTGCCCGCTACAACTCGCCCCGGACGGTGACCGGAACGACATCGATTCCGACGCCCGACACCCTTCCTTTCTTTTTCTCCCGTGAACAAATATGCTCTCTCCTCGCGCAAGGCCACCGGTCGACGACGCAGACGACGCGCCAGACGGCCATTCGGAGGCGCTGGAGACGACCAGGACGAATGCACGCGCCGCTGATAACGAAGCAGACGGTGCCAACGACAGCGACGACCGCGACGATGTTTTGCAGCAGCAGGTATGCAGGCGCCGCGCGCGTCCTTACCCGGTTCGGTTTGTTGACATGCACTTCGTCAGCCCATTTTCCATATATCCCAGGCTCAGGACTCAGCCTCGATGGAGCGTGATCACACCATGTCGCGTTCGACCTCATCCACCTCGTCGCTCGACCCGTACTATTTTGGCGCCCAGTCAGACTCGCCCATGCCTCCGCTCCCGCATCCTCCCGCGCTTCTCAGCGTCACACCGAACCGTAGCCCGGTCGAGAGCCCCGTGACTCCCGCGCGTGATCCAGCGTCCATCGACAGGCGCGGTCTGATTGGTGTCGGCGACTTGACGACGCCTCGGTGGTCCAAAACAAGCCACGTCGACGACATCGTCACCCGCAAGGTCGAGCCTCTGCCGACGCAGGAGGAAGAGGAGAACGATCCCGATAGCCCATGGACCATCGAAGCAGTCGACGGTGAATCCTCTGGCAAGGAAGACCGGGTGCGCGTTACTGTCTTCTCAGTCTCGATTATCGCTAACCAGTAGCTTGTAGCAGTCTATGGATATCCCACGCCCTCTTCGCGGTCGAGCCTCGTTACCAGAGGAGAGCGGCGGCGAGGAAATCTTATACCCCAGAAAACCTTCGGCTTTGGACCCTGCGCCGGAACTTCCCAAGGACTCGCCAACCACCCCTCGTGATCAGTCCACGAACGCTCCATTACAGCTAGATCTGTCATCGGACGTCGACGTACCCCTCTCGCCTCCAAGCGCATTCTCTACTCCTGGCGGACGGCGTGCGAAAAAGCGCACGTCAGACGAGTTCGAGATGGATCAGGCTGGTGTCCTCATCTCCAAGCGTTCTTCGATGTCTGCTTCGAAGGAGAAGAGCAAGGAGGCGTCCGCTAGGCGCCATCGCAGCCTGAACATCAGCGCCTCTTCTCGTGAGAAGGGCAAAGATCGCAGGCGGGAAAGCTCTGGCATCTCTCTCGGCAACGGCAGACCGCCGTCCTCGTCCGTTACGAGCCCTACCCTGTCTTCCGCCGCGAAATCGCCCGAGCGCCACGTCAGGCAGACTTCTTTGACTTCCTCGGGCTCAGAAGGACACATCCATAACCGGAGGGTACACACCACGGATTTCTCGCATTTGCCGCCTTCGCCGTCGTCCAACGCGATCCAGCAATTCCTGAAGCAGCCCCATACCTCTCCCCCTTTGACTCGGGAGCCATCACAGTCCCATTCGTCGCCCAACGTTGCTCATTCGCTTCTGCGCGGCACTCAAGAGGGCTGGTCTGGTCTTGACGATGAAGCGACAGCGGAGGCTCTGAGGAAGTTGGACGGCATCTCGGGCAAGACGGCGCGTGCCCGCGCCAGTGTAGGTAGCTTTGGTCGCCCGGGCTCCAGCAGGCCAAGCACGCCAGGCAAGAGTTCGACGCAATGGGAAGGCATCAGCAGCTCAGGTGACAACTCGAAAAGTCGATCGGGCACGAAGGAGAAGGAATCACCTCAACGGGCCGATACCGGCGAGATCATAGGCGCGGCTACCAGCGGTGACGAGCAGCAGCATGCTACGTCTTCCTCGTCTGATAGGACACCCAAGAAGGGAGCGCGATCCAGCTTGTCGGCTAAGCGAGGTTCGACTTCATCGACAAACTACACTGGCACCCCGAGCTCGAGGGACTCGGCCTCTATGTCTGCTACTACAAGTATCACATCGATGTCGGCAACGTCCAGTCGCCATTCGTTTGGGAAGCTGCGCCGTAACAGCGCAGGCAGCGATACGTCTAATCACTCCGGAGATGCCATGTCTATCAAGGATCGCGTCGCGTCTTTGGCTATCAGCGGAGAGGCGGGCGAGGACGTGGAGGTCCCGCCGGTGCCTCCCTTACCGAAGGATCTTTCATCGTACAAGTCGCCACCGAATTCGTCAGCGGGCCTGGTCTTCCCGTCGGTGCAACATGACAGCGATAGCAGTCCTCGCCGCTCCAACGAGGAAGCCTCGCACAAGCGCCGCCCGAGCCAGCAGGTGTACACGGGGGAAACCAGCTCCAGCGACGTCCCGGTCACCAAGACGCCATCGAAGAAGTGGAGCTTCTCGAACGCGCTCAACATCAAGCTATCGAACTCGCCGTCCTCCCCTACCGCCAAGAGCCCGCGCACCATGTCTTTCGGACAGCAGATCCGCAAGTCTACGTCGAAGGAGCAGAGTCTCTCGCCGTCCATGGCCAACGCCCCTGCTTGGTCACCTGTACAGAATGAGGCCATGACTTCGGCATCATCGTTGGCATCCATGTCGTCTCAGAGCTCGATTCGGACCCCTGGGGGCCCGTCTTCCTCTAAGACTCCTGAGCGGGGTGGAGTGCCCAGCCGTTCGGGCACAGACTCTAGTGCTAGCACGAACCACGCATCGACTCTCTCGTCGGGTGCTCCACTGAGTCCGAGCTCCTCTGTGCGTCGCAATCAGTCCAAGCGCCTCACACCGTCGTCCATCCCTTTCTTCCGACGGTCATCTTCACAGTCGATGCAAATGCCGCCCCCTCCGCTGCCTTCGTCACCTACGTCCGCGCAACACAAGGTGAGCAGCTCTCCACCCGACGACTATAATCCGCCTTCAACGTCGGCGCACAAGAAGAGCTCGATGATGAGTCTGGGTTTTCCCTCGTTGCTAAAGGGGTCGAGTTCGCGGAGAAGCCTGCATAGTGACTCCAATCAGTCAGGGAGAGAACCGAGTCGGTCCAGGGACAGTGGCAAGGAAGCGAAGCCGGAGAAGGAGAAGAAGAAGGAAGATAAGGAAGGACGGATCTCGGTCCTGATGGGCCGGAAGCGTGGCAAGGTGAAGTCCTTTTTCCACCCTTTGTGCTCCGTCACTCATGTCCTTTGCCTTAGACTCTTTCGTCCACGGACCCTCGCAAGCCGAAGGAGCCGGTAGCGATGCCTCCCATGCAAATCGCTGCCCTGGAGCCGGCCACAGCGCAGCGCGTCGCGAGGCTGAAGGCTGGGACTTCGTTGACATCAACGCCGACATCCCAGTCTACGTCGACGTCGAGCTCGTCGTCGTCGCGATCTACCGCGGCGGGGTCGCGCCTCACGTCACAGACGGTCAGTTCGATGCAAAAGCAGTCGGACTCCTCGCTTAGAAGTCGCAACCAGCTCCCCACGATCGCTGGCTCGCCTTCCGTCGGCACCGCTAGCTCACAGACGGTTCGGGACACCAAGGAAGGTCCGCCTGCGTCGTTCAACAACTCGATCTCCGGCCTTCCGAAGGAGACACCAACCAAGATCCCCAGGATTTCGAGCAGGACGTCTGGTATTGGCGGCTCTCCAACGCTCAAGGGATCGACGGTCGGCACTGCTCGCAGGACCAGCGTCAACGTGACTGGCCTGGGGACATCACCTGCCAACCCGTCACCCATTGGGAGCGCTAACGAGTTCGGTGTGATCGAGGGCGATGGTTCGTCCAACAAGTCCACGATCACAGGGGCTGCAAAGAGGTCCTCGCCGACGACGACTTCGTCCGTCTCGCGTGTGCCACGCCAATCTGTAGGCAACTCATCCTCGTCAAGCATTCTGCCTAGGAAGTCCAATCGCGAGTCGATGTCGTTCAGCGGCCTTCGTAAGTCATCCACGTCGTCCGTGGCTTCGGGCTCTGCGTCTCAAGCACCGACGGAGAGCACTTCCTCGTCCTCCCACCATCGCTTCTCTGCCCTTTCGCCGTCGAAGGGCCTCAAGCTACTCAGCCCCAAGATATCACTCCCGCGGTCATCGAGCTCTTCGACCCCGAATATTCACCAAAGCATGGGTACTCCGTCTTCAAGTCGGCAATCGTTGTCTACGCCTTCTCCTTCGCCGACATCCGTGGACGAAGAGGAGCTTCTCGGCGATGAGGAGATGATGCACTACATCCGCCGGCAGCAGGCTAAGAAGCTCTCGGCGGGCGCATCGCAGGTTGAGCTAGATGGCATGCTTGCATTCCCGGAGCCTATAGCTCCGGGCATTCCCTCTTCTCCCTCTGGTGAGTACGGCCTCTCTAGCTATAGGGTGTGACTGACATATATATCCCGCAGCCACTCTCAAGAGCAGCCAGAGCCAGTACCTTTCTGAGTACGAGAAGAAGGAGATCTTGGACTACCCCTCCGTCTACTGTGTTGGTGCTCGCAGCAAGAAGAAGATGGCCACCGTCGAGAACTCAACGAACAATTACGGCTACGATGACGACCGCGGCGACTATCTGGTCATCAACCACGACCATCTGGCTTACCGCTACGAAGTGATAGACACACTCGGCAAGGGGTCTTTCGGACAAGTGCTTCATTGCCGCGACCACTGCACTGGCGAATCTGTCGCTATCAAGATCATTCGTAACAAGAAGCGCTTCCACCACCAGGCTCTTGTGGAAATCAAGATTTTGGACAACCTTCGGAAATGGGTACGTGTCGTCGGTCGTCGCAACCGGCAGCCCGACTGATATCATTCATAGGACTCGGACGAGAGGCACCATGTCATCAAGATGACCGAGCACTTCTACTTCCGCAATCATCTTTGCATCGCCATGGAGCTGCTCAGCATCAACCTCTATGAGTTGATTAAGGCGAACGGCTTCGTCGGGTTCACAACGACCCTCATCCGTCGCTTCACAAGTCAGATGTTGATGTCGTTGTCGCTCATGCGCCATCATCGCATTGTGCATTGTGACCTGAAGCCCGAGGTAAGTACTACCGCTCGAGCATCCGTGCCGTCGCTGACAGGACCGTAGAACGTGCTGTTGAAGCACCCTGCGAAGAGTGCGATCAAGGTCATCGACTTCGGTAGTAGCTGCTTCGAGCACGAGAAGAGTGAGTACGGTGCATTGGTAACAAAAGTGGCAACTAACGCCTCCGTCAGTCTACACCTACATCCAGAGTCGTTTCTACCGGTCGCCAGAAGTTATCCTTGGTATGAATTATCATATGGCCATCGACATGTGGAGCCTCGGATGTATCCTCGCGGAGCTGTACACTGGCTTTCCTATATTCCCCGGCGAGAACGAGCAAGAACAATTATCATGCATCATGGAGGTCCTCGGCGTTCCTGACAAGGACTTTGTCAACCGTAGCTCTCGAAAGAAGCTCTTCTTTGGTAAGCCTGACGATCCTTTACGTTCCAGCTCGTACTCACAGTGCCCTAGACCCCAGCGGTGTTCCGCGGCCTGTGGTCAACTCCAAGGGACGTCGGAGGCGGCCCGGCACGAAGAGTCTGCAACAAGTACTCCGTTGCACTGACGAGAACTTCGTTGATTTCATCGCCAAGTGTCTGGTATGGGACCCCGAGCGGAGGATCAAGCCTCAGGCGGCTCTGCGCCATCCCTTCGTTACCGGTGGTCAACGTCCGAAGACGCCGCCAACGACCAAGGCCAATGCCTCCTCGTCAAGCTTGAGCTCTCGGAGCAAGATTGCGGCTACACCGAAGAAGTCGCAGATCAGCGCGCCGACGCCTTTGACGGCTCGGTCCTCACGGACAAACGGTGGTGTGCCGACGACCCCAAGCAGCTCTTCCAACCATGCGTCCACCTTGGGCTCGGCGCGGTCGTATCGCTCTTCCCAGCCTCAACTCTCCACTTACGGCTCCAGCCATTCCAGCCGGACGCTCAGTGGTTATGTAGTGAGTTTCCTTTTCCATTTCTTCGCGCAGACCAGAACTGACGCCCAACTCCAGTCCAGCAAGTAACAACACGACTAGTTTATCTTCTTGCCATTCTTCTTCTTTCAAGCTCGCGCTGGATTAGATTCACCTGGTACTAAAAGACGGGCCATATACCCAGGTCCGCTGTATATTCACGTTCTGAGCTTACCTTCCTTCACACCTCTGCTGCTTTTCCACGCTGTTGTCTAGTCCTATCGCACGCCCAATATCGCATAGTTAACGCCTACTTTATATAATGCGCGCCCACCATTCGGATATGCTTTGATGGTCGATCCTGCCCTGAGAGACGCAAGCTGGAAGCCCGAGGATTTGCGTGTCGACGAAGATCAAGGTTGGCTTGAAGTATATCATGTCCGCGGGCAGATCACCCACAGTCTTTGTTTGTGCACGCATCAACTCCCTTTTGTGTACCGTCTTGACTCCGTCCTTCATGCAGGAAATGAAAGACCGGGGGTCTTAGCCTTCCTTGTTGCGCACTCTGGTCGCTGGATGAGGTCCCTCTGAAGCTACAGTCTGCTGAAACGCAGTTCTCTGGCCGCGGACATGACTCCTCCCCGTAGATCTGCGCAGGCGCGAGGCCAGGTGAGGCAGCGGGAGGCAGCGCGGCCAACACTTGGGCCAAGGATCCACGGTACGCCTTCTCGTGTCTGCGGGGACTGACGTGATGCCCGACGCGCTGGGCTGGCCCTCGTATATAGGGCGCTCCGTCTGGCGTCGTTTTCATTCACCTTTTCGCGACTACCCTCACTTCCCTGCGTATCCAGCCTCCTCCTCACACCTTATCCCCCATGTTGTGGTACCAGATCTTCCGCGACGGTCCCGAGTACGAGAAACGCGCCGCGCAGGGCGTCTTCGTCCCGCCCACTTTCACGCCGAAGCAGCTGTACGACGCGGTGCCTCCCCACTTGTTCGTCCGCTCGACGATGACGAGCTCGCTCTACATCCTCCGGCACCTCGCCGTCACGGCTCTATTCTACTGTCTAGCTACCAGGTTTGATGACCTCGTCGGCGGGGTACCTATGAACCAGTACGCTGCGAGGGGTCTGCGCATGGGACTGTGGCTCAGCTACTGGGGCTGGCAAGGGCTCAGCTTCACGGGCATCTGGTGTCTCGGTATGTATGAAAGGCTCTGCTCAAACTCTTGTACTGACTTTTCTGCGCAGGGCATGAGGTTGGTGAAGCCATCGACTGCTCCTCTGCGCGATCTGACGAGATCGTTCGAATAGGCCGGACATGACTCCTTCTCTCCGTATCCCATATACAACACTATGATCGGCCTGGTTCTCCACTCATTCGTCCTGACGCCCTACTACGCCTGGCGCGCCACCCATCGGACCCATCACGTACGTTTGTGGTACCAGCGCTATGCAGACACTCCTCCTGACGCTTCAAGTAGAAACACACAAATAGCATGGAGAGCGACGAGACGTATCACCCTGCCACGCGCGCAGACTTTAAGCTCCCAGACGGGCGCGTCGCTGTCAAGATGGACTACACTGATATTCTCGAAGACACACCTGCGTTCACGCTCTTCAAATTGTTTGTGCGGCAGTTTTTGTGCGTGCTCGATCTTTGCGTATGTGAAGACATCTCTGACGGGCACCGCCATAACACAGCGGATTCCAGTTATATCTCTTGTACGACTTTGTGGCGTACCCCCTTGCAAGTTGGAACTCACAACTTCCTCAGGCATAACCGCAAGGGTAACCCAAAATATCCGGTAGGAACTAGTGTAAGTGGCTATCATCATGCAATGACGAGCGCAACGTTGCTGAACTTCGACCCCAGCATTATCGACCTTCGTCCTTGCTCTTCAAGCCCGGAGACAAATCCGCCATCATCATATCCAACGTGGCTATCTGCACGATGCTCGGATGCCTGGCCGTGTATGTCCGCCTATGCGGTTGGTCTGCGTGCTTTGCACACTATATCATGCCTTGGCTGGTGAGTCCGGTGACGCTCGTCATCGGCCGGCTACTAATCCCTCCTCCTAGTTCGCGCACAACTGGTACCGCGTCTCCTATCATAAGGCGATCCCGTCTAACGCTCCTGCAGGCTCGTCATGATAACCTACCTACAACACAGCGACCCAACAATTCCCTACTACCGCAAGGTATGTGTCCCTCGTATGGGAGCCGCTGTCCCTTGCTGACATGTTACCAGGAGCAATGGACGTTCGTCCGCGGCGCGCTCGCCACTGTCGACCGCCCGATATTTGGCTGGGCGGGTAGATTCTTCCTACATAATGTGAGTCCGCTTCTACTGTCTCTGTAAGACAGGCCACTAAACATCGACTGCAGATCAGCAGCGATCACGTCGCTCATCATTTCTTCTCGACTGTCCCGTTCTGTGCGCTGTCTGTCCGCCACTGCAGTGCGCTCCCTCTGACTTGTAGCCGCAGACAACCTCCCAGCGGCCACCGAAGCTATAAAGCCGGTGCTCGGCGACTCCTACAATTACGACTCCACCGTGAGGTCCATCTCGCAGATCGCAGGACGAGTAAACTGACTATCTCCAGGGTGTACTCCGAGCTTTATGGCGGTCATTCACACAATGTCGCTTCGTAGAGGACGAGGGCGCCGTCGTGTTCTTCAAAAACGCCTGCGGAGACACCGTACTAGAGATGGATGCTACCAACTGAGCGGAACTTGCTTTTTTGATTAGACGTTCCGACTTGTACTTTCGATATGTAAAGCTTTGCTATCTTACCCTCGCATAATGATAGACTTCATCTGGACAATGAACAAACGAACCTGGAGGCAGTCGGAGGCACGGTCCGGACCTTGCGGGGGTCGGAATGTGCAACCCGGCGGCGCCACCTGCTCCCGCGTCCAACCACGGGGGTAGACCCGGGGAGCATATGTGCGCCGAGTCTGGAATATAAAAGACCAATATGACGGCGCGGAACTCGCCTCAGACTCTTGCTCTTGACCACCATGGCTGACTTTGACCCCACGTTCAACCCCCACCGCCGCTGTACGCGATCCCCACATACTCTCGCCCCGATCCCCGCTGATGGGCTGCATTAGACAATCCCTTGACGGGCGAGTACATCCTCGTCTCGCCCCACCGCATGAAGCGTCCTTGGAAAGGCCAGATCGAACCCCCGCAGCCCTCCAACCTCCCCGCATACGATCCAGAGTGCTACCTGTGCCCCGCGAACAGCAGGTCCGGGGGACAGAAGAACGACGCCTACGAGCACACCTTCGTCTTTGAGAATGACTTTGCTGCCATCCTCCCCCCGCCTATGCCCGCGGCGCCCCAGCCCCCTCATCCGCTGCTCGCGTCGGAGCCCGTCCAGGGCGGCTGCGATGTCATCATCTTCCATCCCCGCCACGATCTTACCCTCGCGCGGCTCGCGATCCCCGACATCGAGCGCATTATCGACGAGTGGGTCGGCATCTACAAGAGGCGCGGCACGCAAGAGGGCATCGAGTATGTCCAAATCTTCGAGGTAAGCCCCAGTGCCACCCTACGGCCGCGTCCCTCTCACCAGAGATCCAGAACAAGGGTGCTATGATGGGCTGCTCAAACCCGCACCCCCATGGGCAAGTCTGGGCGATGTCGGCGGTGCCCACTCTACCTGCGAAGGAGCTCGACTCGCTACGCAAGTATAGCGAGAGCAACAAGCCTTCCGAGACCGCGCCTAAGGGCCCGAAGGGTGCGTATCAAGGGAGCATTGCCAGATGGAAAGTGCTGACACGCGCGCATAGGCTGCGCCTGCTTGCTGTGCGAATACGCCCACTTCGAGGCTAGCGTGCCAATAGACGAAAGTCGCATCGTCATCAAGAACGACCACTGGCTCGCCGTCGTTCCCTGGTGGGCGACATGGCCGTTCGAGGTTATGCGTCAGTATTCAGCCACATCATCTGAACTTTGCCATCTCACAGCGTTTTCCAGTCCTCCCGTATAAACGTCACATTCCCTCTCTCCAAGAACTTACGCAAGAGGAAAGGACAAGCTTCGCAGACGCGCTGAGTCGCGTAACAAAACGCTACGACAACTTATTCCTCTGCTCATTCGCGTACTCCATGGGTGTGCACCAACGACCACTCCCCGCGAAAGAAGGTCCGTGCCCAACACTACCCCCGTAAGCACGCCAACACCTAAGGCATGATCTTTCACAGGCGCCAGCGTGGACGATGACGCCAACACGGCTCACCTGCATCTTCATTTTGCGCCGCCGCTGCTCAGAAACGCAAGCATCAGGAAATTCCTCGTTGGGTATGTGGCTGGTTTCCCAATTCCGTCTCCGTTGTGGACCTAACACCTTTCAGGTTCGAGCTCATGGCCGAGGCGCAACGCGATTTGACCCCAGAGCAGGCCGCAACGCGCCTGCGTTTATGCTCTGAATTGCACTATCTGGACCAAGCAGAGGCAGGGAAGGAGCAGTAGTCCTTCGTGAATGTCAGGATGAAGCACGGTCAATAGGAAGAAGTGAAGAGACTTCCAGCGAAGGTCCGATGAAGCAGCCAAGCGCACCATAACGGTGTAGAGAAGAAGAAGACTGCAGAATTCTGGAAAGTTACTGTAAGTTTATGTAGAAGTCGGTCAAACTAGATGTCATTTGGTGCGACGCGGGAGAGCCATGCGTGCTATTGCAGAACGATGTATGGAAATGGCGACTGCAAACAGCGATGAGCACTTTTGCGGACGACGCTTGCGACGCAATTGCTTACCGCTAAGCCACATGTCTCGCCAGGGTATAACATGCATTAGATATCCCGCCAGGATATGCCTCAAGCTTGACATCGAAGGACGCGAACGCCCACAAAGCAGTACTTTACGCTCACTTCCCATCAATCTGCAACCACATCTCCCAGTACCGTCGCTCCTCCTCCGTGCCCTCGAACACCCAATTCACCTTCCTGATCTCCATAAAGCCCTCCTCAAGCTCAGGTTCCTCGTTCGTGGACTTAAACCCCGTGAATCCAATCCAGGGGATGATATCCCGCTGCTGTAGCAAGATATCAGTCTTGCTTGATTCGACGATGGGGGCTTCGCTGAGTAAGATGTATTCTGAACACACCTCCTTGGCAGCGATAGACGGTGGAAGATTGTACGCCCGATACAGATTGTTATGCCACGCCAGTTCCATAGAGCCCGTGAACCAAAAGCATCTGCGAGAAAATGGAGAGATGAGTTTCCTTCCAGAGACCGACTACTGAACGTATTTTACCTCACTGGTATCTTCGCCTCCTTGGCTAGTTTAATGTAGTGCGCACGCGTCGCGGCATCGCGGTTAGTATTATCTGGCAAGCGTTTAACGTTATAAACCTTGATCACGGGCCATAAATCATCTTCATATACTCACCAATTACACAGCTCTTCCCTTCGCTGAGGGCCTCCTTGGTGGCCTTGATGCATTTGGGGCGAGTGCCTAACACGTCTTGGTTGACGTGCACGTAGCCCGCTGGTTCGAAGTGCCGGCGGTAGAATGTTGACTTCCCCAGACACGGATACCCATGAAGCAGCACCATTTCCTGACGTGGCGGCTCGGGCACAATAGGGGTGGATGTCGGCGTCACTGCGGGTACTGAAAGGTTGTTCTACGCATCAGCCTGGAACCTGCCGTCGACAGAGAAGATTACGCACGCTTGAGCAAACTGGAAGCCCGGAAGCCCTGCAGAACGATGTTCGTATGCTTTGGGAGGTTCAGGAAGTATTCCTGTCCAAGCAGAAACATGAGCACGCAAAAAATCGTGCACTTCTCAGTGGCCCACCTCAGGCGTATAGAATGGGAGACCGATGTTATCCGCCCATTTTCGGTCAGTTCCTGCGAAGTCGGGCGCCCTGTCCTTGCCGTACACGCGACCAGCCGCGTCGCCCACGAAGAAGGACTCTTCTTTCTCTGGGTAGCGCGTCATGAGCATACAGCTCGTATTCATCAAAGTCGAAGCGGTACTGACTGATGGTGATACCCTCTACCGCATATATGCGCTCCAGTTCGGTCCACATGCCAGTCATTGGCTTGCGATAGCCGTCCTTTTCTGTCGCAGCGAAGAGGCGGAACGGTACCTTGGGCAGCTGAAGGCAGAATCATCAGCTACGAGACGCGACGCCGTAGAAAGCTAGCAAATGTATCAAGCTTACCGCCAGTGCCACCGCATTGATCTTCTCCTTCCACGTCCTCAGTGCCGCCGGCTTGAGGGCTTGGTTCGTGATCAAGAAAATCGCATAGCTACGAAACAAAAATTATACTGTCAGCCTCTGTATAGAAAATCCCTCGCCCCGCGCAGAGCTTGTACTGTGTACACATACCCTTGCTCGTACACTTCCTCGAGTTTCTTGGGTACACATGGATTCCACCACTCGAAGGTGGGTGATACGCTAGCAGCCTTCGCTTTCGTCTTCGACTTTGAGGCGCCGCTGCCGAAGGAAGACTTGATGACTGTCCCGTCAAGGTCGAAGGCTGCAACACGCGGAGCAGCCGTTGGCGTCAGATTGGTAGCATGCCAGCAGCTGCGCTTGGGGCCGAGCGGCGTGAGCCACTGAAAGGGACCCGGCGGCTTCTCCGATGCTTTGGCAAAGAAGGGATGTACTGCATGTGCGATGAGCAAGAGATAGCCTGCCCCAATCGACGTCTAGAACAGCTGAAGGCACATGCGTACATACCTTTCTGGACTTTCTTGGAGGGCTCGCGCGCGTCACCATCAGCACTCGAGGACGCGGTGCGTTTCTTAGAGGGTCCGGCTCTGGCCACGGACGACATGTTCGCCTTGCGTATGAAGCAGAATGGGACGCGGAAGATGCGAAACAACGTGGGACTTGGCAACGGAAGATGCCTGACCTCAGATAATCCGATTCCCTTCACACAGATGAAGTTCGGAACCAAGATTGGCGGCCCGGAGGATTCGAGTCTCGGATCCGATGAAGTCGCGTGACATAATTTCAGGATCATGTGACTTATGTTGAAGGAATATCTGAGTACTGTAACTTAGGCGAAATTCAATTGCGGGACTCGGAGCTGGATCATTTCCTTGGGACACATTCCATTACGGTTCCTAGAGTAGCAATGTCGTATGACGGTACATGATTGTGTAAGGAGGTAGCTCATAGGCGGCATGATAGCCAAGAAAAATAAACAAGCAAGAAGCCACGCATTCCAAGAAAGTCCCAGATCAGGGTATAAGTATTGTACAAGAAATTCAAGAAAGCAAGGCGCACTGGGCGTGAAGTGTAATAGACAACATACTGTGTTAGTAAACATGAAGCGTCTGGTCATGCATCACCGACGGCGCGACGATGACTGGCCCTCCGCATAACTGAAGGAGGAAACGTTGAAGGGAACCGTACCACGAGAAGGTGTGCGCGTAGGTGGTCTAAGAATGCACGTTAGCATATAGCATGATGGAGGGGAAATGAAGTTTACTGCGTGTGCGCCGTCTGAAGCCGAATGCATATGTCGCCCAAAACTGACAACTCATACATCTCAAAATCCCTTTCGACCTGACGCCTCCCCTCCTGCGAGCAGTCTCCGTCTAACATGATCTCTTGGAAGGTCTTATAGTCTGCCAAAAACCGTCAGCGATGTCCGCTCACAACAGCGACAAATTCGGACCTTGAGGACGTTGAGCTGCGATCAAGTCCAGCATTTCTTGATGTAAAATAACGTCCGGAGGAACGTTGTGTTTGCGCGCCAACTGTACGAGTGTGAGCTCGAGCAACGACAAGCATGGGTTTCGCCTCACCTTTGCTCTATGCACCTTCAGCTCTGCTTGAATGCGCTGGACGATGTCGTCGGAATCTTGAATAGTCACCTCATCATCATCGAAAATTTGATCGGGTTTCGTCGATTTCGCAGAACGGGGCTTCGACCGGGTTCGTCGAGGCGATGGGGGTTCACCATCATCGATCTCTATCACCTCATCGGTCGGAGGGGGCTGCGGGTCTTCCGGATAGTCGTCGTCGATATCATCCTCGTCCTCCCACAGACTACGCGTCTTCTCCGCATTGGGAGGCGGATCGTCCTTCCGCTTCTTGCTGTTCGTGCGGGACGCAGGAGCCGCCTGCTTCCGTTTGCGAGGCTGCTTTTCCCCTTTGCCGGGTTTAGGGCGCCACGAAATGACCATCTCTGCGCGTTTGTCCGATAGGAAGGTTCGGGCTTGTTTACCGAGCTAAATAATGGCCGTCAGCTCATTACTATGATGAAGAGGCATTACACTCACGCGCAGGTACGCGTTACTGAAGCCAGAACCATTCTGGATATTCTGCTCGTCCAAAATCTGGTCGCATAAGAGGCGGGCGAGAAGCAACTCGATGAGCTCCTTGGGCGATGCGCTGCAGGCTCCGAAGTCTGAGTAGCCTGTCAAACCCTTCTCTAGCAGCGGCTTCGTGTTCGCCCCTCTCATCGCCGCGAGCGCCATATCCTGCGTGATATCCACGCGCGCGTTGGTCACAGCTTGGATGAAGGAGACGAAACTGCGGGCCTGCGCAGTCATGTCCTGATCCTCCAGAGGCATCGGGTTCGCGCAGTTGTCGCACATCTTCTTGCACGTCTTCTGCTCGAAGGTCTCGCCGAAGAACCGGAGAATGTGAACGCGCCGACATTGGGAAATATCGTTGCAGTACAGGATGACCGCTCGGAGTGCTTCCTCTTGGCGCGCAACGACGGCGGGAGGAAGAGGTGCCTGGTCTTTGGGCTCGCGGATCATCTTATAGAGGGTGTTGGCATCCTTATAGGCATAGTCTGCAGATAAGTCAGTTTCGGTAGACAGTCAGTCCAACATGGGGAACTGACGAAGAACGCAGTCCGACGGATTGCCATCGCGTCCGGCTCGACCGGTCTCTTGGTAGTATCTGAATCATGTTATTTGCGAAGCAAAAATTTGTGAATGAAGCACTCACCCGTCCAGCGACTTGGGAATGGTATGGTGGATGACGAATCGTACTAAACATTGTTATATAGTTGTCGCCGAGAACATGAGCCACAACCACTCACCATCTGGCTTATCGATACCCATACCAAAGGCAATCTACGGGAACTGGAGTCAGCTCAAGATGCACCACTGCCAAAAGAACACGCACAGTCGCAACCATGACCTGCGTCCGGTTCGATTTCCAATTCCGATAGACAACCTTCCTGTCGTCGTCTGTCATGCCCGCATGATAGTGCTCGGCGGCAATGCCCTCGTTGCGCAGCTGCTCTGCGCCCGTCTCCGCACCCTTCTTGCTCAGTGTGTAGATGATCCCGCTCTCTCCCGCGTGGTTCTCCTGAATCCACTTCGCTATGAGGTTCATCTTCTTCTTGGGCACGACGGAGTAGTGGAGGTTGGTGCGGTTGAAGGACTGCTTCAGCCGGATGCAGCGCTCGATGTGCAGATTCTTAATGATGTCGTCCGCTGCGCGCGGCGTAGCGGTTGCCGTGAGCGCCATAATGGGGACACCCGGGTACGTCTGGCGCAATTGGCCGAGCGCAAGATACTAGAGGAGGATTGAGAGATGATATCAAGAACGGGGAACAAGCAACGAACCGCATTCCGAAAGTCGTGGCCCCACGAGGAGATACAATGGGCCTCGTCAATGACGAAGCGAGCGAGCTGGCCATTGCGGTGGAGATAGGACAGCAGGCTCTTCGCCTGTCCGCTATTGGCCATCTTCTCCGGCGTGACGTAGAGCAGGTTGGGCCGGTTGCTGGCATACATTCTCTTGTTGACATCCGAAGACGGTGAGTCCTTGGCCTCGGACGTCCATTGCAGCGCTTCAATGCCACGTTGCATGAGATTCTCGACTTGGTCCTCCATCAGGGCTAGTAGCGGAGACACGATGATGGTCACACCCGACGACGAGCCACCTTGGCATATCGCGGGAAGCTGGTAGCACAGACTCTTCCCTCCGCCGGTCGGCATGAGCACGAAGACGTCCTTGCCCTCCATCGTCGACGTGATGGCCTCCAGCTGGTTCGTCCGGAAGGTGCGCAGGCGGAAGAAGCGGTGAAGTTTCTCCACGATCTCAGCGTAAAATGGTGTCAACCTCAGCCGAGGGTCTTCCTGAGGCGTGGCGACGGCGGTTTCGGTGGTCTGCGTTGACACAGTCGTCGTCTGCTCCTCCATAGCGATCTCCTCAAAGAGCATGGATTCATCCGGGTCGACTTGATTCCATAGCATGTCGTCGCTGTCGAGATTGGGTTGTTCGTGACCATCAAGCTCGTCAGCAGGTCGAATCGAGGTATTGCTGCTGTGCACGAATGTTTCCTCCCGCAAAGTCAAAGATGTGGATATTCGGGTTTCCACAGACGTATTCGCCATTGTCGTCATAGACTCGTTCCAGGTAGCCTGCTCAGGCGCAGACGCCTCGCGATCGTCAACGGCCACCTTCAAGGCGTTGATGCGGTCTGCAAGAAAGCCTCTTTGCATGCGCGTGTCAGTGTGCAAATCAAGCGTGAGAACGCCGAGTACTGACTTGAACGCGTTCAGACGGACTGTATCGTGTGCTGCTCTGCCGCTGTAATGATCCTCTTCCGCGGCTTGTATACGGCGTTCCTCGGCAAGATTGTCGAGTAGCAAGGCCTTGAGCTTTTCCAACGAGAACTAGAGACGTCAGCATGGAGGTCAGAGTAATATAGGTGCAGACTCCATACATACTTTACGGAGGTCTGGGTACTTCTCGAAAGCGAGAGTTACGCGGTCCTTGGGTATGTCTTCAAGACCTCGCTCCAAGTCGTCGAAGGGATTTGTGTCAGCCTCGCGTCGTCTGAGCTTCGTGATCCTAGCCGTCATGGCAGCATCCGACATGTCCTTCTTCTTTGTAGGGGACAAAGGTCTAGCGCTCGGGATGGCTCTGCCCTTCCCCTTGTCGAGCGTTCTGGGAGCGGGTGTTCTAACAGCACTGCGGTGGAGGATGTTCTCCTTGTCAATCGGCGGCATCTTCCTGACCCTCTTTGCATTGACCGGAACAGGCTCTGCACCGAAGGAGTCTGACGAAGTGCGCTTGAGCGGGGGAGACGCATCGGAAGAGCCACTAGAAATGTCGATCGCTCCGGTTGACGAGGCAATGGAGATGTCAGCGCGCAAGGGTGCCGGAGGCTTCCTCCCAAAATTCGGGGTGGAAAAGCTTGGCAAGTTCGAGGGCGGCGGCGGAGGTTTGCGAGATGGCACTAAAACACAGGTCAGCTAGCGGAGCGCTCCTCACGATTGGCCGTACCGGAATTAGGTACCGCCGCGGCTTTCGAAGCAGCCGACGCGGGCTTGAATTTACTTGTAGGCTACAGAACCTCTATCAGCCTGACCGAGCGCATCGGTGAAGGGACGCACCCTGGCTGCCTGGGTTGGGGTCGTTGCCACCGAGGGCTGTGAACCTGGTCTTTCGGTCGCCTGCAGCACATCTTGTAGATTATTCCTTGGTTTTCCAGACATAAGAGCAGGCGACGACAAGTCTTATCGCGCGGAGACCATGAAAGTAGGGAACAACGGGATCGGAATTGGCGAATAACCAATCGCGCGACGCGTCTGATCGTCATGTGATCAAGTCGCGTCGCGCTCATTCTTGGACTTGACCCCCATTCCCCCACCGCGTCTACCATTCGTTGCCATCGTATTGTCTTGCAACCATGGCGGTCGCCTTTAAGTTTCCCAAGATGGAGGTGGAAGATATCATTGGAGCCCTGAACGGATGGAATCTGTCCGTCAACGAGGTCCAGATCCTTCGACCAACACCAGACTTCGTTCGCGACGTCTACCGCAACTGCCTGGAGCATATTACTGCGATTAACGAGGACTCTGTGCAGGGTGCAGTGCAAGACGCGTTCATGGATACGAATATTGACGAGACGGTGCGAAACATACTCCAACGTCTTGCCTGTTAACTGACTTGTATACATGCAGGACTTGTATGCGAGTGCACTCTCAGAGAATATCCTCCTATACCATTTGTGAGTCACGACGTCCCCCCCAAGTCCTGCCTCGCTCACCATGCAGAACTCGTCTGGCGCAAGCCGCGTGCATCGACAACTTCAACTCCAGAGACCTCACTCACCCAGAGCCTGCGCGGACGCGGGTACTACTCTCGGCCTTCATCAATTTTATTAAATTTACCGAACAATACTGTCATGAGCCCTCCACGAAGATCATGCATAATGCGGAGAAGGTCGTGCAAGAGCGTCGAGCAGCAGAAGACGAGCTCTCAAGGATTAACCAGGAGATTACCGTCATCAAGTGCGTAACCCTTGCTGTTGCAGTGACCCACAACTCACAGTACGGCGCAGAGCAAAGCTAGCTGAGGACGAACCCCGCTGCGAGCAGCTTCGGATGGAGAACAAGAAGCTCCACACTGAGATGCTGGGCATCAAGGAGATCCAATATGTCCACGGCCAGGACGCCCAGCGTCTCAAGGAAGAGAAGGAGGTACTTCTCGGCAGGATGGTACGCAGACGTAGCTTATATACCGGCTTCACGGTGACCTCACATATTCTCAGCAAGCGCTCACTGCGGAGATCGACTCGAAGCGCGGCGAAGTGGTGCGAACGCGGTCACGCATTGTGCAGTCCCCCGATCGCATCAAGCGCGCCATCTCCGTGATGTCGACCAGCGTCACAGAGGACAAGCGTGCCATCGCGCAGACAGAGGCGAAGGCACGAGACCTGAAGGCCAAAGCCGACGCGTTGATCCGAATCGAGAAGGTGCGCAAGGTACCGCCGTGCGCAAGGGTGCCATTGACGGTTTCGCAAGGACCTGGGCAGATGCGTCGCCGCCCTCCGCGTCATTGAGAGGGAAGCTGCGGCGCTGCAGGTCATGATCAAGGAGTCAACCGACATCAAGGAGCATCTCAAGCAGAAGGAGATCGAGCACGAAGAATTCGTCTTACGCCATGAGGTGTGCTCAGTTCTACAGCGCGCGCGGTGTGTACTGACGCAGGTGTGCAGCGCCTGGAAAAGCAGGTCGCGAACGCGCAGGACAAGCTCGAACGTGCTCAGCGTCACGCGGAGGACAAGCGCACTACAAACGCTCGCACATTGGAACGACTGGATGAAGAGTACAAGCAGATGAGCGAAGAGCGACGCGATAACGATAGGGTCGTCAAAGACTTGACGGCAGAGACCGAAGAAGTCGAGCGGAAGGTGCGTTGGACGCTGGTGTCCCTGTACGGTCTTCTCTCAACGTCAATGTAGATGTCCGAGCACTTGAGGGTTAACGAGGCTGAGATAAAAGAGCTGGTGGGAGAGTACTTTCAGCTGCGTCATGCGACAGGTCCGGTTCTCCTTACTGTCTTCCTCCTTTTCTGACTTTTGATATAGAGGTTTATCGTCAAATGCTCGCGGACAAACTAGGTATGATGGATGTGTCTTAAGTTCTTTCATTTTCCTTCTTCGACAGCGGAGTTTTGTTGTATTTGTGACACTTCCCTGGTATCCTTCCTCTACCGTTCATTGTGTATCATATATCTGTACTTGTACAATTGATGTGTCGATACCCAGATCGTCAGACAGCCGGTCCCATTTTCAGCCTCCAAGCCTTCAAGTCGAACTTAGCACGTGACAGGCAGCGCCGGGCCGACGACGCCTCTCAACAGGGGCTTGAACTTGAGGCTGCTCTTGTCTCTCATCCGACAAACTCTGAAGCCTAATCTTCACGATGCCTATACCCCTGATACCAGAGCATCGTGATCGCACCAGGTGCAGGTGGATGCTGTGCCACAACGAGGGCACCAAAGAGTGCATTGGCTGTATTGGCGCCACTCCTCGCGCGAAGTATTGTAGCCGGAAATGTCAAACTCAGGCAAGTCAGCAGTCCTCCGTTCGACGGTCCTTATTGACGGGATCTCCTCTTCATACAGGACTGGTCCTTCCACAAGAAATATTGCGGCAAGTACGTGCACGCGTTTGACTCGTGTTTCCCCACGACTCCCTCACGCACAACTCTGCTATATATCAGGAAGGTGTACACCTTCAAAATCAAGCTTCTCGGCTCGAAAGACCCCGTCATCAAGCGCACCGTCGACGTCCCCGCCTGGTTCACATTCCAAGAGCTGCACTTTGTCATTCAATACGCCTTTGGACCCTGGCAGCAATACCATCAACACCAGTTCTCCTTCCACAGCGCGCCACCCGGGAGGGGCGGCGCGACGCACATGGCCCCAGACACCGAGCTGCTTCGCGTCATAGCTGATGAAGACGAGCATAATGAGGCATACCGAGTACGTCGACTCGCGGTACTGAAGGAGAAGGAGGTCAGGCTCTTCGACGTATACGGTTCGGAAGGGCGGCATCGTGCTCAAGTGGACGTTTATGGTGATGTCCTTCCGATGATCTACACCTACGACTTCAAGGTTAGTATGGCCGCATTTTCTCACTTGCCCACACGCAGACTGCCTGACGAGAAGATTAGGACAACTGGAAGCACCTTGTCACCTTCGTGAAGGAAAGGGCGGCAACTGTCGACCGCCCTCTTTTCTCCAAAGCCCAAGGTAAGTCAGTTGGTTCAGAAATCAGTTTGTGAGTCAACTCAGCGTCCTGGCTCCTAGGATACCCGCCCGCTGAGGATGTTGGCGGCATCGCGGGCTGGGAGAAAGTGAAGAAAGCTTTCGCCGCGCAGGATCCCACCCGATATCAGCTCGAACTTCGTCGATGGGCAATTCAGAGCATGGGGTATGAAAATCGCAACGACCCTCTTGCTGTTGGCGACGTGCCTTACAGCCCTTTCAACAAAGTCAACGTCGAAGTCATGAATTACGAAGGGAGATGGGAGAACCACTATACAGGCTATAGTGGAGTCGACCCTTATGCTATCCCCCCCGGGGACGACCTGGACGACTTGGACGATTTTGATGAGGAGGAGGGGGAAGAGGACTCCGAGGAGCAACGTGCGAATGATGTTGACTTCTCGGACGTCGACTGAGTACATAAGTACCGTAACATAGTACTTAGTACCGCGGGCCCATGGTCTCGTTTGTGTACATATGGATATGACAACTCGCCGTGCGCTCTGTATACGTGTTCCTTTTTTCCTGTATGGCCAAAACTGATAAATAATACGTAGCATGGATGGACCTATTCGTACAACAATGGAAAACTCTCTGTCAAGCCTCCCGCACTCAGTACCGCATGACGCGCACGCAGCTGCATTGTCTATGGGCTGTTGCTGATAGCTTGCAAAAATCGTTGGATGACCGACTTGCCGCGCGCAAGGTTTGTCAAGGCTATGCGCTCGTTCGGAAGATGTGCGTGATCCTAGCCAGTGTTCAGTTCGTACGCTCTGCAGACCGACGTCGTTGGACTGACCGTACTCTGGCCCATCGGAAAATGGAGCGCGTGGCAACCAAACTCCTTCTCCAGCCATGGGACAGATGGTATAGACTGGCAGGACATAATCAGCTGCAAGCGGGATGAAGGCGTGAAGTAAACATACACCTCCTTCCCGTATGCGTAACGGCTCCGTGCCCCACTCCTCGCGCACGGAGGCCTCCAGTGCATTGAAGTACGGGTCCTCCAGGTTCCCAAGCCACCAGTCGGCCGTATGCTCTATCGTAACCTGTGAAGAATAAGCATCTTATCCGGTTATAAGCGATCTATCCAACCTGTAGCTTGTTCGGCGACTGCAACGTCTCGAATGCGCTCTTCAGGTGGGTCTGCAGAGACTCAACTATGACGTCCATTTTCTGGTCTGGAACAATGCGAATAGAGATGTGGGATTTGACCGTGCTTGGGATGACCGTGGCGTCTGACGCGAAGAGTCAGTGCGTTGGTCAAGGAAGCAGACCTCGACTGACTTCCTGGTCCTGAGACCTCTACATTGTGTATCGTTAACGACGGGTCTCGCCAGCGGGCGCTGAGTGATGTCGCGGGCTGCTTCGTTATGGACGACAAGAGCTCATACAAGGCCTTCTCGTCGTCGGTCACTGGCCGAACACTATCATCTAGACAGTCCATCAGCAAAGAGCTGCATCTTCACAGTACCCTCCTCACAGAATTCAGGTATCGTGACGCGACCACCTTCTCCTGTAAGCGTGGATAGCAGCTTGATCCTACAAAATATGAGTTTTGTTACGCGAAGGACGAACATCACTTACATGTCGAGCATCGGCTCCTTCACCCGACCACCTTCGACGCCGGAGTGAACGTCGGTCATAGAGTTTGTAATCTAACAGCTCTTCACTTCAGTTGAACATGACCGCGGTTGGCCTGTCATCGCGTACCTCCACAGCGCAATGCACGACGCCTCGCAATCCGTATGTGATGCAGGGCTCTTGCTCCCCGATCCACGTCGAATTGCTAAGTTGGTCAGCAAATTTCGATGCACTCTCGGATATAGAATCATACCTGACAAGAATGGCATCAACTGTACCAATCTGGGCCTTACATGACCATATGTTGTAAGCCTCTTTCAACTCGACTAAGTAAATTGACGTACTCTATGTTTTCGCACAGCTTCGTCGAATCCTGCACTCCCGCTCTCCTCCTCGCCCTCGATGAGGCAGACGAGGTCTGCGTGCAATGAGCGACGAGAGAGTAACTCCGCGGCGGCTGTCGCGACTATGGACAAGTCAGTCTGCGTCGTATAGCACACTATAAACGACTTGCCGGCAATAATCGGACCTTTGTCGTCGGTGACGCCCCTGCCATAAAGATAGCCATTTCTTCCGGTAAGAACAAATGGCGGGGATTCCCAACCATCTTTCGGAGCCGATATCACGTCGTAATGGCTGGGGGAGATCAGTGGCTGATAATCGGATAGGCGCTGGCGCGTACCCGTAGAAGAGAATGCGAGGCTTAATTTTGCCGTTCTGTACACCGCTGAACGTCGCGAGGACCATGGGGTTCCTCCCTTCTCCGGTAGGCAGCTATATGGGTGTATATGAGCCTCAACTCGTCTGCCACGTTGATTCAACTTACCAAGCTTGATGTGGCTCCCAACTGGTTCAGGCATTTCTTCAGCCAGATCGCCGTTTGCCTGCAGTCTTCCCGGTGACTCGATATGCTGCTGATGCTCGGGAAGGCAACAAATTTGGCCAAAGCATATTGCAGGGTACCTATAGGCGATGAGTGGACAGAAGGACAAGACAACGTCAATCTCACTGATACAGGTCGACGGTGTCGGCAAGCATTCGCCGTTCGTATTGGCATCAACCGCCCGGGGTACTGGTACCTCCCAGACCTTGATGAAATGGTCGCTGCCGCCCGTGAAAAGCTGCGCCCAGCGGTCGCTTGAGCAGATAGCGGAAGATAGGACGATACCCTCATGCGCGGGCCATGCAGCTGTGCAGTCGAATGAGGCCGACCATCGCCGAACTTGTCCATCCGCGGAGCAGGTATACAGATCCGTCCCGATAATGGACATCGAGAGAATGTCTACGCCCTATACAGTATAAGTGCCCAGCTACAATCACGCATGCAGGCTTACTTCTTCCACCAAAATGCTCCGAACCGACGAATTTGTTTCCAGATCTAGTACTTTGACGTACCCATCCTGGCAACCAGCAAATATCGTATCGCGCGTCGAAACGATGGAATAAACTGCGCCATGTCCACAGTTGAACTCGCCAACAAGGGTAGGAACACGAGTTTCCTCTGGAATCCTCCATACCTGTCTATGATGAGGGACAAACTGCCGTTCGATACATTGCACATTACCTTCACCGTTTCGTCGCCACCGCCCGTGACCAGCTTGGTGGCATCGTCGCGGCGCTCGTCCTCGATAGCCATCATAGAGTAGATATATCCGTAATGTGCGGAATCCAAGACGTTGTTGAACGGTATCTGAAGATAGGCATACGGTACAGGGCTACCGGGTAACGGTGTTGTACCATCTGGAGTCATCGGCATCTGCGCAGCGGAGTTTTGAGCGAGGAGATCTGCCGCCCGACGCTCATATATCGGATAGCTGTCGAAGAACTTGTGCGCTTTGCGTGTGAGGCTTCCAGGTGTCAGCGTTCCGCTCCCAGGGTTGAGCTCGTGTAGGGAGGACGTGGATGCGGAAGCCATGGGGATTGAGGCAGAGGACCCCGACGTAAAGGTGTACCATTGGAGAGACGTATTCTGACAGCCAACGAATATCGTCTGCAGCGCCGAGGACCAGGCGAGAGAGAACAGGTCACCGGCCCCCGTCTCCAGGTGAGGGGTTATGACGTATATTGGCAGCAGAGTGGCCGTCGACCAGACCTACAGCATGCGTGTGAGTCCACGTTGCGATGAACAGCAAGGGTCATACGCGGATGGTACTGTCTCCAGAAGCTGAGAAAAGCCACCTCTTGTCCTGAGCCAGTTCCAGAGCCAGAACGCTGCCGGTATGGCCCTGTAATGTATGCTTCAAGGTGAAAGACGTCTTATTCCATACGGCGATGTCGTGGTTCTGGCTGCCGCAGTAGATATTATGATCATCCACGGCGAGACTCAACGCAGAGCTTTTGAGCTCATATAGGGAGTGTACTAGAGCTGGTCTCTCCTTTGCGACCTGCAGGTCGCGGCTGAGGGATGCTACGTGGCACATTGAGCAATCGGTATCAAAAAAATGAACAACGCAGAAAGCGCACGATTGTCAGCGGCAGAGTAGGGTTGACTTGACATCTCAGCGAAAGCTCAACCGAAATGGGTAGTGCTTGTTGCGTGATAGGCAAGCGAGTGCCTTCGAATCCGAACACTGTGTGACCTTGGCGGTCCAGGACAAGGGGACCACGTGTGACGCGTCACCGCTTTGTCCCCGGAATTTGCACGTGATAGCGTCCCAAAACCCAATAACTTTAAGCACTGAGCGCTGAGCAGCGCAGTTACACGCTGGCGGCTGGTTACACGACTACCCATAGCCTGCCATATGTGACCAACATTGGGGCGATGACCTTCAGACTTACTCGAAGGCATTCTCCCTCATACCACTAGCCTCATGCATAGTGCTAATAGTAAGTAGTGCGAATAATACAGTTAAGTATTCTAACGGCCGAATAGCGAGCACTTTACTCCTCGTCGCTCTCCGTCAAGTACTCATCGTCGTCGCCGCTCGTGGGACCATTCACCGGCGTCCCATTCCTGCTAGCCGCGTCTAGGGACACCCTGCTGCCAGCGAGAGACGCACGGCTGGTCTCGCCCGACGCCCTTCCCGACCTCTTCTCCGTCACGTGCTCGACCACGATCTGCGCCCCGCCAGCCAACTCGCGCACACCATCCAGCGTCACGCTAGGGGCCCACGCAATCGGCGTGCGCGGGTACGCCACAGCAAGTGTAAAGCGGAAGTGAGAAGGATGCGTGGCGAGGTACGCATCCATCGCGCGCTCCGCCTCTTCCCGAGTCGCCGGCGTGGGCAACGCAGGTGCTGACGCCGTCATGCTCTCCTTGTTGCCGTCTTCCTCGAGTAGTTGTGCGTCGATGTAGCAGAACACACCCGTGAGCGTATCCTTCGCGGCAAAATTGTGTACTGCGCGGGAGCCTGTAGGCAGCCGGAACGCCAGACGAAGTCCCCCACTGTTCGCGTTGATAACGCGCTCTGAAACCTCGCGCCGCGCCCATATACGCCATGCCGCGCGTTCCACGGCCTGGCCTTGCACCTGAAGTTCTGCCGCAGCTGCCGCTTCTGCCTCAGCACGAGCTCGATCGCCTGCCTCGCGCTCAGCGGCCATCGCGCCAAGTATGCGGTCCCGGTCGCGTGCCGCACTGGCTGCAAAGGCGGCGTCTTGCTCAGCGCGAAGTCGCCGGGCAGCTGCAAGTTCAGCGTGCGGGGCTGGCTGGCGAGCGGCGGGGTTGGTACGCAGCTGCTCGAGGTACGATGCTGCACGCGGGACCAGGCTGCCGGTGAGGTGGGAGGTAAGTGCAGTTGATGATGTGGCATCGACGCCGGAATGGCGAGAGAGAATGCGTAGGGCGGGCGCCCCGCGAGCAGCGGGTTGCGGAGCGAGGAATATTACAGAGGGGTAGGTGGTCACAGCAAGCTTCTGAACGGCTGGCATACAACGTCAGTCATCTGGGTTGGGAGGAATATGGAAGACACACCTTGCCACCCGTCACGCATGCGGGCATCACCTATCCAAGTGAGTACGCCGTGATCATGCAGGGCCTTTACGAAGGCGGGATCCGTGAGCGTCGTTCTACACAGTGTCAGCGACGACAAGAGCCACAAGAAGTCATCGCGCACCTGATGAACGCAGGAACGTCGTCGTGCTCCGACGAAATGAGAACAACACAGGCGATACGCGCCTCGGTGAGGGCCCGTGCGAGCAACGCGTCGTACGGCATAGCTTGGAAATCGGGAAGCACCGCGCCAGCCGGGGGCAACGCCCGTGCGCCACGGCGCTGCGCAGTTGCTGGTCCCGGGCCAGCCTCCGCGCCTGTCGCCGCGGCAGCATCCCCGCCACCGTTAAGCCAGCGAGTGTACGGCACAGCGCCCGTGTCCTCCTCCAGTTGGCGTAGTAGGTCGCGCCGCGGGGCTGGCGGACCGAAAAGCAAATGCGAGACTCCAAGTACAAGGGCTGCGGGCGAGAGGCGAGCGAGGGCTGCAGCGAGTGTAGCATACGCCGACCGCGGAAGGAGCACGGCGGCGAGTGCGCGGAGAGGATAGAAGAGGATGCGGAAGGGGAAGGCGAGGGCGCGGGCCAAAGCAGATGGTGCAGAGGATGATGAGATGGGATTCGGGGGATTGTATGGGGGGTCTTCGACTTCGAAGCGTTCCATCCGACGACGCGGTGGGGGCGCGGCACCGTCGAAGATGAGCTCGGCGGCGCGCTGGACGTCCCAGTCAACGCCCTCCAGCATCTCCCGCGCCGTCTCCTCTGAGCATCCACCGCCTGTGACCTCCGTGAGCTGGGCGATCGCCTCGGCTTGTCGCGAGGAAGACATGGTTGCGGACAAACTGCCAATAGCGCCGACGGATTCGAGTAGGCGCCCGCGACGTGGTCAACGTCACGTCGCACGCGGCTGGCGTCTGCCGAGATCTGTTATTCGACAACAGCAACGTGACACGCAGATAGTCTAAACCAGGTCTGAACCTCCCTCTTGTTCGTCTCTTCGCATTCACTATATCGAACAATTGCTATGATCAACACCAACAATGGCGCCGGTCAAGGTAATCCTGAGCGGCGTCCGGAATCTCTGGACAGTGCAAGTAATGTATCTACCTTAAGAAGCTACGACTATAGCTGAAACCCATTGATCATAGCTCTCAACACATTGAGTTCAAAAGCTGAGCGAAAGCCGTGGCGCCGACATACCACTGGCGGTCCTGCAACTAATCTTCGACCGCGCATTTCCTCCGTCATTCCTAACACCGGGGGCAAAGTCCAGCCCACTTCAATTTGAAGGGCGCTAAAGTCACTATGTCACTCACCTACCGACTCACTATGTCACTCACTTCGCTCTTCCGGCGTAGTTTTGCCTCTCGCTGCTATGAAAATTGCCATTTTTGTGTGCCAGATCCTGTCTAGAGCACCCCTGTAGCTGTCCTGTACCATTGGAGGGCCTCACCGGGTGGCGCGAGGGGGAAAATAAGGTCGAGTTGTGCACTGTTGACACCGGGATTCGAACGATCGACCTTCTAGAACGTCGAATTTGGCGCCTCATTGCAAGGCTGGGAGGTGACTGACATGGTGAGTCGGTGAGTGAGTGACGTAGTGAGTCTAGCGCCCTTCATATCGAAGTGAGCTGGACTTCGCCCCCGGTGTAATTAGCCCCGCTATGCTACTAGGGAGCATCAATGGCTCTGTGCCATCAATACCAAGCGCCCTCTTCCTATAGTCTGCCGCAAATGGTGCTAGGCAACCATCGTACAACTCTACGAAAACATCGGCCTTCGCACCATCGGCCAAGTCGCTGCCTTTGTCGACACGCTATAGAGCACGGCCCCTCGCTCGCGCCCCCACTCAAGTCCTTGACCTTGACGTATTATGCTGCGCGCTCTCACACCTCCACGTATGACGCAGCCTTGTGCAAAATCCGAACGAAGAGAAACAAGAGGAGACGGACGAAACCAGTCAGAATGCGAATCGCCCTGTTCATTGGATAGCGAAGAGGGCTCCAGAGAGGGCGCGCTTCCTCCATACACAGCTCGAATATCTCATGGATAGGATTTGAGACGGACTCGAATGACGAGAACATGCATTCGCACGAGGACATGCCGCGCGTGTTGCGGCAGAGACCGGCGCCGTAATAAAACTTACAAGCCCAACATGTCTGGTGATCGATGCTTTAAATCATCATGAAGCACTGCAACTTCGGTCCAGCACGGCGCAGGCATCATTTGCAACTGCTCATAGGCTGCTGATAGGTGTAAAAGTCTGCGAAAAGTCAACCAACGTGCCCTCGTGACGATGTCATGATATCCACGTGATAAGTAAGTAAGTAAGTAAGTTATGCGGACCGCTATCCACGTGCGCGATCAATTACAGTCTTGGTCCGATCTACGGTTCACTTTGACTGCCGCTGTGCATCCTTGTTTATCGACTTCACCGTCTGTGCTTGACTTTTGCTTCACAGTACCTTGATACGGACTCCGCAAGAAACCCAACATGGCCCAACGCCATGATGAGAGCGGAGAATCAGGCGAAGATCACCAGAATCCGCGATGTGACCGGGTGAAGCTCTCTGGATACACGGTGAGTAGTAAAACGCTCTACGAGAAGAATCTATCTAAACACTCTGAACAGACTGTCCCATCGGAGAGAGTGCCTTATAGCATCTATGACGAGACGCGCCCTGGCTTTGCCGACATGCCTACAGAAATATTACAGCTCATCTTCGAACGCAGCGTCGCCCCATCATTCCTCATCAGCCCGGTCTATGCGATTCGTGAAGACGCGTGGCTCGGTGCCATGCACACGAAACAGTCCCTTTCCCGTGTCTGCCGTTTGTGGTATCCGACTGCCATCGCGCTGCTTTACTGCGACGTCGGCCTGCGCAGCGCCGGCCAGATCGCCGCACTCCTGGACACCCTGCAAAACACGCCATCTCTCATTCCACTGGTCCGCTCGATTACCATTGTATACGATTTCATAGCAAACCAGCAGGACGCGTACGTCGACGATGTCACTCAGATTCTACGTCTGTGCAAGCAGGTGTACAAGGTGTCCTTCATGGCAAAGGAATGGTACTGGCCTGATCCAGGCCAACTTGCCCCACTGGCAGGATCGACTACCGCGTTCTTGCCGCACATCACATGCCTTCACTTCGACAGTTGCCAGGAAAGGAAGACTCTTTATTCTGCCTCACCGAATACCCCAGAGCCACCCATTCTCCGCAATTTCAGCTCACAACTGGCCGAGCTACAACTATATATCCACGAAGCCTACATTCCAGAGATCACCTTCACATCATTGGTCACCTTCACCTGTCTTTCTTCGATCAAGAGTAATTTCGTACCGCATCCTCTCGGCACTATCGCTAAAAAGTGGTTCATGCCACGTCTACGAGAGTTCACGGCTTCCTTTCTTGGACCGGAAATGTACTCGATCTATAGTACACGTCCCGGCCGGCACGATGGCGCTCCGGCGCTCGCTACATTCGCTGCGCGCAATGGCGCGCACCTGCGTTACTTGCACCTGCATGTCAACTGGTCCAAGCGTAGTCATGACTTTGGGTTCGCCCTGCAATCGACACTCGATCACTGCCCGCGACTCGAGCATCTCGTCCTTCCGTTCAGCATTGGATGTGCATCCTGCTGTGCAGTGGATCGATGTGTGGAATTTGGACGAGATTGATAAGAAACAGGAACCGGGAGTGGTTTGGACAGATGCGCGCAAAGTCAGGGAGGGCTTGCGAAACCCTGGCGGACTTGAATCCTTCACATTTCCCTGTTTGCGTGGCGTCCGCACCATTGATTCCTCGTTGTTGACTCTGCGCGACCTTCCGCGTATCATGCGCCCGGAAGTCTGGACAGGCGTGGATGCCTCCTTCGAGTATCCGGGCCTCACCGTGAACCACATCGCTGGTCGCATCTGGCGCGTGAATGTGGACCCAATATACGATGATGGATTTCGACCAGGGAGTTCGGAAGAAGAAGAGGATGACGAGTGTGACGAGGACATCGGATGGAGAGATGACGATATGTTATTCAAGCGCCGGTCGTATAGTCCACCACAGGACGAGGATGGATCTTCCGTTCACAGCTCGGATAGCTCTTGGGTGGCGTCGGATAAGGAGGTGGATGCTGAGGATCAGTTGACGCACGCGGACATTCTGCATCTGTTCAGGCTCGAGGGTCAGAGGCGCCAACAGGTCGACGAACGCAAGTAGGATGTTGATGCATCGTAGACCAATGAAATACGGACCATCCACGTCGATGTTAACGTTGATCGTTCGGATTGCCTGACGAACGCGTGTTACTTCCTCTGCAAATTGTCGTGTTTAACGGTATCTGTCACTGCGTATCCCAAGTATTTCTTGAGCGAGAAGCTCCAGTCATCCGTATATGCATCAGCGTGTACAAGGGTGTGATAAAAATGGTATGGTACAGACGATAGTGGAGAAGCAATGCAACAAGGTGGCCGCGCCTGTACGGGCCTCTACCAATTATTCAACATATACTGAGCACATTCCTGAAGTTCTATCAGCGACAGGCCTAAAAGCATATTAGGATTTCACACACCTTCAACCGTGGTAAGTTGTGGACGATCGCCACGTTCACTGCCGTTCGTAGGCGCCGACGCACATCCCCTTTACTCAGCGTATGCTGATACGCGCCCGAACATCCGCATGTCCGCGAGACGTTGTCTGCTTGCACCTGCTGGCACCGCGAGCATCGTAGATCTTGCTGCGCGAACGCCCGCTCTAGCCCTTGCACCATTCCTACCAGCCGGAACTCAATCGCTAAACGGTCGTACTCGCCACCACACGAGCCACACGCCCACCTCGGCACTGCCCCGCCTTGTGCGCCGGGGAGCAGCTCCGTGTCTCGACAGAGGTCGAAGTCTCGTAGTGCATCGCAGTGTCGGCAGGGTACACCGGGCAATACGAGAGGCTCGCATGGATTGCGAAACGCAGCTTCAGCAGCGAACTCTCGTACACCAATGAGTTCGAGCAGAGTGCGCTTCAGAAGTCCGACCTCGACAGTGTGCTCTTTGGCGAGCGTGAACACCGCACATGCGAACTTGACGAACTCGAGTGGCGGATTCTCCAGCGCGAGGTACGACCCAGGTAATACAGGGAACCGGAAGTCGTCCGCCTCATCCGAGTCCCCGAGTTGCGCGGCACGATATCGATCCTGCACACCGTCGACCGCTCGCAGCATCTTCCGGGTGAGCTTGCGCGCAATGAATTCCTGCACAAGCTCGGTCTCCTGCACCTTCGCGACATCCTTAGGTGTTGACTCGGGAGCGCCGTTTGCCAGGGCGCGCAGAGGCACGCGGGTGACTGCGTTGATCTTTTGCCGCGCCTTGAAGAGCTCGACTATGAAGTACTGCACGACGCCCTCAAAGTCTGGACGTATCGCTTTGGGGAGGAACTGTGCGATATTCCAACGCATCTCCAGTGCAAGCTCTACAGGCGGCTCAACCGCGAGCGGGTCCTCGCAAACAACACCACCGACGTTCGCTGGGTCCATGAAGATCAGGAAGTCGTAGAAGCGATCCGTCGTCAGCTTAACGTGCTCGAACAGCTCGTGCGATGTTACGGCGCTCGTAAGGTATGTGGCATATGCATGCGCGGTCCCAGGTGGTTTCGACGTTGCGAGCAGCACACGACCGAAGTCTGCACAAACGATTTGTGAACCAAGGCGGCGGAACTCGGCAAGCATCTGAATGAACGTCTTGCGCATGAGGCCGTGCACAAAGCGGTGTAAACTCGGGTCGTACATCGCCGCGTTACTGGAGCTGATCCATCGCCAGAAGTGGTCAATACCCACTGACGCGGGCCCTCCCGTCGTCTCGTCCACGATGCGGTCCAGTAGCCAACTTTTCAGCAGGTTCCGCAGGATGGAGAACATGTGTGGCGACACGTTCGACTCGCCGAACGTGACGTCGCGCTGGTTTTCGCCCTTTCGATACTCGTCGATGGTATGAGACACGGCATCGAATGCGGTCGCCCCACCGCTGCCCTCAAGCTCGTTGACAAGCACCGAGTGAAGGACTGAGTTAACAGCGAGGTTGCGGATCGTGATTTCTAGACAGACGTTCGGATACGCGCCTGGCGACATGAACTCCGTACGCGGCAGGTCGTCCGTTGGCCGCCTGTCACTCTCAATGCCACCCAGGTCAGGATTCGCTCCTGGTGACCACCATAGCACTATATCCTGCTGCTGCAGTCGTCTAGCGAAGCTGATGTCGGACACCACGAGCGGTTGATCCCCGCCGAGATGGCCGATCGGCACGTCGTAGTAATTCGCTGTAGCGACAAGACGATCTAGCCATGGTCCCATCGCCAAGTAGCGCGCGTTCATCTTGTGCGCGACGTGCGACTGCCACGGGAAGACGTCCAGAGTGTGCGCTTGCCTAATCTTTGTCATAGTCAGGACGGGGAACCTGTCCAACTTCTGCACGCCACGATCGAAGTACGACTGGTCCTTGCTCGATGAAATGACCATAGTGAAGCCTCGACTTTCAATGAGCCCCAGTTCCCGAGAGACCGCTTTGAGCGCTGTGGCATCATTGCCATGGAAGGTCGTGGTGAATTCGCATACCGCCGGATACTCGTACGATTTGCACTCGGTGAGGATAGATGCTCGCTTGTCCTTCAACTGCGCATACGTCTCTGGAAGACGGGGTATCGGTTGCCTGCGGGTGGCGGGATCGACGACATGCAGTTTGACTGGGCCGTTAGGATAAAAGAGAGCGAAGACGTGGAGCGCGGCCGTCGCGGAGCAAGCGTGGTACAGCAGGATGAACTTGCTGTTCTGTCCTTTGTTCAAGTACGGCCGGCTTGGGCCCAAGGCTGGCCCAAGTGCTTCCAGCTGCTGCAAGTCGAAGCCAGCGGCCTCCGCTCTGTTGAGAGTCATGCTCGAGTCTAAGGCCCGACAAGCCTTGCCAAGCTTCAAGACAGCTCGCGTCTCCAGAGGCACCTGAAAGGCCTTGTAAGTATAGGGAACCTTCTTTAGGGTCGGAGAGTACGTACTTGCTGTTCAAAAACTCCATCGACATTCGGGTCGTTCATGAGGTCAATGAAGTGCTCCTGGTTGCCTCTGTACACGTCCTCCCGCACGAGAATACGATAGAGGTTGGACGCGGGCAGGCCTCTCGGCAGCGTTCGCGTCACCTTCTCCCATTGATACAAGTCGTTGTCGAATATGCCTTCCCGCGGAGAGCGCAAGTTGATGTAGAACTGTCGCGGGATGCGCACGGCGACCGAGACTAGATCGGTATCGACAGACAGCCAGAGCATATACCGACCCGGGATGTCCGTGGCACGGATCTGAACGATGTCCCAACGGCGATCTGTGCGCGTTTTCGCAGATCTGAACATGGACGGCATGTTAACGTCGGTACTAACACCCTCGCGGCGTTTCTTCCATCGTGGGCGCATCGCACGCAGCCAATCAGGATAGTCGACATGTGGATCCGGCAGCGAGAGCGATTCTCGTTCTTCGGCCTCCGGAGAGGGCTCTCGCTGAGGCTTCCGCTTCACGAGTGCAATGCGCTTGCGACCGGGGTATAAGGCCGACTGTCCCATGTCCTCCATATCCGCCGTTCCGTGGTCGATAGCGGCGACTGCCTCCTTCTCCTCGGTCGTGGTCTGCTTGAAGAAATCTGTCATCTTGTTCTGCTTGAACTTGTCCACCGCGTTGGCGACACGTCGGTGGAGCCAGTCGGGGTGGCGGATTCGAGGAACGGGGTTCGGAATTTTTTGCATGGCGGCAGGAATAGTGATGAGCTTCTGGACGACAGATCCCAGCCGCTCTATGTAGTAATCCCAGTCAAGGATAGATCGCAGGTCGAAGTTGACGAGACTGTTGTCCTTCAGCCACTTCCGAAGGTAAGCGCGTTTGACGTCCTCCTCCGCGGAGAAGATGGCGATGGGAACGGCACGCTCCGTGACGGGAGCGCCCATGGGGCGTTGAGAGATGATGAATTTGCACGCCAACCCCTTGTCCTTGACCATCTGGTCACCCAGGAACTCAGCTAGGCGTCGGGCTGTGCTGATAGACGTCGACTTCTGTCCTCCGTACTCCGCAAGCGTTTTGGACATACTGCGGTTCTCAGCGATGAGTTCCACGAGCTCTTCATCCGTAAGGCTGTCCGCATGACTGAAGAGAACGTCAAGCCACTGGTCGGCGACTTCGGCGACGGCGGCGTAGCATTCCTGAGTTGTGCTCCCCAACAAGAACTTCTCGAAAATCTGCGACTGGAAGATTTTGATGAGCTGCAGTTCTCCGCGCCGCTTGACCTCAAAGCCTTTGAGTTCGGCGAGGGAGCCGTCGTCGTTGAATACCGCATACCGCTTCTTCAGCAGTTTGTCCTCCTCCTTGGATGCCGGAAGGATCATAGCCTTGTACGGTCCGTCGAGCTCGAAAAAGATGGAGTTCTCGCTGTGTATCTTGTACTCGCCGGTTTCGGAGTCGAGATCATGATATTGGTGGTTCGTATACTGGTCGTGAACGAGGTGATTGAGCATCGTGCAGGGATAGGAGAATCCTATGCTTTTGCCGTTATCGAGCTGAAATTTGAAGTTCTCTGGGAAAACGCCAGGAAGCATGCACCAGATACCGTCTGTGTCGAGCTCCAGAGGGCGGCCTATCCTCTCGACAAGCGCACGAGCCATCTGGATGATTTTGGCGCCAGTTAAACAGGTGATACCCGCCATCTCCATGGAATGCCAGCGAGCGCCCTTTCGCATCACATAGCCATAGAAGGAGTTCAGGATGCACTTGTGCGCGAGCTGCAAGGAATCGTAGAGCACGATCATCTTCTTGGCCTCGTCAACCTCCGCCATGGATCGCCCCTCCGATGTAACCTGGTCGAGGTTCTTCTTCCACGTCTTGTGCAGACCCTTGTATTCGTATCGCCGGTCGCGGAAGCGGCGCACGGTGTCCACGTAAAACGGGTTCTCGCGCTGGCACACGATGGACTCCCGCGTCTCGACTTTGGTGTCCTTGACTTTTTTGTACACCTTCCTGGAGTAGTCGCCCAGCCGCTTGTGCAGCAGGGCTGTCTGCTCCGCAGGTGAAAGATCAACGAATCTCCGTTCGGGGTTGCCGGGTCGCCTGGGCGGGAAGTGCTCCTGATTCAGCGCGTGTCTGATCATGTTGTACTCGTCGCGGTGAGCAGGGAAGAACTCTCCTCTCCAGGCCCATTCGAGACGGCGGTCGCATGTCTTCCCCGGTCGGTTGTAGTCGCAGACAGCGCAGACCGACTCGTCGACCATGGAGTCCGGCTGAAGACGGTTGGACAACATGATGTTCGGGTACATGGCGGCGACATCCAGATGGTAGATGAGCGGGGGGTCCGTGCGTTTCGGCTCGTCACGCATGACTTCCAACATCCGCTGAATATCGGCCTTGACTTCGTCGTAGTTCGTGACTTTGTCCATGGAGCACTGCGATTCCTCGACGATACAGAACCGCAGAGCGTTATCGAGTTGATCTATAAGCTGCCAAATCAAGTGAGCAATCTAGGGTTATAGCTTGCATACAGGAAGTGCTTACCTCCTGAACGGCTGTCGGGTCGATTTTGAAATCGGTAGGGATATCACTTCGGAACACTCCCGCCTCGAGTGCTTCGACGTGGCCTCCAACGTATGTCTCGGAAGCCAAGAGATGTCCGTCGTACATGTTACCATGCGCTTCTTCATGTCGATTGGGCATGATGATATGTCCACGATATGCTTCCACCTGGGAACCTATGAGCAAATGTGAACCACACATCTACGAGAACGCACCATCAACAATGTCTCGCACAATGTCCCGGTGCCTTTGCGCAAGACTTCGTCAGGACAAAGCGGGATGATGTTGCACAGTGAGAAGACAAATGGGTGGACATATTTCATGTACAGGTAGTACGTGGCCACCGCATCGGAGACGGAGTACTGCGCAAGTACCTGCGGCTGCTCTTGCGCGTACCTACGAACAGAAGTGAGTAATTACAAGGTCGAACTAGCAGACCTACTCACGGAGTCATAAGCTCGGGATCCAACTCGATCGGATTGTACCCGAGTTTGGCTGTGGTCACGGCTTTGAGACCTTGACTGCCTTGCGGGAGGTACGAGTCGCGCTTGACCCAGCGGAAACAGTCCATATGTACGCAGCATCGGCTCTTGTACTCGTCTTCGTTGTCCTTGGTGAACCCAATCTCGAGGAACATGTCGATTCCATTTGCTTTCGCGCGAGCGTCGAGGAAAGGGAAATCGAAGAAGTCGCCGTTAAAGGTTGCCATGACTGTCGGCTTGATTTCTTGAATGTGAGAGAAGAATCGCGATATTGTACCGGCCTATGATTTGCGTCAAGCTTGACTCAGACAGTTGTTCATGTGCTCACCTCATCGGGTTCGTTGAAGACAATGAAGGGTCCTTCGTATCCTTCTTTCGGAGTGTATTCGAAGTCGCCAATGTCCTCGCTGACAATCTCGCGGTTGGTGATCAGGTAGCCTTGGCCGTCGACCATGTACGAGATCATCATGACCTGGTCGAGGGCTTGGTCGGGGAACTTCAACGGGGCCTTCGTGGTTTCGATATCATAGGCCATGACGACGGGGTCCGCACGCTTGACACGTTCGGCTAGATTCTTGAAGGTCGGCTGCCCCGCCTCGAACGTAACCGCGTACCATAGACCGACACGCACGTCGATGTCTATAGCTACACGAAGATAATATGGGACGTCATACTCGCGAATATCGATGATGCTGTCCTGGGGGTCTTGATCCCTGTACCGACTTCCTATGCCGTCTAACTCGTTGTCCAGTTCGATGTCCATCGACGCGCCAGCCGTGGCGCTCACGACCTCTGCGTACGCGTCTACAGCATCGCGTTTGGCGCCGTTGGCGAGCGCAATAGGCATGAGATCTCTTCGGACGGTGAGGAGGTCTGTGACGTTGCGGAAGCAGAGTTGAATGTATAGTCGTTGGTGACCCATAAGATGATTTGGCAGCTTAAGATCTTCTTTGCGGTGGCGAACTATGCGACAGATCATGCCTTCGTACTTCTTGTTTAGCCATTCTTCTACCGTAGTCTCGGCTCCGGCCTTGACAAACAGGTCAGACTCGCTAGGACAGAGGAAACGCCAAGTGCACACCTTGCATGCGATGTAGAAGTATGGCTCGTATGCGTACGTCGCCTTGAACATTGTCCCGTCATCTTGAATGAAGTAGTAGTCCACAGCAGCCTTGCCGGAAGGATACTCGGGGTCTTTGAGGGTCGTCTGAGGCGTAATTAGGTGAGCGTATCCGTGTGGGGCAAATATACACACCGGGTGCATGTTAACGAGCCATCCCTCCTTCCGGTTTCCCTCTTCCACACGTATGAAGCCCAGACGCTCGTCAATTTCATCGTTGGTCTTGATCTGTTCAAAGCGTTCTGCTAGAGCAGTGCCATCGTCCTCGCGTCTTGGCGCCGGGCCAGAGTCACCAGTACGAGATCCACCGCGCCCACGTCCACGTCCACGTCCTCCGCGCCACGAGCTAGTGCCACGAAAGCGAGTGGTAGAGGCTCCTCGTCCCCGATTTGCGGAGAGTCCAAATGCGCCGCGGCCGCGCGCCATGCCAACAATACACACGGACGGAAGAAGAGAAGGTAGGCGTGATTGCGAACACGACCTGTCACAATTACAACGCGAACCGTCACGTCGACGCGTCGCGCGCTCAGACTCAGTGGTTATCGACCTATTGGATAAGTAAGTGTGTTCCATCCCAAGGAAATGCACATAGCGAAGCATAATATAAGGCATATTACATGTTAATTGGAGTTGTACAGTCATCGTGATTTATATATTCACTGCGATTTCCAAGGGTCAAACAATATCTTTCCCGACTCTCCCTTGTCGAACTTCTTATAGCTCTCGACGGCTTCATCAAGTCCGACGATGCTGTCGACCAGACTGGCTTCCTTCCCCACTGACCCGAATACGTCCTGCCGCTTGACTGGTGGTCTTGTGAGCGTGACGGACCACTGTACATACAGGGAAACGCTCACCTAGAAGGTCATACGCCATGGGAATCATAGCACGAGCGGGGCATCTTCCGAAGTCCATAGAAACGTTCTTGGTGTACATGTCGTCGCCGGTGAGCGGTAACGGAGCCGCTGAGTGCACTCCGACAGACGAAATGACGCCAAACGGTCGTACAAGATCATAGGCGAGTTTCAGCGCCGATACGTTTCCGACAATCTTTTGTTGCCTACAGTCAGTACAATACAAATCGATTGACGGTGTTGCATACCTCGAGCACAGCGCTGCATCCGACCTCCAACTCCTTTTGAACAAGGTCTTTCGCGTCCTCAATGGACTTCACGAAAACCTTGCCATTTCCCTTGCCATCAGGTCCAAGGGCTGCCAAGATCGCTTCCATTTTCTGCCGTCGCAAAGGGTTGGGGTCAATCGCGACCACGACGTACGGAATTCTACGCGAGGCAAGCATATCCAGAAGGGCGACGACAGCGCAAACCTGTCATTGACTGTCAGTGAGTAAGCCTCAAAACTTAGAAGACATCGGGTACGCACTCCAACAGGACCCAGCCCAATGACGGCAAAGGACATGGTGGTCATATGCCCCTCTTGAGACTGTAATGCCTTGTCAAGACATGCTGGCCAAGGCTTTCCACTGAGATCGGCTTGCAGCTTCGGATGATTCAACGCCTGAGCCGCCGCAAACATGCCCGTTGGTAAGATATCGCCCAGAAGCATCAACGAGCTGTCGGCAATAGACTTTTGAGCATCTGTCAAGCCATCGTCGCTGAGGTTGAACAGGGTGCCTCCAGCGAGGGGTACTCGGATGAACTGCGCTTGAGCCCCTTGCAGCGCCGGCGACCCAAAGAGCAAGCTGCCTCTGCAGCGGCAGGTAAACCCAAGGCGACAGACGCTGAGCAGACAGTATAATGTCAGTCAGAGGACTAAAACGTGCGCACGATGCGTACGAGCACTCGCCACAATTCACTGTAAACGGGGCGACAACTTTATCACCAAGTCTCAGGGATTCGTATAGTCGCGGTCGGCCTTCCACATTCTTGCCAAAGCTATCGCCAAGAGCAACCACCTCTCCCACAAATTCGTGGCCGCAAATATGTCTGTGAGCGCGATGACAGCGTCAATACCCATCAACAGTTCTTATGAGAGAACCTACACCCTGTCTGCCACTTCAACTCCCCGATACGTATGCAGATCGCTGCCTAAGGAACGAGTGAGTATCGCATAGCCACCGTTATGACAGTATGTGACACACCGCACAACCCTGCAAGCTATAACATGGGGGCTCTCATCGTCAACCGCCACCCACAAGTCGGCAACGGCGCGCGTGCGCACCTTGATCTTGACGATCGCATCATCCGGATGTTCGATGCTGTACAATTTCGATGAGCCGGGTAGCGCCGCATAGAAAAGGATCTACATACCTAGGAATTGCTACTCGCTCTACGCGGATGTCGTACTTCGGGGGGTGAAACCGAACAGCCTGCATGTCCGAATTCGACGAGGCCATGTGCGCACGAAGATGCTCAGAGGGGCGAGTAAGTAGCGCAAGCCTTCGCAGATGCAATGAGGAGCAGATAGTGGTTGCGCAAGCAGAGCCCAACGGAGAGCGAGATTGAGGCGAAGCAAGCAGTTGTCTGTTCGCGAAGGGGTGCTTCGCGGTGCAAACTGACTCGTTCGCCCAAGGTCTGCTGGACGTTTGCCTGGTGACGTTGGCTGGACGTCGGCCCGTCGCACCAATTATCCGGCGACCGACGGGCCGGGGGATCTTGCTTCGTATCTAGTTCTGAAGTTCAGCGCCATCGTTCGTCGTTCATGATGATGAATGGCAGAATCAGGTCAGAGGAATCAAGTACAAGACTACATATAAGCTGTGACTTCTCTCTACTTGTCACTCCGTCCCAAGACAGCATGGTATGCCCAAGCCCAAAAGAGACCCGCGGGAGGAAACCAGTGCGCAACTTCAACGAGAGGGATTGTGCGGCTGTGCCCGTTGATCCCAAGACGTGCAGGTGCCGCTATGCGCAAGAAAGTCGCCAAGATAACAAAGTACTACGTGGATGGAGAACTGAGGTATTGCCAAATACAAGGTGTATGTAGACAGATACAGGTCGTCGCAAGTGCGCAATGAGCCTTCCACTGATGCGCGCATCAGAATTGCCAGTCCGTAATCCGCTTGTCCGGTAGCCTGTCGAAGAATTTCTGGAAAAGGGGTGGTGGCCGTCGCTTCCCAGTACTAAAGTCATGGTAGCCGGCCTCCTTCTTCTCGACTCCCCTTTGCGAGCGGTCGCTGTCGAACACGACGGGGACATCGCTTGTTGAGTGGGAACGAGGCTCTACATGGTCCGCGTTGCGGTCCTCGCGCTGCTCACAGGGGCGTGTTGGTTCTGCTGTATGGGAGGGAGAGGAGGGAGTTGCGATGAGAGACGGCTGCGCATCCAGTGCGTCAGGAGATGGTGACGCTGCCCGTTGTGATGTCCGGCTCGTCACAGCATGCGCTGGCGAGCAATGCGTGTCGTAGCCATGCGTCTTCGCTGGCGTCAGAGGGGTATGAATTGCCGACGATGGGCCAGGAGATGCGCTCTCCGCGTCCGAGTCGCCTATCACGATGTACCCATCCGAGTTCTCCGTTTTTTTTTTTTTTTTGAACTCTGCATTTGTATACCGCAGCAAGCCAAGATGAAGCTAAGACGCGGTGGCGTCCGGTAGCGTACGTGAACCCATACGTAGACGGCCAACTATGAATCAGTGGGTAGAGTAAAAGGCCAGGGAACTATTGCCCATGCCGAAGTCCTTCTCGATACAGCGGTTGATAAGACGGTGAAATAAAATGTGAAGTGGGGGGGTAATGTGGGTGTTAATGTATGGCATGGCCACGAGATCGGGGACGGTAGTGAGAAACACGACAATGAGTACCTACAAGAGAGATGCCATTTCGGAGGAGCGCGTTGGCGGTGCTCTCCTCCGAAAATGCAGCCACAAACGACACGGTCTGATTCTTACCGTGCTGAGCGGACTGCAGGGCCTTGAACAGCACACCGTGGTCACGGTCCTTGATGAGCGCCTGGAACTGCTTGAGTCCCTGGCGACTGCCCGCCTTGTTCACCTTCTGTGACACCTCCCTTTCCCAATCTCTCACCCCCTGGGCGAGCTGCTGCACTGTGGTGTCGTCCCCGAAGTGCGACGGCCAGGATGCCCAGCCCTTGGGCGGAATCGGCACGTCATGGACGACGACCTTGTGCCAAGGCGCATCCAGCTGCAGCTCGGCCCTCGTGGGATCGACATTGAACAGCTTGCCCAGGGACCGTGAGATGTTCCCGGAGAACTTCGCAAGGAGTCGTGCGGCAGCTCCGGGAGACTCGGTGTGCAGAGCAATCTGGCCGCCACGAGTAAAGCTGACCCCGATGATGCCGTCGCCGGATTCGACGACAACGGGCTTGTTAACGGCATCGAGGATGGTCAGAGGGTGTGGGCGTTGTGTAGGATCGGGAAAATGTAGGGCGGGGAGGTCAGACACGACTAGAAGGCGGCGGGGAGGACGACGTCCGCGGGGTTTCGGTGCGCGTGCGGAAGGTGGCGTCTTGAGGGTACCCGGCTGTTTCGCGGGGCGTTCCGAATGACGTGGCGGTTGTGGTCGCGTGGGGAGCGACTTCGCGGTAGCTGCGTACGACCGCCGAGGGCCCTCTGGACCTGGGGCGGAATGGACGGTCGGCGCATGCGGCGTGTTTGTGGATGGCGATACGGGCGGCTGCGCAACGGGTGCGGGTGGGAGTGAGGGTGTCGGTGGCTCGAAATGAATGCCGGACAGCCTGACAAGTTCATGGATAAGGGTGACCGCCTCAGAGGACGGCTTGACGGCCTTCGCGAGAGAGGCCGCCTCGGATAGGCAGATGAGGAATTCCATCTCATTCTGCTCATCATCCGTCAGTGGTGTTGTGGACGGCGCTGCCACTGGGGGCCGCGCTTCTCGTCGTCTTTGTTCCTGCTCCTGACGTCTGCGGAACGCGTCCTCGCGTCTCCGAGTCCGCGCCGCGTCGGCCTGCGAAGGTTCTGGTGCCGCCGCCGAGACGCTCGGGAAGAGCATGGGCGGTGGGGCTGGTGGGCTAGTCGACCGTGTTCGGACGGTGATGCGCGGCGTGTCATCATGCTCACGACCGCGTTTAACAACTCTGTTGGTAGCCGGGGACTTCGTTATGAGGCGTGGTATCTCCTCAGAGGGAGTGGGCGTTTTCGGGGGCGCGGGCGGTGAGCGGTCGCGCTTCGATTTTTTACCATGATGGTTCTGGAAAAGGAAGGCCATGCCGAGTTCTCCGTATATCTCGTCTGCGTCCGTGGCAGGTCGACGATGATGTCGTCGTTCTCTGAGTCGGTGATATCGATATAATCGACAGGGCTTGTTTTAACGCGGATGCCGCCTTTTCGTCGGCCCTTGGAGAGGCGTGTTGGGATTGCAGCTGATGGTGATGCCTCATTGCCGTCCGCACAGGGATCCAACGACAAAGCAGGACGACTATCCGAGGGGTACTTCTTTGGGTCTGATTGGCTTAAACTGTGAGCCATAGTAAGGTCGCAAGCAATGTCTGCAAGAGACACCCACTTCTCCGAGAGAACGCACGCCAGTTCCTTTCATCGCGCTGCAAGAACCGCGCTAAATGCAATTAAGAGGCGATACAATGTCTCAAGCAGTGAAAAAGCGTACCAGACGGTTTTCTTTCCCTTTTCAATCTCTTGGGTTCCGTCAACAAGGGGGCCTTGTCGCTTTTGCGCTTGCGTTCGCAGTGCGCGGATAACATCGTGCAGTCTCGATCAGATCCAGTAAATCCAGCGCATAGTAGTCGTTTGCAGAGCGCGAAGAGATTGATAATCAGGCGAGCGAGAGCCAAAACAAAGGCCACAGTAGAAGGGCTGAGTGGGAGCCTGTGGGAGCACAGCGGGACGGAAGCAAAACGCGTTGAGATTGAGTGTCGAGCCACGTGGCATGGACCACCAAGACCCTCCAAGACCACATATAGCCAAACTGCGCAGAGAGCAATGATGGATCGGCAATAAAAGGAAGTGTGCTCTGTCAGCACTGACCTGCAGCATTATGTTGTGCGGAATCTCAGCATCGCAGCGGTTCTCGCAAGCTGCAGAATAGCCGATAAGACGTGGACGTCGGACAAACGGGAACCAAAACAGAACAAAACAAAGCTCCTCGGCGGGGAGTCGAACCCCGCTCTCCCGCGAACCGGCCAATCAGTGACAGGCGGGTGTACTAACCGATATACTACCGGGGAGATGAAAGCGGGTTCAGTGTTTACTTTATGTATCGACTCAAATTTTGCGCAATTACTGTACCGAGCAGTCAGGTTCGTCGAAGGGCTTAGGGTGTCACCAAAACCTTGACGTTCTTTGAGACTTTGGACGGCGTGCTATGACACCCACTTGTCTTGCCGATGCATCCAAAAGCTTCAACACAGTCCAGTATAAGAGATGACAAGATTCAATGCGATTGATGCGAGTTCAAGACAAGCGCAGCTATGATACAATGCAGATAGATACCCATATTCCTATCGATAAACAACTCCCACCGCGCCAGGCTCTTACATCCTGTGCCGCAAGTTGACGTGCACAGCCTTGATGTTCGTGTAGCTGCAAAATCAATCAGCAACGGGACAAGGAGGCAGAGAAGGAAATCCACGTACTTTTCCAACGCGTACTCGCCCAATTCCCGGCCAATGCCCGACTGCTTGAAGCCGCCGAACGGCACCTGTGCGTGCAACTGGTTCACACAGTTGATCCACGCCGTGCCCGCCTGCAGCTTATGTGCGGTCTCCAAAGCGCGGTTGATGTCCTGCGTGAACACCGCCGCCGCCAACCCGTACACCGTGTCGTTCGCCTGCCTGATCACGTCTTCCTCGTCCGTGAACTTGATAACCACACCGACGGGCCCGAATATCTCCTCCCGCACGATGGTCATCTCCGGTGTGACGTCCGTGAAGATCGTCGGCTCGATGAAGTAGCCCGCCTCGCCGACTCGCTTGCCGCCCACGTGCACGGTCGCGCCCTCCTGCTTCCCTGAGTCGATGTAGCCCATGATGCGGTCGAACTGCTGCTGGGAGACCTGCGGGCCCTGGTCGACGTCATCGCCGAATGGGTCGCCGACCTTGATTGAACGTGTCTTCTCGGCGAAGGCAGCGAGGAACTTGTCGTAAATGCCGGACTGCACGAAGATACGCGAGCCAGCACAGCAGGCCTGGCCGTGGTTCCAGCTACGATGCGTCAGCTGTGTTCACTCTGTATCAGATAGCAGCCCAACTCACAAGATACCATGAGCTGCCCAGTTCGCCGCCTGCTCAAGGTCCGCGTCGTCGAAGATGATGTTCGGGCTTTTGCCACCGAGTTCGAGCGTCACGGTCTTCAAGTTCGACTTCGCGGCGCTCTCCATGATCTTGCGGCCAACAAGCGTGCTGCCAGTGAAGGCAAGCTGAAGAAGGCTTAGTCCGGCGAATCGGACATGGCCTGTGTCGACGCACCTTGTGGATGTCCATGTGCGAGCTCATTGCCGCGCCAACCGTGTGGCCGTAGCCGACAAGGATGTTGACAACGCCTGGCGGGAAGCCCGCCTCGCGTATGAGAGAGCACATGCGCAGCGCGGTCAAGGGGGTGAACTCGGACGGCTTAAGAACGATTGTGCAGCCCGTCGCCAGCGCAGGGCCGAGCTTCCAGGCCATCATGAGGAGGGGGAAGTTCCAAGGGATGATTTGGCCAACGACGCCAATTGGCTCGTGGCGGGTATAGGTGAGCTTCGACTCGTCGGTCTGAATTGCACACAGGTCAGCCGGAGGGGCAGCGTAGCAGGGAGAATAAGTTGACGGACCTCGATAACCTTGCCCTGAATCTTGTCCGCCCATCCGGCGTAGTACTTGATCGACTGGATCGCAAAGGCGACGTCGACATTCTTCGCCCAGCCGAATGTCTTGCCGTTGTCCAGCGCCTCGAGCGCACAAAGCTCCTCCATGTGGTCGTCCATCAACAACCCGAGCTTCCAAAGGAGCTCAGCGCGGCGCGCGCCAGACGCGTTCAGTCCCCATGTGGTGTCGAAAGCCTTCTGCGCAGCCTTGACAGCAATGTCGACGTCGGCGGTAGTAGCCTCAGAGACAGTGGTAATGAGCTTTCCAGTAGTGGGGTTGATGACACTGGACGGCGGTTAGATGGGTCATAGATCGGTTGGGGAATTGGGGGGAAGCGAGTCAAGTCTCGACTCGAGACGGAGCAACTGAGGTAGTTGAAGGATGTGGGGCTATGGAGATGGATGTGAGATGTATGGGGAGGACGTCTACGCACTCAATCGTGGTCTTGTCCCCGCCCTCCTTGAACTCTCCGTCGATGAAGACGCCGGTAGGGAAGTCGACCTTGCCCGTGTAGGCCGGGGTCTTGAAGTCGTAGGAAAAGGTAGTCATGGTGGTAAATGTGAGTGGGCAAGTGGGCAGATGGGTGGGACGACGATGAGGGTTGGGACGAAGAGAATCCTTGGTCGAATTCGCTTCCTCACGTCCGTATATAAGTCCGCGTCCCTCCACCCCCGGCCCGCGCTATCGACGGAAGGACACGCGACTATCAATGACGCCAACGCCGGGCCAGCTGACCCACTGCTGACCTTCCTCTGGCCAAGCGTGCGACAAGTGGGACGCCGACGGATCTGTCGCACATTGCCAATACATCTCGCCAGGCGCGAATTCAGCATCGTCCGGGCACAGACAAGACAAGTCAGCAGCTCCCCAGCTATCCGCACAGGCGCCACGACGAATTGAAGCTTGGCGAAGACGAACGAGAACTCCGGGAGATGTACGACTTGTCTTCCGTCTCGTGCGGCCGAAAATGCATTTCATTGTGAACCGATGACGTGTCGAGAGAGCGCATCTTCCCAAGGTCATGTGAGCCTGCCTGCCGTCCTGCATCTCATCCCAAGTTCAGATTCAACTCTCGAGTCGAGCGCACCTCTTCTGCAGTCAACAGCATAAGCTAAGACAACCGATCTCTACCCCGCTACCCCGCGGGACTAGCTATCGCCTCCCCCGCACATTACATTTCACCCCCTCCCCCGCGCAATCAGGCCCCGCGCGGGCCATTCTTGTCCCTTTCCGGCAGCGTTCGGCTGACGATGTGCGCACTGCGCACTACTGAAGGAATTTGGGGGATTTGCTCTGATGTCCTGTTGCTCACGGTGGCGCGAGTCAGCGACGCACCTTGGACGCACCTCGAGGCTCGCACGGGCGTTGCACGGCCGCCTGCCCGGATGACTTCGTTTGGGGCCAATAATTGGGGCTGTATGTCCCGTACTTATTATCTGGGGGAGGGCCAGGTGGGGACGCCTGTACCGTTACACTCCGACTAGCGCTGATCCTACGCGCCATAGCCAGTGGCATGTGGGGGCTGCGACGTAGCACATAATAGTGGACACGGGCACCCGACAACGAACACGGGACGGCGTTGAATTCGATCTGCGACTGCAGCAGGACGCATGACCGCAAAGGTAAGTCAGCAGCTGCCAAGTTCAACGGTATCGGAGATCGGACGTACAGAAATCGTAAACACAGCCAGCGATCATCGATAGACGTTCAGAACTCTTCTCAAGAGTTGATTCAGATTGGACCGCAAGCACAAACGATTGAATGCGGGAGCAGAAGACTTTGAGAAGGCTGGGAGCGGAGACAGAACGGACGGCGTTCCTCGAGTCCTTTGTTACCAGCGCGGCGCTCCCGCGACCGTATGGGCTCCACACGGTTGAGGGAGGAGAACTCGAGTGGGACCGCACAGCTGGCAAAAGGGTCCAGAGCAGTCGAGGGAGTCCGCCTCCCAACACGCCATCTGACAAATGTATCATGTACCGACGCTAGCGTCTATCAGGTGAGAAGGTCGTCTGCATGGGAATGAGTTGTCATACTACACTGGACACCTTGCTGGGCACACGGTGCGTGAGACGCGAAGGGGCGAAGAAGACGCACTGGATCTCGACGCCCACACCAGCTTACCAAATTCGCACGACCCCAGCTGTCGGCTGGCTGATATACAGGCAAGACAGGATGGGCCCATAATCGACCCGTATGAGCGCCAGGCCGTTCATTCGTTGACTGTTGACTATGAAAGATAATTCGGCCTGCATGGTTTTATTGCCTAGGTGCCTACGATTCGACCTGTAGAAGGTGAATCCCAACTTCTGAGTGGGCCAACTTCCGTATAACGGCGAAGACGTTTCTCACCTCAGCTTCCCACAGCACCGCAGTTTCGCGCGCGTAGGGTCCTCTGGTCTGGGACATGCGGCGGCGGCGCTGTACTTGTTTTTGCGCCGCCGGAGTGTCCACCACGGCCAAATGTGCCGGCTAGTACGTACCGAGGGCGTACATCGCATTGAGCGAACGTCTACTCACATGAAGCTTGCGTCGGGAACATCATCGAGAGGAGCAACCCTCCATCATGCGCAGCATTATGGCAAGCGCTTTAGGGGTCGTCCGTCTCGCGAAGAAATCAGACCCGGTTGCCTTCGAAGAACATTAGCGATCATCAATCAGCTCGAAGGAATCGCTCAGCCTCTATATCACATCTGAAGAGGGGGGGTCAATGGTTCACCTAGAGATAAAAGGCTGAACAGCAGACCCGGCAAAAGAGAGCGCGTCCCAGAGCCACGCGGAAACGTTGTTAACTTGGAGAATTCGAGAAGCTAGTCACTGATCTTCACTGAGCGTAACCCCTGCGCGGAAGTGACGAATTCTCCTAGAGAAATTGTATAGTTGACAACGCAATCCAGCGCCCTCGCAACAGAGTATGCAGTAGCGAAGACAGTGTTTCGTTCTGGATGGCAAAAGATGCTCCAGCAGATGGTCGAGGGTCTCGCAGATACTTGAGGCGTGGATTATTGACAATGATCATGAGCAATAAGGAACGTTGAAAATTGCTGTAGAACAGTTAGTTGGTCGAAGTCAACTTGAAGTCGAACAAGAGTCGAAGACAAGGTCTGGTGTCAGTGATGACATGTTTGCCGCGACGCGGATACCCCGGTCCGAGGGCCGGTCCTTTCTTCCAACGATCATCGTCACACCGCGTCGCATCTGCTTGTGGCTACGCAGGCCATCCAGACTCACAGATGTCTAGCCGTTGCCCGCGAACGGCCCTCTCTACGCAATGTACTGCAGACTCTATCACACCCTCGCCCGACGCTGCCCAGGCCAGCACCGCCGCCATGTTGTTTATCCTCACCCCGGGCGCCCAGCGGCGCCTGTGGGACTTTCCCAACGAGATCTGGATCCAAATCTTTGAGGCCGTATCCAACTCCCCCGACCTCAGCTCCGTGTCCCGCACATGTCGTCTTTTCCACCAACTGGCCCTTGAACCGATGTTCGAGGATCTGCGCTTCACCCACGCCGGCAAAGCCATGAACGTCGCACGCGTGCTCGACGAGAATGCAGACCTCCGTCGTCGCGTGCGCTCCCTCACATTCGGCCTCACGCGACTTTTCGAGGCGGATGACGGTGTCGCATTCAACTTCCATGGCATCGGCACGCCTACAGAACCACATATCGCACGCCAGCGCGAGTTCGACGGGCTGCTGGGACGAGCGCTCGACTTTCCTAATTTGACGACTGTACACCTAGTGCGGGCATCTGTGACCCATGCAGTGTACAATGTTCTCGGTGCACTCTCGCGCCTAGAAACATTAAGCGTCATCCAGTGCGCACTAGCGCCGTTGCGAGTCCCTCCAGGCTCCTCGGCGGAAGCCCATATCCTCACGCCCATAGGAGTCAAGAGGCTCATCTACAGACGCAATCGGCTGACACCGAGTGCGCACGAGGGTCTAGGCGAGCTTCTACATCCTGTTCTCCTTACGCGTCTGGCGAATTTGGAAGAACTGGAGACGGACTGGGACGACTCACTAACCATCCCTCACGGTACACCGTCGCAGCCACGGCTGCGCGACGTGACCTTGTATGTTCTCGACGCACGCGCCGGGGCGGAGCTGAGGAACTTGCCCACCTACCTCGCGTCGCGGCCGAGTATCAGCACGCTACGCGTCGAGGCGCCAGACCCGGCCGTGCGCATGACGTCCGCCCATATGCCGGCCCTGCGCAAGTTTGTGGGCGCGCCTGGCGTCGCGCGTGCCATCCTCCCCGACAGTGGCGTCCTTGCCGTCGACACTACTACCTACGCTGCCCGCGTCGCCGACATCGTTGGTCTGCTTGAGGCCGCCCCGCGCGGGCTCACCGACCTGCGCATCGCTCTGCGAGCATGGGACGAGGAGATACTATACGCCGCGGCACAGCTGCTCCCCGAGCTCGAGCGTCTCGAGATATGGTACCATGGAGGGAGCCCGCGCGAGACCTTCATCATGTCGCTGGGTACGCAGCTCATCCCGCGAATGACGCGCCTGCGGGTGCTCAAGGTCTTCCCGCTGCCGGGCGCCGGCGGCGCGGCGGATGCGACGGATGCCGCGCGAGCCGACGATATGCACAACGAGAGTCGGTGGAAGCCAGAGCAACGGGGGGTGTTCTCGCGCGCGCAGATGCGCAGCTTCCTGAGTGCGTGGACAAGATATTGTCCATCGCTGCGGGAGGTGAAGCTCGCGCCGTTGTCCTATTGGGTGAGGGAAGATGGTCTGTCTGCTTGGGATTGTTTCAGCGAGTAAAGACGCTTTTGCTCTTGGACGCTCTGCCGCATTGTAAAGTATATAACCACTGGTCACTATCGAGTGGCGTACGATCCGCCTCTATCGCACGTATCACTGTCTAAACACGGGTTCAGCACAATTGAGGTATCTCATATATCGAAGGGGGGCTTCCTGCCCTAAGCATACACTTAAATACCGTTGTTGAACGCATCCTGCGGATCTCTGTGGGTAATTATTTGTCACATATTGATCACCTTCAGAAAGCAACAAAGCAAAATAGAAGTACACACAAGCGCACTCTTTCTGAAGATAATGACCGCGTGCGTTGGGACCAAGTTCCATCAGCTTGATACGCGATTTTGCTCAGCCCTCCTTAGAGACGAATTTTTGTACAGTATCCCCTCACTCTAAGTGCTTCTCATGGTCTTGTCAGTCGAATGGCATCAAGGTCACTCCACTCGGACCGCTCGGGTTTCTGGCATGCTGTGGTCCTGACCTTGTGGCCCGCGGTAGCGATGCCACTCTCAAGCTTCAAGCTCTTTCTCAACTTCAAGTTCAACAGATTTACTTGCACTTCCGCATGCTGTCCTTCTCGGCATCCGGCAGGGATATCGGCCAGTATCCCTCTGATTCCCCGGGATCTTGGATTCTCGGAAGACAGCCGCAAGGTGGACTCGCTTTCCACCGTGCACGCCCAGACGCTGGCTTCTGCGCCGGCTTACTTGGTCTGCCCTCAGCGTAAAGCAGCGGAGTAGAGCCGCTGTACCACCTGACTCAGCGCTAAGGTGCCGGGCTTCACGGGTATGTCCCTTCTATATACCAGGACCTCTTCGCGGCTCAGCTGGAAGATTGATCTGTTCACCAGGCCGACATAAGACTGGCATAAAGATGACAACGCGAATTGCCACCGTCTTCGGCGCTACGGGCCTGCAGGGTGAATATTCAGCGTGGTTTCCATCTTCGCCATCCCAATTTTGCACGTTTAGGAAACTCTATCGTGCGTGCTCTCCTCAAAGATGGCACCTTCACACCGCGCGTCGTTACGCGCGATGTCAATTCCGGCTCCGCCCAAGTCCTCGCCAAGCTTGGCTGCGAAATCGTCGCCGCCGACTTGGGCGACAAGGAAGCTGTGAAGAAGGCCGTGTCGGGCGCCGAGTGTGTCTTCGCGGTGAGTGCGCTATTCGTCTCCCCTTGTTTACGTGAATGACAAAACAATTCTCGCAGGTCACTTTCCCATTCGGTTCGGAGTCGTCCGACCTTGTCCAAGGTATCAACATCGTCGACGCAAGTAAAGAGGCCGACGTTCATTTTGTGACATTCAGGTAAGCATATGCATGTGTTTGCAAATCTTACCTCGCGCGCTGAGATGCCTCATAGCACTGTGCCCAACATAAGCGAATCATCGAACGGAAAGTACACCAAGGTGGCATACTGCGACGGTTCATTGTGAGCATCCCGGAAATCAAACGCTGACCCGCGATATTCCAGAGAAGGCGAAGGTCCAAAAGTACTTGGAGGCGTCCGGTCTCGCCCCCGCATGCATCGCAACGGGCAGTTTCCTCCAGAATATAACCAAGAAGTTTGCTGCGTCACTTCCACATCGCACGTCGGCATGCCTAACCGCGGCGTGAGGATGATGGGAATTCCTTTCGAGAAGACGGAGGGCGGCTATCTGCTTCAGACATACGCGCATCCCAACAGCGAAGCAGTGTATTCCTGAATCGAGCGCGACATGGGCCCGGCGGTCGTTACGCTGAGCAAAGGTGAGTGATAGCAGCCTTTCGCAGTGAAAGCGGCGGACTCATATCAGCACAACTGGGAGCCCCGTCATCGATGAGATGGTAAGCCGTTCGATTGATCAGTCTCGTCACTGAAGCCGGACGCCCTTCCAGTACAGCTTCATTGCCGAGTTCTCATGGTATGCGGGAGCCACGATCCCTGATTTACGGTGGGAAAAGCTGGGTGTGAAGCTGGGGACCATCGAGGACCGAACTCAAGGCGCATTTGGGAGAGTAGACGGCGAGCTGTCCAATCAACGAAATTCACCTTGACTGGACGAGACGAGGCGGACACGAAAGACTGATGTTTGCATGAAGCAGACTCGAAGCTCGAATTGTCAGCGCCAAGGTTGTCACTCATTCCAGCTTCCAGACAGCGGCAGGCCCAAGTACAAATTGCCATTCACGTCAGCGCGCCACAGCCATAGGTGAAGTTTTCTTTTGACCTTATAGTCCATGAAGATGCCGACAGCCCGTCGGCAGGCCATGAGCTTCAAGAACCAACATTTGCATCGAACGCGGGACCGGTCATGTCACGAGACAACTCTGATGCCTATGCATTGTCGGTTCAGGATAGCCGAGCGGCAGAAACAACTTCAATCTGAAGGTGACCATGCTGACTACGCCCACCTCTAGACGGACATGTATAGCTTCAGCGGAGGAGACCCGCGTTGGAACCGCTATTGCACCTGAGTCAGCAGCGTTGTCATCATCGTTTCGCATTCTCGTACTTATAGCAGTTCTGAAGTGCTCTTCGACGTACGACCAAGGGACGGTCCAGCGCATACCTCACAACCACACCTGTTTCCTCAAGATGGCCACCCGTATCGCCGCCGTTTTTGGAGCTACAGGTCAACAAGGTGGGCTGCCATCGCGTTTCTCTCCGTCAGAACACCGATATGTACGTCGCGACCAGGCTCCTCGGTGGTACACGCTCTCCTCAAAGATGGCACCTTCATGCCTCGCGCAGTTACTCGCGACGTCAACTCCAAATCTGCTCGTGCGCTCGCCAAACTCGGTGCCGAGGTCGTCTCTGCCGACTTGGGCGGCGACAAGGAAGCTGTCAAGAAGGCCGTGACAGGCGCAGAGGTCGTTTTTTTGGTAAGAAATGGTACCTTTCTGCAGGACAAAAGCATTCTAATTACTCTTCCAGGTCACAATTCCGTTCAAGGCAGCTTTGCCTGAGGATGTTCAGGGTATAAACGTCATCGACGCAAGTAAAGAGGCCAGAGTGCGCTTTGTGGTGTTCAGGTATGTAGGCGTCTAGTTTTGAGGCGCCTCTTCAATGACGCTGTCCTCCGTCACAGCACTTTGCCCAGCGTAAGCGAGATATCGAACGGAAAGTATTCCCATGCGACTCAATGCGACGGTAAACTTGCAGTCTTTTTGGAAGGTTTTGCTCACCGACATCGTAAATTTCTGCAGACAAGGAAAAGATCCGGAAGTACCTCGAGGCATCTGGTGTCGCTTACGCGTCCCTCGCTACAGGCTTTTCTTTGAGAACATACTCACACCGTAAGCAGTGTCATTGCCGTACATACCTCACTTCTCTTTCTCCTTTCTTTTCGTCCCCGCGAGCTAATCCATCTTATCTAGATTCCCCGGACTTCCCTTCGAGAAGAGTGACGATGGCTACGTGTGGAACACGTATGCGCAGCCTGGCTCTGATACAGCAGTGCATACATGGGCATCCCGCGACCTAGGCCCCGCCGTCGTGGCGCTTTTCACGCAGTATACGACCCGCTCCTCTGAGATCGTCGGTCAGACCTTCGTCCTCGCGAGCGCACGTACGAGCTTCGAAGGATTCACAGCGGAGCTGAGCAAAGGTGCGTATCAGCAGACTGTGGTGAGTGGGGCTGATCTTGCTCTGTTTTGAGCTAGGTCTTGGGAAGCCGGTTTATCACAAGCACGGAGGTATAGCAGGCGTTCTCCCTGTTGATGAGATGGCAAGCAATCGGCCTAAAACTGCTAAACGCTCTGTGACTGATAGGGTTCTCAGATCTACTCCGTCGCCGAGTTTCCGTGGTATGCTGGAGTTGCTATCCCTGATCCACGTTTGGAGAAGTTGGGTGTAAAGACGGGCACCATCGAGGAATTTGGGCGAACCGTCCTCAAATCACACTTGGGAGAGTAAACTGCAGACGAATGGATATAAGTTGGCTTCTTAGTCGCAGTACGTCGCCACATCAGCCAAGTAGCTGACTCCCCGAACATGACTACAAAATGAGAAGGTCAGACCAATCTCAATCGCACGGGGACCTACGCGCGCGTCACCAGCAAACCGAACTTGAACGGAGCGCCGCTACGGCCGCCAACCTAAGTCAGCGCTGCATGACAGGTACTTATGTGGCTTGACAACCTGCCTTTCGCTTCCTATATAACATGTTTGCTCAGATTGAACATGCTCAACATTAACAGCATTCATTTGCTATCTAAATGCTAATGTCGCATACGGCACTGTGTCTTCGCAAGGAAATATTTAATTAAAGCGCTCACCGCTCGCTCCCCTCAGAACTCACTAACACCTATCATAACCCTGTAAGCCAGTAAGAACTCGCATAGTCCAGAGAATCACGAGTATGCATGTATCTTGCAAGCATTCAATATGGCCGCAAAGAATGCAGAACCAAAAAGCTCCTCGGCGGGGAGTCGAACCCCGCTCTCCCGCGACAATTAACAGGTTATGAGCCCCATGACAGGCGGGTGTACTACCCGATATACTACCGGGGACATGACAAGACTTAAAATTGGAACATATCATGCGCAAACCAAGTGTTGCGTTACTTACGGCGAAACACTTGCTGGCCTACTGCCATGGCTCGCGTGGTCCTCGCACGAAAAGACGATGCCAGGATACCTGCATGGTTTGCAGGTGTACAATTACATAGCTACAGCTCCGTATGAGTAAAGGCTTATTTGCATGAGGCGTACTTATGTCCTGCAATTTCCATTTCCGTAGTGAACGTCTGACCCTCGACACTTTAAGCCTCCTTTGATCTCTTCATTCTCCCGCGATTATCGCTGTTGACGCCATTAGCTCAGATGCGGCACATCACATAGGTCGAACACTTACGCGAACGCTGAATTCTTTCGCTTCCTACTCTCCTTCTTCGACTCATTCTTCTTTGTCTTGCGCTTTGCTGCCTGCTCGGGGTTCGTCGTAGCGAGGAGCGTACGCTTGATCTTGCGCTCCTGCTGCACGCCACGAACGTTCTCGCGGATCTTGGAGTACGCGGCGGTGAAGGCGGTGGGGGCAACCTTCGATTGGACGAGAGACTGCACTTCGATCGCGAGAGTCTTGAGTTCATCTAAAGCGTGGATGTTAGCACTGACAACAACCCTGGCGACTGCAAACAGCCTACCCATTTGAGGATCTTTGATTCCTTCATCTTCCGTAATACGATACAGTGCGTTGAGGATATGAGGCAAAAAGCGTTCTAACCGTGCAGCATCGAGGTGCGTGGACATGGCAGCGAACCAATGGAGGATGGACTGCAGTTGCAGATGCCACCTGGGATTGTTCTGGACATGCTGTAAGCGCATGCGGATCTCAGACGAATAAGCAACCTACCATCCTCGAGGTAGCGCTACTGTGAGCTATCAATACCGATCGTGCTTGATACGACAACTTGGAGAAAAGCCAGGCTAGCGGTGCGTGCTGCGGCTTCGCCTGCTCTTCCGCGCCCTCTACTTCCTCTGTATCCTCGTCGCGCTCGTCGTTGGTGTCGTCGACTGTGACGAACGCGAAGCATTTGGCAGCATATAGAAGGTTCTTGACGATCTGCAACGCCAGGCCGTCGTCCAAGTTGCTGCTCTTGAGCTGCAAGCACAGTAGACGAGAAACCTCTTGCATACCCTCCAAAGAGAGCGGACGAGCGGCTGGTTTCTGGCCGTAGAGGACGGCCGGGGGCGATGTTGGCGGTTCTGCGGCGTACAAGGACCCAAGCAATCGACATGCGGCCATGCGCACCCACGAGTGAGGGAACAGCATATGATCTGTGACGTGTTCCCAGGAAATGACTTCCTGGTCCTGGAGGACATCCGGAGACTCGCGCGCGAGCTTTGACAGGAGCGTCATGACATGATATGGCACTTGCCAGTCGAAGGCAGCATCCACGGTGTCCTCTCCAGCTTCCTCCAGCGTACTGGCGCTCCGGTCCAAAGCCGCATTAGCATCCTGTACCATGCCTTCGAAGTATGGTCGAGCGTCCGCATGCAGATCTTCCACCACCAGGCCATAGACCTGCATCGCAACGCGGACAAGTGAGGGACGATCGGCCTGCCTTGCCCACGCGCGCACGTGCGCCACCATCGTCTGGCGACCTCCGTCGTCCAATCTGCCCAGCAAGGTCTTGACCAGACCCGCGGCGCCCTCACGGCACCTAGAACTCTCGTCGTTGGCAAGGACCATAACGAGGCCCGCGAACAACAGTTCGGCGTACTCCCGTACGAGCCCCAATTGGAATTTGCCAACGACTGCACTGAGTAGTTCGAGCACGGATAGACGGCCACTCTCGTGAACATAGTTGAGGTTCTTGACGAGGAAGGCCATCGTAGTCTTGAGTCGTCCCTTCCCCTGCGGATAGTCGAGCAAGAATTGCAACAGGACGCCACGACACGCTTCGCGGACCTGTGGCGCCTGAGACGTGATCATGACCTCGCTGACCCGTTGCATCTGGTCGTACAACTCGGGCACAACGAAGCGACGCGCCACCACCGCGCGCAGCATGGCGAAGACGGCGCCTTGACGCTCAGGCTCCTCAAGGTCGGGCGCCACGATTTCAAGAAGGAATGTCAGGTCTTTCTCTTGCATCGTTGCGCCAGAGCTGTCGCGCATGATGGTGCTGAGCGAGCGTAGGGCCGTCTGGGCGACGTCGGACTCGGTACTGCCGAGATTCTTGAGCGCATCAATCATCTGCCTGGTGTAGACAGGAGAGACTTGGGCAGAGACGCGAGGGGGCACTTTGTGAGACCTGTGGCAGCCTTCATGCCAGCGATGAGCACTGAAGCACTAGAGGAGTATAGTGTGTTGCCGACGACGGGGATGATGGCGTCTAATCGCGCGGCCGTGCTACTATCCTGTAGGTCGAAGCGATTGCGGCGGAGCGCCGTGTGAAGAAGATCTAATCCGAATGCAACGAACCTGAGTGTGTGGTTAGTATGTTGAGTGTACAGATTGAATGTTCGCTCACCTGAACGAGTTGTTCGCATAATGGTCATCGTCCTTTGCCACTTGCCGCTTGACTTGCACTATCGCATCGCCCTTCGCCCTCTTCGCCCTCTTCGTCGGCGTGTCCTTCAGGAATTTGGCATTCTGGCTGATCAATGTGTGGCATAGCACCAGCAGTTCAGGGGGAGCTAGGCGCTTGTTGCCGTTGAGTCCGACGGCTACGCGCCGTAGAACATCGTCTACCAGTTGCAGGGTGCGCGCGTTGGCAGTCTCATGCAGAATACTCCGTACAGGGCTGAGGACGGCACCAATAGCACCTGGCATGACGTGTTGTGCCAGGAGCGCGAACGTATCCAAACCCTTGCTCGCCGAGCCCTTCACTTCGCGCATCTTCGTCCTGAAGCCGTCTGACTCGACGTCTTTGCCCGATGTACCGAAGACAACTTCGGCAGCGACGTGCGCTACATCCACCGCGACTGCGTCGACATTGTCAAACTCAGGTCGTGCGCAAACATGCACGAGCAACGCATGCACGACATAGGCGAGTGTGTGTAGTTGGGGGCCGCGCCTGAGCGCCTCGCGCAATTCGCGCACGGCGAGCGAGAGGCCCGGCGGGCCAAGCTGAGTTACGATCTTGGTGAGTGCGTCCTTTGCGGCGTCGCGCGTGTCCTGCGCCTTACTGCGGAACACTTGGCTCAACGCGGTGAGCAGTCGCGTCAACTGCGCGTCGCGCTTGTCCGCGGGAAGATGAGCAGCGACGGCGGCAATGCCAGGCGCGATGGGAATACGGGCGGAATCCTCTGTTGTCGCGTGCCGGTTTTCGAGATGATCAATGAGCGCGGGAAGCAGTCTGGCGTTGACGACGTCCGCGATTCGTGCGCGCCTGAATCGGGCGGCCTCGGCCTCCGGTTGCTCCTCCTTGTCTTCTTCCTCGACTTGCTCGTCGTCCTTTTCCACGTCCTCCACATCCTCATCCATCGGGAAGTGGAACGCATCGAGCACGGCAACTAAAGCGCGAACGTACACCTTGTCTCCTTGTCCCGCCTCCTTACCATTTGCGGCCCGCGCCTGACGCATATGCGCAAGCACGAGCCCGTAGTACGCGCCCCACGCAAGATGCTTGGCCATGCGTCCCGTGCATAAGATGGCGTCGTTCACAACATGATGATCCACGCCTTGCCCAGTCGGTACAATGAAGTGCGCCACAAGAGGGACGAACACCTCTGCCAGCGTCCCACTGCGTAAGGGACAAGCGCTGTCTGCCTCGCTGTCACAATAGTCCGCCAGGCGTCGTAGTGCTCGCGCGCGCCGATGTGCCTGAACGTGCAGGATGTTGTTGAAAAAGCTCGCTTCAACATCGCCACCCGCACGCAGGCCAGCCATCTCAGCCAGCGCAGGGACGGTGCGCGAAAGAACCGTTGCGCTCTCAGCACGGTCGACCGAGTAAGAGAGCACTCCCAGGAGCTCGCTTCGCACCGCGTCCGAGCGCGTGCGCAAGCCATTCCGGAGTCCCGCGTAGAAGATCTTCTTGAAAGCCGTCTGCAAGGCTGGCGCATCCGCGCGGTTGGTCTCCTCTGCAGTCGCATCTACAAACCGTTGGAGCGCCTGCGCCGTGCTCGTGCGCATTGCAAGCTCCTCCGGGTCCTGAATGGCATGGAGCAGGTGGTATAGCACAGGGGTCCACTCGCGCGCTCCCAGCAACTTCCATCCTACCTCGCCGAGAGCGCCCAAGGCAGTGAGCCGTGCGTCGACATCGGGTTCGTCAACCCGGCGCTTAGAGTACGCATTAAGCTGCGCGAGGGATTGGCAGACATATTTCAAGCTGTTGTCCCGTACTGCGAGAGCAGAGAAGGCGTCAACAAGGGCAATGCGGGCGGCGCGGGAGCGGAGGGACTGAAATAGGGGCACTAGCGCCGCGAACGCTGCAGCTATTTGGCGTGCTCGAGCATCGGGTCCTTCCATGGCGTCCAGGTCCCCGTCGAGATCACCCTCTGGCACTACCAGCGCATCCCGTACAACCCGCAAAAGGTCCGCCTTTACACGCTCCGGAACTTGCTTCGTCGGAGTGCGGAGAAGCGGGAACGCCAGACGCGCGAGGGCGGCAGCCTGCCTCCCAGAGGTACAGTGACTGGAAACCGCTGCGAGGATGCGAATACGGCGAGCGAGGAGAGCGTCGGTCGTATGTTTCTCGTTGTCCGATTTCGCGGGTGTTGGTTTGTATGATGGAGTGGATTTGTTGTCGGCGAGAGGTGGTGCGTCGTACTGGGCGTGTTTGCTGTCGGCCTTTGGCTCGCTCTTGCCTCCCGTGCCTGTCATACTGGCAAGACTCTCCAGCAAGAGGTCCATGTGAGGGAGGAGTACGTCGCGCTTGACGCTGAAGCTCGCCGCACAGACGTTAGCATCGCCTTCACTATCAGCAAGCCCCAGCAAGCCTTCAATCATATCAAACACGCGTAGCACGACCGCAGGCTTGACCGCTGGAGCTGTGAGCAGCGCAAAGAGCTGGTGGAGTGGAGTGTCCGGCATACGTCCATCGTCCATGCCCTCGTTGATTGGCAGGTCCTCGCCAACTAGCCATCTCGCCCAGTCCCGCCTGCCTGCCCACGCGCCAAGCACGTCCAGCAACGCGCCCGGCGCCTGGGTGCCTTCGGAAGGCAACAACACGATGCGCGGGCGTAGGAGAGCGGGATAGGCTGCACGTACGGCTCCAAGTAAGGCAGGCGTCGTAGCAGGTGTCGTTGGGTCTGAAAATCTAAATTAATAAGTCGAAGGGAAGAGAATGAGAACACTTACCCTCTCCAAACGCAGCTGCGACCTGAAAGAACTGTGCGAGCCGGCGAAGGGCGAGTGCGCGGATGTTGCGGGCGGCGGCGCGCGCTGTCCTACCAGGCGATGGCTTTGACTTGCCCGGCGACCTCTTGCTGACTGCGCTCATGGCCTTTCCTTCGGCTGCTTCGTCCTTCTCTGTCGCTGTGTCATTATCTTCATCCTCTTCCCCCGCGTCCTTTGCCTCCTCCTCGTCACCAACATCCTCCTGTTCTTCGCTCTCCTGATTCTCTCCGTTTCCTTTCCTCGTCAGCCTCATTTCCGCGTCCCCGCCCACCTTCACTACCACTTCCAACAGCGCGGGCCAGTACGGCACAAGGCGCGCACCCAGTTGCGTGAGCACATCACCAAGAAGGACAAGAAACCCGGCGGCGCGCTTGTCTTGCGCAGCGCGGTCAGCGTCGGAAGTATAGCTGTCGAGATTGGCATCGCTTCTGTAAACGCTGGTCAGGACCTAAAAGCCCAACGCGAAGTACGTATGCACTAACCTCACATCCCACCCTCTGCCCACTTCTTTGACCATCAACCCTACTAACAGTCCGCGCCCTCTGGCAGGTAATGAACCTAAGAGTGCCGCGGGCCGGCGCCCACGCGCGCGCAGCCGGCCAAAGAGTACACGCACAAGCAAGGGTGTGAACGCTACGCGGGCGGGCGTGGAGGTGGGCGGTAAAGGCGCCTGGACTGAAGAATCGAGGCCGTCCTCCGTTAAATTCTCCGCGTCAATGGTGTCTTCGTCCAACCTCAATCTCGCCAGCTCGTCTCTCCATCTAGTCTCGTCCAGCAGTGCATGAAGCGTATTCGCCCAAGCCGCGTATTCGTTGTCGCGCTGCGCTTGTCCAGGGCTCTCGGTTGCTATCTGCCTCCCTTCCACCCCCTTCCCGTCCTTTGTCTTTGTCTTCCCCTTCTTCTCCTTGTTCTTTCCCTTCCTGCTATCTTTGCCGTCTCTGCCACTTTCTCCTCGCACGCCCCAGAACCCGCCCAGCGCAGTCAATGCAGCTTCTTGCACGGCGCGATCAGGTCGTGCGAGCAGGTCTGCAAGTGCCGCGTATACGGTGTCATGCTTGGGCAAGGAGCGCGGGCCAGGACAGGCGGAAAGCAACCGGAGCCAGGCGAGGAGAAGGGGGCGGGCAATGGGAGGGGAGTGTGGCCGCTGAACTGAAGACGGTGCCGACGTCGTCTCCGATGCACCGACACGCAGAAGGAGCGCCTTCACGAGGGCTCCCCCGCGCGCTTGCGAGACATTCGGTAGTCGCGAAAGCACGCCCACAAGTTGCTCCTCGTGCGCATGCGCGTCATAACGCCGGATGTCGTCCTGAGGCGGAGATGTGAGTAAAGACAGGAGTATGCAGATATGGTGCAACTGGACTAAGACAGCGCAGACCACGAACTCACCTCTACACCCTCGCCCCACTTATCTGAAGGCGCCGCCGCTCGTCGAGCGGCTAAGCGCAGTAAGTGCGCCGAAGGATCGCGCCATGAGCGTTCTTCTTCTGAATCCGACTCGGCGTCGAGGTCTGCTGTGGAGGGTGTCGTGTCGACCTCCATGGAATCAAACCCGCTACGTTCTATCTCCGCCTTTGCAGCATCCATAAGCAGGTGATCGCCTGCATCCACATCGCCAACCACAACCTCCATCTTGTCGTCCCACAAATGATCTTCGACCGCATTCCAGACCCCGCCGCCCACCACATTCTCCACGTCCCGCTCAGCTAGGACAACCAGCGCGTCCGCCGCTGCCGCCCATAGAGGACGCAAGGGCACGGCAAGCTGGCCGATAAGCCAAGCCGTCGCAAGAGTCGTAGGTGTCAGACCATGCATGTTTCCACCTTCTGCATCTCCGTCCGTCTGATCTGCTCCCTGACCATCCTCAACCTCACCTACGTTGACGCCATCTCCAACTTTCCCCGTTTTCAACACCCGCTCTCGCACGCCAGCTATACCGGGTTCAACATTTTCCGCAGCTAAACAGAGCTGAAGGGCGTTGGCGACTGGCGGACCCTGGGGCTGCAGAAAAATGCATCAATGTCACTGGAAAAAGGAAAGCAAACATTCTCAACAAATGTCTACTCACCACCACGACCGCTAACAACCGCAATGCACCAAGGCGCCGCGCACGCGAGGGGCTGCGCAGCGCGGCCAGAGTCACAGTGATGTCGATGTCGAGTCCTGTTGGGGCTGCGCCAAGTTTGTCGGCCTTCGTCTTGAGGTTGGCGTTCACCCTCTCAAGTTCCTCCACCACCCTTGCCGCCCCTGCGAGCACATTTCCGCACTCCGCCCAGCGGCCGAGCGCAGCCAGCGCCCAAGATATGGGAACAATGGGGGCGTGCCAAAATGCATCGGTTGGCTTTGCGTGCGCCTTCTCCTTCATCGGAGCCTCCTTTCCTAGCCGGTCGGCGATGGCTTGAAGTGCTAAGCCGAGCATGCGCGCTCGGGTGGAGTTTGCGTCTGCTTTGTCTGCGAAGCTACCCTCCGCGTCAAGCAGTACCGTCTTGGTAGCTGTAGTGAGCGCCCCTATTGGTGTTGGGTCCGGGACTAGCGACGCCAGAGCGAGGACGGCAGGCCAAGCCGGTGCCGCAGATTCCAACTCTTGCGCCGTTCCTGCGAGAGAAACGACCCGTTCCGTCGCCCACGTCGCGATTGCACGGACTGCGACCGCGTCGAGTTGCGCGGCGCGGAGTTTAAGGGGCTTACCCAGCTGGGCGTTGCTTGCTGCTTTGTATTCCACATCTTCTTCGTCCGCGTCTTCAGCATGGTCTTCATCGTCATTGCCGTCCGCGGTTCCCCTTGCCATCCCGCCCAACAGCCTCACGCCCTCATCGCACTGCAGCAGCTGCGGCACCCTCCTGAGCACACCTGGCAGCGCGGCTTTCCAGACACCGGGTGCGCTGGATGTCCTCGCATGGATGACCATATGAATCTGTGCCGCAAGGGCGATCGGCAGCGACCAAGTCGCTGCGAGCAACGCTGAAGCGCTCGCGTCGAGTGTATAGGAAGGTGCGCAGAGGAGGAGTGCGGGAATCAGCCGACGAAGTGTCGCGTTGAGGGGAGCCGCCGCGCCAAAGGTTGCCTCCAAAGTGGATGCCGTGTGCCCAGACACGTGCGCCACCAGCTTCGTGGTAGTCTTGAGAAGCGCCTCCCGTTCCGCTGCAGGTAGCCGCGTTCCGCCACGCACAGCAGCAACCAAGAATGACGGGTCAAGCGCGCGTGATAGGGTAGTCGGGGTGGTAGATGTTGAGATGGGGGCAGCGGAGATCGATGAGCTAGTGTCGAGGGAATTTGCCTCAGTAAACGCATCCACTGTCCTTCCCGCCACGTCTGCCGCCACCCGTGCCACGCTTGCATACGCCTCAGGCCGCACTACATGATGTGCAAGCGCTGTGAATGTGCGACGAAGCAAACGCAGGCAGCCGGGGCCAGCGATGTGCACATCGACAACAGCAGCCAGGACTCGCGGGGTTGCAGTATGTAGTGACTGGGCAACATTCTGAGATGCATGTCAGTACGTCACACTATCTCAGGTCGACCTGCTCACCTTGCAAGCAGATGCGAGCGCCCACGCAGCGAACAGATCCGCCTCTTCGTCCACAGAGGCAAGTAGAGCGGGTGCAGCCTGCATGTCCTTCCTCCTCAGCACCGACGCCCATGCTTCGCCCAGCGCGCGCTGTAGCTCATCCGGTGCTGCCTTCGCGGCATCCAAGACTCGAGCATGCGTCTCGAGAAGGGCTCCCGAGGTGAGCAGCGTGCGGAATATAGCCGCGAGTGCCGCAAGCAGATGCGGCAGCGTCTCTTTCGACGGCCGGCGCGGCAGTACGTTGAGTGTCGCGTCAAGCAGGGCATCGAATTTATTTACGACCGTCGTCCTCAGATCGGTCAGGAGCGGGGGAAGGAGCCTGTTCATACTGTCAGCTACGCGAGGAAAGAATGGATCATCACGCACGCCAAAAGGACCCGATGACCTTCATCATCCGTCTCTCGCAGGGCATCCAGCCATGCCTCTACCACCTCTTCTGCATTGTGTACGAGCAGGGGGAGCGACGCCGCGAGGGGAGAAGTGCGCTTGGCGAATGCAAGGAAAGCTGGTGCAAGGTTTAGCTGTCTCCAGTAATCGAGGGCGTCGGAGAACGTGGCGTCTGTCGCTGTAGGTCGCGGGGCGTGCACATCCTGCACACTCTGGGCGTATGTTTCGTGCCGAAATCGTTTGCGCGGTCGCTCGTCCATCGTCGCAGAATCAGACATGAACTTCAAACAAATTCTGCAAGCGCCCCGATCGTCGTCGATGGCTCGGCCCGGGTACCGAGTTCGACTCGATCGTCACGCCACTGTGGCAAACAACTGTACAGTGTGAGAGCAAGTACAGTCAAGGACATCAGCGTGCAAGATACACATACTTTTTTGCAAGAGGCTGGCGAGAGGTGTCCCTAAGGCGGTGGTAGAAACAAAACTCAAAAATGATTCCAAAGCTCCTCGGCGGGGAGTCGAACCCCGCTCTCCCGCGCTTGTACTCTGACAGGCGGGTGTACTAACCGATATACTACCGGGGACATGACAGTGACAGTGATAATATTTTTATATCAGCTTCTTCCTATCATATCAAGTTAAGTATCATATCACTGGCTAAGCAACTAATCTTACTCCTATCTTGCTCTCGAGCTCTTCGCAAGCGCTCTTGAGTGTCTGAGCAGGCAAATATCTCTGTGTGAGATCATCGCGCTGACAAAATACAAAGCCATCACTAGTTTCAAGAGGGCCACCACTGCGTGTGTCGTGTGGTGAGTTAGGAAATGGGGCAAAAGCCCGCGCACCGACCGATTGAAGTTCGAACCCGGTTCGAACCAAGTTGTCTCAAGTCTTTGGATACAGATGTGTAGAATATCCCAGCAATATCCATAGCGGCGAGCTATGCGCACCTCAGGCCGCCCTCAGAGGGTTAGGGCCATCCCAAACCTCTCGTTTAACACAACTGAAAGGAAAAGCACTGAACTGTTATATCTGAATATATACGGCATCAGGACAGCAGTGTACAGTACTCTCAGCCCCTCGGTTGCAAGCTGCTACTCTAAAAACACGCGAGAACCCGTGAACAATCGTTTCGTGCCACAAGCACTACAAGAGAGATACAATAATCTCCGGCCCTTACTGCATGATTATTGTGATAAAATGATATAAAGACTTAGAACAAAGCCGATAAGGTTATTGAGTGGCATAAAGAATCCTCAGCCAATCAGGACTGCCAGAGTTCTCTATACTTCTCAGTAACCTATATGACCTTATTATGGGCTTAGACATGATAAGCTCTCGATAATCATGCAGTAATCTCTGAAGGTTATTGAATATCTCTTGTAGTGAAGCTCCTTCTCCCTCACTGCAGCTGAAAGCACGTCAGAGGACGTCAAGCCCCACTTGTAATTAATTACAGCCGTTTTCATAATGACGCGGTCCACACTATCACGCGTTTCAGATTCACTATCTCTCGTGCGTTAGATGGGTTCCCAGGCGCATTGTTTAAAATTGACCCCGATTATAACCAGACAATTAGTAGTTTACAGACTGACGCGGGTATGGGCCGTGTGGCGCGGGGGTGGCGCGGGGATGGCGCGCTCGCCACCGCAGACGGCGTTGGTGCTGTACTGCAGAAAGATAGTACATAGGAGTCAATGATGTATATGCATTCTGAGTCTGTTCATATAAGTCAGTACATGTAGAAGGCATCGTACCGTACCGCCAGCGGTATGCCGGCAAGCACGGCGCAACAGTGCATGATCGACGGCGAGTGCGAAATCGCAGCATCTCTCCGGCCACCTGCCTGCCGCGCGATGCGGGAACGGGGAAGGGGGGGAGGAGGAGGAGGGGCGGATCGAGCTAGAACTGATTGGTGGTGCCGTGAAGTGGTGCGCGGGCGCGATGTAAGGGCAGGTCGGGTGCGATGACGCCCGCGCGCGATCTGTAGCCCTGTCAGCCGTTCGGAGGTGTGATGGATATTCGTAGAGATGCGGGCAAATCGGAAGCGAGCACGTAAGGTGAGAGAAAACGGTCCTGCGGCGGGGGCAAGAGATGGACGGGCATCGGGGCAAGAGATGGACGGGCACGGGTGCTGGTACCGCGCACGCGTTCGTTGGGGCGATGGCTAGAGTATCGCGGGTGATCACGTACCAACATCCAGCGCAGCCTTCACGGGTAGCAAGCAGCGCCAGTGCATTACTCGCCTTGCCTCCCACTCGCGCATGGCGCTTGCTCTTGCTCGACCGCCTTTGCCAATCGCTTCGAGGGCGAGCGCCGCAAACTTCGGCCATCGCGGGGTCGATCGCGCAACCGCTGGCTGTGTCTGCGCCACTCCGTGCAGTACAGTCTGTACCGAATTAGATCGTTTGGTTGCGCAGCCTCGGAGCGGGGTACAACGGACGCACCTCGGCGGGTGAGCGCTCACAGCGCCTCGCCCGCCATTTCTTCTCCCGTGCGCTCTTGAGGGCCCCGTCTCGCACCAAAATCGAGTCAAAGTTGGGGGAATGCGTCTTGAGATGGTTCGATAAGTCGAGGAAGGGGTGAATAGCAACCAAGACCGCGTCGCAGTGGTGGACGCTGGGAGAGATCGGACAGTCGGCGGCTCGGACCGATACCCGAGCATCGCCGTCGTTGCGCTCAACGGCGCCGGGAGCACGCCGGATGCCTTGAATGTCCTTGTTTCTCTCACAGAAGCTTAGCGTAATACGAGCTTGACTCACATATTAAGCTTTGTGCACTCACGACCCGTACTTACAATGGATCGAAATTGGTACTCCTTCATTCGGCGCTCCAAACCGAATTTACCAGGTCAAGTACCAGGTGCTAAAGATAAGAAAATTAGTTTACTTCTTGTAGGTAGCGACTCTCGGTCGTGGTTCAATCACGCGGGGAGGGAGTCACTGTTTTCGCGTGATTCTGAAATTTCGGGGGCCCTCACTCACGACTGACTCTCGAACGCGTGAGCTCACGCGGTGAGTGACTCTCTAGACGCGTGATCAATCACGCGAAAGTCACGATTCACTCGTACTTTCACGCGAAAAATGCGACTCACGTCTCTATTTTCACGCGAAAATCGCGACTCACGGTCACTATCCTGGGTTTTGTCCAGGATCTACAGTCATAAAGCGGCGGGGGGCGAGGTACGCACCCGACACAAGGCACGCACCCGACGTCGTAAAGGGGGATCACCGTTCACATCGCCGCCACCCCTCACCGCGCTCGGACGGATGAGGCGCACTGTGTTACTAGTGAGTCGAAAACGCGTGATCCAAGTCAGTGTCGTGAGTCTCGATACTGACTCGCAAGTGCGTGAAGGGGGTCTGCTAGTGAGTCAGTCGCCCTGGGTTTTGTCCAAGATCTACAACCATAGCCGCTTGCTAACCGTGGACGACGTATGTACTACTGCCCATGTACGTAGTGTAGACTTGAATATACGAGTTTGTGAGCCAAACGAACGGCGAGACAATGACCGAAGTGCGCGTGAGAGGTGGTCGCGAGGGAGGGGGGACCTACGGCACAAAGAGGAGGGAGGGGGGATGGAGTAGCGCGGCGATGTCTCTGTAGAGGAGAATGTGAGGGAAGCGACGCGGTAGATGTGAGGCGACATGTCGGGGAAGGGTAGGCGAAGGCGCGGCGGAGGGCGCTCCCCGCCTTCAACCTTGTACTCACGTCGCCGCCAATTTCGCGCCCGCAAACTCAGTCAATTCGACTACATAGGTACAGCAATGTGATAAAGATATACCGATCCCACCCCCTGTATAATTCTTCCGCGGCGGGGTCCGAGCTACGAAACGTATACTCACCTTCGACAACGTGCCCCCTCTAGTATGCATCGCACAGAGCCAAGACGCACTCGATGGTACCTGCATGCCGTCACGGCGTGCATATGCACATGCCTACCACACGAACTGGACGAGGGGCGCCGCGGTCAGGACGTAGGCAACGAGCAATATGCCAGCGGGACTTAACTCGGTGACCCCCAGCGACGAGACACACGCCAGAGGGTACCGAGGGTTCGTATATACCCTCGCCAGCAAAAAGAACCTAGGTTGAGTGCACGTTATGAGCGAGCATTTGACGAACAAGGGGATGGGGGCATACCTTGCACGAAAAGCGACATAATTCCCCCGACGTGCGACGCGGGGAGCACCCGCAATGCCTCGACGGTTACATATGTATATCCCCCATCGAAAAAAACCTGAGGTTGGTGCACGTTTGTGAGCGGTATTGCGATGGACAAGGGTCGAGGCCTACCTCACAATAAATTCTCCCCCACGCGGGGCGGGGCTGGCGTCTCCGACGCCTCAAAGGAAACATGATGGTCGCATGTATATCCCCCTGCAAAAAAAGGCTGGGGTTGGTGCACGTTTATGAGCGAAAATCCAGCTGCCAGAGGTGGGGGGGAGGGGCTTACCTGGACGAAATATCGACGATAGCTCTCCCGTCGCGGTGCGCAGCGCACGCCTGCGGCGCATCAGAAGGTGCTTTGAGGCCATATGCATATCCCAAAACGAAAAAGGCCTGGGTTTGGTGCACGTTTATCAGCGAATAATCGGCAAACAAGGGGGAGGGGGCTTACCTGCAGTGGCAGGGTCAGTGTCACTCGACGAGCGCCGTGAGGCACGCCTTCGACTCTCCTGGGGCTACAGGGGGGTTCGTATATACCATATTCTGTATTGAGATCCTGGAGTCGGTGCACGTTTATGAGCGAGATACGGCTAACAGAGGTGGAGGGCTTACCTGGACGGAAATCGATCCCGTCTCGGTGCGTCGCGCGTAGCGCCCGCGCGCCGCGCACGAGAGGGTGCTTTGAGGTCATATGTGTATCCCGAAGCGGACAAGGTCTGGGTGTTTGGTGCACATTTAGTAGCGAAATCTCGACGAACAAGGGGCAGGGGGGGCTTACCTTCAGTGTCAGGGTCAAGACGAGGTGAGGCATACCGTCAACTCGCCCATGGCTACAGGGAAGTCATATATACCATATTCTGTATCGCAAACCTGAGGTTGGTGCACGTTTATGAGCACAGATTTGGCCGGCGAGGGGGAGGGCTTACCTGCCGCGACGAGATCCATGCGCTGTCAGAACATCCGTGAGCCCTCTGTGTCCTGCGGGGGCGTCATACTAACGACATCCATCAACAAAGATAACTGGGGTCAGTGCATAGTATAGACGGAATTTCAGCGAACAAGGGGGAGGGGGGGTACCTTTGGTGGCGGGGTCAAGAGTTCCCAGACGAGCGGCGCGACGCGCGCCCGCGACGCTCCTACGGCTTCAGGGAGGTCATATGTACCATAATCTGTACTGAGAACGCGGGGTCGGTGCACATTTAGTGGCGAAAATTGGATAAACAAGGCGGGAGCGTACCTCCCGTGAAAATCGACGATAATCTCCCCGTCCTGCAGCGGGGGCGCGCTCGCAAGGCCTCGGAGGGTATGTGACGATCGTACATATGTCCACCAACGTCGATAACCTAGGGTTGGTGCACAATTATCAGCGGAAGTCTGACTAACGAAGGTGAGGGCATACCTTCCAGCGAAACCGTCAATAATCCCCCGTCTCTGGAACGGGGGCACCGCTCGCAGCTCGCGACGAGGTACGTGTGTGACATATGCATGTTCCCCCGCGCTGATAACCTAGGGGTTGGTGCACATTTATCAGCGAAATTCCGGTCAACAAAGGTGGGCACGTACCTTCCAACGAAATCGACGATGATTCCCCCGTTCCCGGAGCGGGGGGACCGCTCGTACCGCAGCGGGAGGTGCAGAGAGGTCGTATGCACTATAATCTATATCGGAAACCTGGCCTTGGTGCACGTTTATGAACAGTAATCGAACCGACGAGGGGAAGGGCTTACCTGCCGCACCAAGAGCGACACTCGACGCGCTTTGTAGCACGTCCGCGACGCCTCTACGGAGTGTGGGCGGTCATATACATATCCCCCAATGAAAAGGACCTAGGGTCGGTGCACGCTTATGAGCGAAATTTTGGTTAAAAAGAGGGAAGGGGGCTTACCTTTGGTGACAGGGTCAAACGTCCCCCGACGAGCGGCGTGAGGCACGCCCGCGACTTGTCAAGGGCTGCAGGGAGGTCATGTGGACCATAATATGTATTGAGAACCTGGTGCACATCCTTCAGCAGAAACTCGATTGACGAGAGGGCGGGCTTACCCGCCGTGCCGAGAGCAACTGTCTTCCCTGAACGTCTGCCTTGGAGACTAGCAACTGTCCCCCGGAACGCGCTTTGAAGCACGTCCGAAACGCTTCGGGGGGTCGCAGGTAGGTCGTATGTACATTCCAAGCCGAAGATACCCTAGGGTCGGTGCACGTTTGTGAGCAAAATATCGAGAAATCGGACGTACCGTGCTCGGAAATTGGCGATAATTCCCCCTGACCTTTCCCCCCGTCTTCTGTGAGAAGAGTCTGACCCGTGAGACTAAATTCCCCCGTCGTGTGGCATGGCGCACGCCCGCGACGCAGCGGAAGGTACGCGGAGGTCGTATCAATACGCCCCCGATGAAAAGACCTGGGTTCGGTGCACGTTTATCAGCGGAGATTCGACGAACGAGCGGGTGAGGGCGTACCTTTCGCAGTCGTCATCAATTATTCCCCGCGGGGCAACAGCACGCTCGCCTCCGGCGGCTCGGGGGTCAAAAATGGGTCGTCTATATGAACGTCAGTCCGCGTTCTGAAATATAATGTGAGGCAGCGGGTGGGGGGGTCGGACGGACGGTCAAGGGGGTACTTACCTGAGTACCTCGCATACAGTTCCCCGCAGGGCGATCGCACGCAGGCCTCCGGCGGCTCGCAGTTCTGAATAAGAACGTCTGGGACACCGTCAATATGAGTCGGGGATACAGGTTGGAGGGGGGTTGGCGGGGTTTTTTTGTTTTGTTCTATAAGCAGGACAAGGGGTGTACTTACCTCGCATCAAGCTCCCCGCAGGGCAATCCCGCGCAGGCCTCCGGCGGTTTCGGGGCCGCATAGCGTTCGTCCATCGTGTTGTGTGGATGGGGAGAGCGGGGAGTGCGTGGGGAGCGATGCGTCCGGCGGCGACACTGGGCGCGGCGTGTTTCTCGACTCGCGCCTACATTGTGTCAGTGCAGCTCGCAGCGGGGAACGGCGAGGTACACACCTCTGTCCGATACAGACGACGTCGAGCGCGTCGTTGGCGGTGGCTACCGCGTGCCCGTCCCGCCGCCCGTCGAGTGCACGCGGGTGCAAGTCTGGCGCCTACTCGCGTCGCGTCGCGTCGATCGACCCTGGACGTGTCAGTTCGCGCTCGTCGTTCGCGTTGACGGCAGACTCACCGGGGCATCCCAACGTCGATGAGGACATCGAGCTCGTCGTCGACCGCATCCAGGACGCGACTCGTCGGGCATGGTGGTGGTGAGAAGCAGAGGCGATCGATTGTGCGATCACCGTCTCTTCTCGCTGCCGGCACCGTTGATGACGAGCGCTTCGCCGTGCGAGATGGACGACGGTGACGGCGGCGACGAGGGGGTCGACGGCGAGCTCGTCGCGGGTGGCGGCGGCGGCGACGACGGTGGTGGCGAGAAGTTCCCGGTCCGCGATCGGCTCCCCTTGACAGCGGTCTGGACGAGTCGGCGATGCTGACAGCCGGGCGACGTCATGCTCGTTGTGTGGGACGTTGTGGGCGCTTCGTGCATGGTCGACCATGTCGGCAGCTGGGTCGTTGTCAGCGTCGAGAGCGCTGTCATGAACAACGAGTACGCACCTTGTGTTGACGTTGGGGCTCGACGATGCCGCCGCATCCGCACCCATCTCCTCGTCCCCTGCCACGGTTGCGGCGTGCATGGGCACAGCGGTGGTGGACGTCGCCGCGGTCCCGCTCATCGGCGACGACGGCGAAGGCACCGTGCCGCTCGTAACGAGATTTCCTGCGAATGTGGTCAGCAAGAACAAGTGAGCGTGAATGAAGACTTACGAGAATGGATGAAGGCGGCGGCGAACGCGCTGCAATCACGATCAGTCCGGCGTAAGCAGCGAGACGAAGGGACTTACGAGTACGAGTTTACAAGTACAGCGGTACATCAGTAGCGCAGAGACTTGAGTTCGCACTCGAATAGGCCTGAGTAGCAATGTGAGAAGACCGCCCGTTGTGAGAAATGCGAACTCGTAGATGGGTAGGTAGACGGGCGGAATAGACGTATGGAGCGCTCTTGTGACTTGTATTGCTGATGCGTGTGTAGGACACGACCAGAGGTGCGCTGTATACACGATCTCCCGCGGCAGCGTCGTGGCCCATCCAGTCGATCGCGATGTCGAGGGCTATTCCCACGATGACGAGTCACGGCTGTTGCCGAATGACGCACCTCGCGCGACAACGAATCCCTTGCCGAACGGCTCTCCAATCAACACAGATCGACCTAAGTTGAGATAAAAGAAAACAAGCGACTCGGTATAACGACAGCCAGAAGCAAAGAAAGAAAGGACAAGCGCTGACAGATAAAAAAATTGGCGGCTGGGGCGGTATGTACGGGTCGAAAAGCGCGCATCACGTAAAAGTGATTGGTTGCACTTGATCGGGTCGTTACCAAAAAAATGGCGGGAGTCGAGGATGAAGGGGTTCGTTTAGTCCATTTCATTACCTAACTCACCAACGCGCTGGCGAGCCAACTTCAACGTTAACACTCCACCGTCGAGGTATATGCATCGGGCCCGACCCGCGGAGTAGGAGCGCATCCGTTACACGGCGTAGGAGCATCTGTAGACAACGGACGTACTCTGTGCCAATCACATATACTAGGTAGTGAACGACTACGCAGGCCAGGTCGGGTTGAACTCGAGCTCGCGGCCTTGAACTTGATTGAAGTTGATAAAAGCTGCATCGACGACGATTCTGCGATGGGCTCCGAATGTCTGCTGTTCATCGCTTTCGAATTATCGAACAGGATGCATTATACCATACCCATGAATCTTCGCCGCGCGACAACATGCATTGTCGTCCAGAAGTCCCGCTGACCAGAGGCAGCGTCTAACTGTGAACGCGTGAACCTGCGGTAAACCACTTCGAGATTACTGTACTTCGACTTGGCCGCAAGTTCGAGCACCGAACGACCAGGATGTGTCAGCGTGGGTATGCGCGGTGATTCCGCTTCGCATGAATTCAACTCAATGCAATGGTAGGCGTACCAAGTTAGCCCAAGCTGACTGCCATCTCAGTCCTTCGTCCACTCTGTAAATACCCCCGTTGTACCGATCGCTAGTCAGTTGGGTGAGCGCGTTGTTGACTTCGTGTTGTGCCAATGTCCACTCCGTGCCCGCCTCCTACCCTGGTCCCGGATCTGCGACGCGGACACGGGTGTGCCAGGCCCCCGAGGGTCGTCCAGTGACATCCCGACATTATCATCCCGCCCACCAGCCGCTGACATCGTGCCGTGCTTTTGTGTTTAGTTTAGAAAGCATATCACCAGTACATCGCCGACGCCTCGCCACACGCCCCGAGACCGACGTTGTGGGTCCGCAGCGTGATCCTGTCACGGTTGAACTTGCCACGTTCTCCCTTCGTGGCTACGACACAAACACCCAGAAACGCCCATCACACGACAGACGTTGCCGAATTCGACGGCGGGGATAATCGTAGCGTTATGGGTTGATTTATGCTACATATTCCGAGAGTATATACATAACAAATCACCACCGATGAAGACATGGGGAAATGAGTTGTATTTCGGTAGCTGTTTGGTATGTATATCCAGTAAAAAACAAAAAGGCCCATATCTGGCCGAACACGGGACAAACGCTGGCCGGACGCGTGACGGACGATGCCCGGCCGTGTGACGAACAAAGGGCGAACATGTGACAGATGGTGGCCGAACGTGTAACGAATGCAGGTCGGACAGAGGCCGATCTTGGGAGCCGGACGCAGGCCCATGGCGTGACGTTAAACGGCAACACGTTTTCTGGCGAGTTGTACACCATACAGTGCACCAAACACAACTAATCTTCAACGGTATGTATAATTTGACGGCCCTGAATGTTTGCCTTGCAGAATATTGCTTGTTCACGCGCTGTGTAGGGCGTAGGTCGCCAGAGAACGTGGTGCCGTTCAACGTCACTCCATGGGCCTGCGTCCGGCTCCCAAGATCGGCCTCTGTCCGACCTGCATTCGTTACACGTTCGGCCACCATCTGTCACATGTTCGCCCTTTGTTCGTCACACGGCCGGGCATCGTCCGTCACGCGTCCGGCCAGCGTTTGTCCCGTGTTCGGCCAGATATGGGCCTTTTTGTTTTTTACTGGATATACATACCAAACAGCTACCGAAATACAACTCATTTCCCCATGTCTTCATCGGTGGTGATTTGTTATGTATATACTCTCGGAATATGTAGCATAAATCAACCCATAACGCTACGATTATCCCCGCCGTCGAATTCGGCAACGTCTGTCGTGTCACACGCGGTTGGCCTTCTGCAGATGTTTTGTGTAAGTGAGACGTGCGAGGGACACGCTACTCGCCCGCCGCAGGGGCCCCGGCGTCTAAACAAGGCGCATCGGTGAACAAAAGACAGTTGCCTTGCGGGGTTACGAGCGCCTAGAGGAGGTAAAGGACCGTTACATGCGGGCCCGGCGTAGGTATGCGCACTTTAGGTCTCGAGCGTGATGTACACGCGTCCTGACAGCGCGTACCCATTGGCCACCCGGCCCCCGCTGCGCGTACTGGACGTGCTCTCCACTCTGCGCTACCCGGCTCACCTAAGGATCACCTGATCCCGCGCCTGCTCGCCATCCGATCGCCATCCCGCGGCCTTAAAACGCTGAAGCTGCTCCGAGCACCTTCTTTACTTCCACATCTTGGCCGCCCACTCTCCCAACACCGCCCACTCGTACAGCCATGTCTCTTACCTCCTACCTTGTCTCTGGCGCCAACCGCGGCATCGGTACGAACATTCTCTCGTGCAACACGTGTTTTACTGACCTCGTATGCAGGCCTCGGTCTTGTTACCGCGCTTGCCACCCGCCCTAACACTGTCGTCTTTGCCGGCGCGCGCAACCCTGCGGCTGCGACGCAGCTCAACGACCTCGCCGCGAAGCACTCCGACAAGGTCCATGTCCTCAAGCTTGTCTCCGGCGACAAGCCGGGAAACCTCGCAGCCGTCGAGCAGATCAAGAAGATCTCCGGCCACCTGGACGTTGTCATCGCCAACGCGGGCATTGGCGACTACTTCGCGTCCACCCTTGAGATGAAGCCCGAGGAGATGACACGCCACTTCGACGTGCGTAACATCGTGTCAATCGCGCGGAGGGAGCCAAACTAACCAGCACATCTGCAGGTCAACGTCAACGGCACTCTCGTCCTCTTCCAGACCACGTACCCGCTGCTCAAGGAGTCCGCCGCACCCAAGTTCGTCCCGATTGGCAGCTTGGTCGGCAGCGTCAGCATTGGCTCCCAGTTCCCCGCACGCATGCTCGCGTACGGCGCGTCTAAGGCCGCCGTGCACTACCTCGTGCGCAAGATCTACCAGGAGCACCCCGAGCTCAGTGAGTCAATCTCCGTACCCGCGGGTGACGCGTATCTGACAATCCCATAGCCACCTTCGCGGTTAACCCCGGGGACGGTGTCGCCACCGACATGGCCACCCGCACCTTCGAGGCCGAGCCGGGCATGAAGGGCATGACCCCCATCCCGGTTGAGGACTCCGTCAACGGCATGCTCAACATCATCGATGGGGCCACGCGGGGAATCCCTCGGCGGCGAGTTCGTCAACTTCGATGGCACCAAGTTCACCTGGTAAACGCCGCGCGCTTTACCATGGTATCACCTGCAGGCGGTTCGTGCAGTGGGCCGCATCACCCATTCTGTATCAGTATTAGACTCGGAGCATAGCATAGATATCTAGCATGGAACACTGCACTCGCCATAAATTATTGCATGTAACTCCTGGCAATCAAAATCGATCGCTGAGGGCGAGCTGTACTTTGAACCTGACATGTGTGTCCTGAGGGCAATGGCGCCGGATGAGTGAGAATCGCAGATCTTGCCATGCGCTTCAAGGCAATCCTCAAATTCCTTGCGCTCGGATATGAAGTTATCATGAAGGAGGCGCGCTTCTGCACAACTTGTGTCCATTGTCGACGCTGCTTGGCGGGGAAGTCGAAGCGACGATGCGTCGCACGATACGCGGTCGCCCGTGTCTCGAAGCCGCCCTTCTCGGGGACCCGAGTTACAGGGCAATGAAGTGAAGAGGGGCATACACCGGCCTCAAACGGCTATCGCGACGTCGGGAGCACCATGTCGGCGGGAGGAAGGCGGGGCGTGACGCGGGGTAAGTCTTAGTAAAGCAGCCTGTGGAAGAGTGGATTTCCCATCTGGGAGGTTGAGTCTCACGGTCACGTGACATCTGTTTGTCCATTGGACTCGGAGGTTTGCAGCATGTCGTCCTCCATACCCTTAGTCTCCCGCACTTAGTTGTACTACTTACCCTGCCGCACCGTCGACATGCTTCGCACGTCGGCGAAGTGGACCACATGGACCGTAGCCGGTCCGAGCGTCAAGACTATAAGCCTGGAATATATATGTCTATCTAGCATGTCGTTCTAACCCTGATTGCAATGGATATCATCATCCCTGGCGGGGAGAATATCGAAGAAGTGCGGAAGGAAGATCTCCGAACTCTGAAGCGTCTTCATCCTTAACTTCGTTTGTCGTCTTCCTCTAAGACTCCGATGCGTACGACATATGGACCAGTATCAACCATGAGCTATGCAAAATCTACACATTGTTATATATGCCAGCTTGGCACACTGCGCGCCATATCGACTTGTGGGTCCTTCGAATCTGTGGCACGTGTATACAACTGCCATTCCAGGTCAGGTCTTTCCCGCAGCGTCTCGCCAGCGTAACATGTCCTCCCTCGTCGCTGTGAGCGGCGCTCATGCAAGCCCATCGCTGAGATGTTCGCATTTCTCCTACTTCTCGCGCTCCTGGCCGCTTGTGTCGCCAGTCAGAAGATCGACAAGCCATGCACGGCGCATGATGTCTTGAACGATGCCTTCTACAACCTATCCCCCCTTAAAGCTGCGCGGGACTACACCTTCCGCGACTCAGGTCAGGCTGCGACGGGTTCGAGCTGCGATCTTTGGCTGACGGTCTCGTAGACACCGAGTATGTCGTCAACATATGTCGCTCCGTAGCATCGGAGACCTGGCACGTTGAGGGCGGCGACGCGGTCGACATAGGCGATGTAGGCGCCTTTGTGCGTCGGGATCGCGGCGATTACAGCATGGGGTATGTACACGCGTATGCTGCAATGTACGGTGTGCTGATCGCGCGCAGCCAGGCAAACAGCACGCTCGACATCTCCCCGACTACTGGACGTCCGCGACTGACCTATCTTGATGGTTCCCCCTGCCCACTAGGTGCGTCAACTGTGCTACTACGTTGATCGCTGCTCAATCTGACCCTAACAGATGGAGCCGTTCGTGCATCCACGATCATCGACTTCGTATGCTCTACCTCCGACTTTGGCGCGGGCAAGCCTCGGCTGACCGCTACGTTACCTGCAGGCGCACAGGCGGACGAGCAGTGCGTGTATCCCACCAATTGCACCCATGTCATACTCATCGCCTACTACGTACTCTCTAGCTGCGTGTTCTTCGTCGAATGGGCTACGCATCATGCCTGTCCAACACGCATGCCAGCAAGTCTTTCCCTGGCCGCGCTGATTACCGGCCTCCTCGTCGCACTCCTCATCGTGACCGCGATATATCTCGTGTGCGGTACAGCATATAACCGCTGGGTTCTCGGCCTCAATGGCTTCGACCAGATCCCGAGCTTCTCTGGGGAGGCCTTTGCGTATCATGCACAAGCTGTGTATACGCACCTTCGCGCAGAAGGCTTCGGTCCCATCTTGCGCTATCTTAGGTCTGCAGCGGCGCGTAAATTCAGCAAGGTACGTAGGCGCGACCCTGGGTCGTGCCAGGCGGCTTCCTCGCGAATTTGGGCTGAATGTATAACAGGATAACCTGCTCGATACATTCGAGCGCTTGCGTGAGGCGACTACGAATTTGTACGAGGGCGGTCAAAGCGGGCGACTTGCGCTTGGGCACGGGCACGGGTACGGAGATGGGTACGGCTATGCGCCAGCAGCGAGTCATCACCGGGAAGAGGGCGCAGCGGCGGTAAACCCCGTCTCCCATCATGCTTTCGTACGCCCTGATGTTGGATCGCCGGGTCCACGCGCAAGTCCTACGCCTCACCCGCGTACGACTCCAGCACCCGCACACAGTGGCGTGCAATCGGCGTCCGGCGACCAACCATCGGAACAAACACCATTTCTGCTTGGAGGCGAAGATGATGACGAGGAAGACATTGTACGCACGCCGCAGAAGATTCCTTCTCCTGCCCCCCCTGATCAGTAGTGGCCCCACGGCGCGTATGCACTTTCACGGAAAATAGTGTCCATCTTGTATACGATATCTATATCTGACAGCCTCGTCTAAGTCTTTGAACTTCACAGTCCAAGCTTCAAAGCTTCAGCGCTCAGATGCCATGATAATATAAACGTGTGTCACATTGTTCACGGCATAGCTGAACGGGGAGGTCACTGCGCTGAGGTGAAGCGCATCAGATCTCTCGCGTGCAGCGTGCAGGGCGGGAAGCTTTGCGCGGTCGCCAAGAAGAGCAGCCTTGGAGCAGGCCGACGAGGACGATCTGACTCGCACACCATGTGCGCGAATATTTGGTTGATATCGGCAAACACCGTAATAGCGGAAGATCACCTTCGAGAGCACATTGACTCTGAGGCTGCTCTGAGGCCTCTCGGCAGAGGGGGTGAGAATACAGTGCCAAGTGGCGCACGACTTGCTCCCGCGACGCGATATCTGATCAAAGCTTGCACTCATGACGATGATGTGGATGTGCATAGTGTACGCACTGGGCCACAGAAAGTTGCTTCGGAATACAAGTGTCATATAATACAGCGCATACGTTGGAGGCGCAGTGCGAACCAAATCGCGCGCTTGTTGATGCCCGTACGATTTTGCCTAAGCATGATTGCGAACGGCCCTGGGCTGGTATCTATAAAGCGTCAATGCACGAAGACTATGATATGTGCGTGCACTTACGGTTCTTCCAAGTATTTGACCTCTTCCTCCGTCAACTCGCCATCAACGATGCTCTCGTCGACACGATTGATCGAGTTCATGCCAACGATGGGGCTCGAGACGTTCCGCTGCACCCAGGCGAGAGCAACCTATACTCTTGTTCGCCCAAAGCATCGCTGAGACGGAGCAGTCACGTACCTGGGACATCTTCCAACCACGCTTCTTGGCAATTTCTTCCACGCGCTTGATGATCTGCTGATCAATATCCTGATTCGGGGTGCCCCAGGAAGCGAATGCTTTCGAGCGGGCAGTCTCGCTCGCGTTCGACGGGCGCGCGAGTTGACCCCCGGCGAGGGGCGACCATGGGATTACGCCGATACCATGATATTTGCAGTACGCCAACATCTCCCGCTCCTGCAACCGCATGCATGAGCAGTGGTAAAAGCGATCATTAAGAATAACAACTGACCTCCTCACGATAGACGAGCGAGTATTCGTCTTGCATGCTGACAAATTTCGTCCATCCATTCTTCTCCGCCACCTCGTTGAGGAGCGCAAACTGCCAGCAGCGCATAGAGCTGGCGCCGATGTAGCGAACCTTGCCTAACTCAACGAGATCGTGCAAGGCCTTCATGGTCTCCTCGGGGGGCGTCGTGAAATCGAAACGGTGGATCTGGTAGAGGTCGATGTACGTCGTGTTCAGGCGCGCCAGCGATCCCTCGACGGCGTTGAAGATCGCTGTACGCGAAAGGCCAGACTGGTTAACGTATTCCTTGCGGTTGTTGATGGTCGGGAATTGGGCGTATGTCAAGAGGTCGTGGTCGTCGCCCTTTCCTACGAGCCCCCAGCACTTGGTCGCGATGACAATTTCCTCACGCGGGATGTGGTACTATAAGAATAGTGAGAATGCAGAGCTTGAATGTATACTGCGACGCGTACCTTCTCAATGAATTTAGCGACAACGCGCTCGGAATCGCCGTTCGAGTAGTTGTTCGATGTGTCGATGGTGCTATGAAGGGCTTCAGTAAGTATGCGCATCGGCGTGCACAGTGCGTACTTGATCCCGCGATCCCATGCAGCCTTCAAGATGGGAAGAGCCTCGTCCTCGCCCTTCACCCATTGACCCGACTCGTCGGCGGCCTGGCAGGTATAGAGGGTCAACACACACTTCGAACTTGTTTATCGCACTCGCGTACCGCCCATTTTGGATTCCCGTAGCTCATGGCGCCAACCTGGATACGTGAAGAGATCGGTTAGCAATGTCACTGAGCGTATGCCGTTGATTCCGTAAATTTAATCATTTGCGTGCTACAAGTGATAATTCCGAGTAGCACTACTATGAAGGGTCTTCGGACGCACATGCCAGCTGCCCGCACGAATAAGACAAGATGCCGCATGAGCAAGTAAGGCCCCGCAAACACAAGTGAACTCGCCGCGAACACAAGTGAACTCGCCGCAAACACAAGTGAAGCCGCCGAAAATACAAGTGAAAGTGCCGAAAACTCATGTGAGGAAGTCCGCGTGAGCAAGTGAGGATGCCGCACACACAAGTCAGCCTGCCGTACGACTAAGTCGGCGATCCACACAGCAAGTCAACTGCGAGAATATTTCAAATTAAGCACGTGAATATCACGCTCTGTGACCGTGACCAATCCCAAAAAGGAAGGTATTTCACGAATTAGGGCCGCAGATAGTGTTGCCGTCAAGTCAAGTCGACTTGGCACCCAAGTCAGGTCAAGTTGTGACTTGCCTTCCTGAAAAGGCATCAAGTCGCGACTTGACTTGACTTGTCGCGCAACTCGAGTGACTTGTCTGATGGCCGATTGATGTCACCGGGGCGCGCACCCGAGTGATCGACGATGGACCTACAAAGTCCAAAAAGTCCTCCCTATTCTCTGAATGCAAAGTACCGAGTCGTGAATCATTGCAAGACTGCCCGCCCCCACCTCCGAGTCGTGCGCCGCCGTCATCACCTCGTGGCCGGTGACAGGCTGTGACTGACGTCAATTTATTAGATTTATGCATCGTGTTTTCGCCCATCGTGCATTTCGACGCGCCTCGCCTCAATGTGGCTGGAAAGCTCATGTTGGGCGATGCTACCTCAACCGTACAGCTCTGTAGCTCAGCCCCGGAATATGCATTTATAAGCTCTGAATTCGAGGTCTGTTGCACCCCACATGTCGCACTCAGCGCACCATTACTATGACTCTGCTCAAGACGCGCGGGTTCCTGCATGGCCGACGCCAGAGTACTACTCTACCGTACCTCAAATGTCCTCGGGACCGCCTCCCGGGACGTTCATCAGCGGATACGGGTTCCGCGCCGCCATGGATATTCTACCGGTCCAGGCGTCAGCAGTGCCATGCGAGCGAGTTTTCTCCTCGAGCAAGCAAACCGACGACCTCAAGCGCGGAAATTTGCGACCGGAGATGATGGAGATGCTGCAGATCTTGAAGTACACGGTCCGTCAACAAGAGCTAAGCTTTACGGAGGGTCTGGTGGCAACCGAAGAGGATTGCGCACGCGGCACGGCTGGAACAGACGGAGAAAGATAGGCAGGTGTTCAGGGAGCTTGTTCTGCAGGGCAAGCACGAAGAGGCGCGAAAGCTGATGGATATGACTTGGGGAGCGAGGAAGGAAATTGCGCGACCACTGACACCCAACGAACGGCAGGGAGAGGACAAGACTCTTCTTGTGCTTCTCAAGGATTGCTTTCGTCGCGAGCTTGAGGACTGTCCACACGCGCTCATAATAGATTTTATTGACTGTATAGCATCTCCTCAGACACTACAGGATTCTCAGGTGGTCTCCATCCCGTAATTCTACCTACTTCGAAGTCAAGGAGAGAGACATGCGCGTCGCGGACGCGCGCGCGCACGACGCTCGTCGACATTGTATTCCATATGGGTAAACGTGACGTGGTGCTTCCCCTTTTGCATGACTTGACTTGACTTGACTTGGGCACGGGGACCGACTCGAGTCGACTCGAGTCGCTACACGTGCATGACTCGAGTCGGACTTGACCTTGACTTGACGGCAACACTAGCCGCAGACATGCCAGGGGAAGTCGTTAACATGTCTCTGCGGACCACTGACTTAGTCGTACGGCAGACTGACTTGTGCGATCGGCATTCTCACTTGTTCACCCAGCCTCCCCACGTGACTCATGCGGGCTACTTCACTTGTGTTCGCGGGTTTTCACTTGTGTTTGCGGGCCACCTCACTTGTGTTTGCGGGGGCTCACTTGTTCGTGCGGCAGCTGAGATGCACGTTCCAAGACCCCTCATAGTGATGTCACGCGAGATTTCCACTTGTGATACGCAAGTGATTAATTTTACGGAATCAACGGCATACTGAGCGTATTGATTGACTGCACGCGACGTACAATCGGCACTGACACGCGGAGACCGCTCTTGCCCAGCTGGGCGTATCTCACAGGTGAGGTGGACATGCTGATGGAAGTGAAGAAGACTAGGATCTCGATGCATATATCACTTTCACTTCTTTTATACTCAGGCTCAGGGCTTCGACGCCGGACGGCTCCTGGTCCGTTAAAGACGAGTCACATGACGCTGCCGTAGAACAGAATTTCAATTTGCGTCAGCTAGTTCACCTGTACAGACATGGATGAGTAAGTAAGTATCCCGGGTACCATCTTCCAATATGATGCATGGAGGACTCCTGAGAGCGACGCATTGCGCGGCCACCGTTTCGGCAACGGTTGTGGTGCAGTCTCGTGGGCGGCCTCCGTTTCGGGGACGGTTGTGGTTCCGTGTGGTCTCGTGAGCGCCCGAGCCGCGTTGAAGTTCAAGATGGCCTTCGTCGTCGTTGACTCAGACTTCGGCAACGGGGGCGACAGTATGGAAGCCTCTGCCAAGGACCTCCGATTCCGAACTTGAGCATGCGATTACTTCACGATCACATGATCGATGCTGGGACAGCGTCAACGAACTTCTGTCGAACTCGAACGCTGAACATTACATGACACACGATGTGTTTGGTCGGAGTTACACACGCTTCAACACCACGAAAGGACACAGTGAATATGACAGAAATGCCTAGATCGAGTCCTGAATATCACAGTCGTCTTCGTCCTGGCAAACCTCTGTACGGCCAAGGTTCTTACTGTTAGGACCTGCAAAAAGTGTTCGTGTCACCAATCGCATAGATATATTGAGCTGTAAGATTTACCTGTGGGGCCCTCCACGTAATGGCATTCGATGTCAAAAATGCAATTTTGTCGTGGGTCATCGTCCGGCAGCTGTGCATCGCCCCAGTGCCCGCCCCAGTAAAGCCAATCAACGGTCTCGCTTGCTTGAGCTGCGCCGCCCGTCCCTGCACCTCCAGCAGCGCTGAATGAGCCCGCGTCGTACCCTGCGCAGTGCTGATCAGTATGGAGTTGCGACGACTATGTTTGCACGTACAGTAACCGCGGTAGTTCAACGACACGTCCAGAAGAGACCTTCATCCGTGTGATCTTCAATCAGGCCTGCAAAGACAGGCGTTAGCGTGCTGCACTGTCATTGGGCCGCCTGAACAAACCCACTCCCTGCCACTGTATACTGCTGTGTTCCAGCGGTCGCGTAATTTGCATGCGATCCGTCTGCGACATATACCACAGGACGCACGCCCTGCTTTGCGACTGGCGTCGTACGTGTATGCATATCCCCCGCTGTGTGCAGATAGATAGACGTGCGTCGGTGCGCCGTCCACGAAACGGACCATGGTGTGTTCCCAGTCGCCAACGTGATTGCCATAGCGCGAGCCAAGGAATGTGGTGCCTAATGGGATGTCAGTTCGTTATTACCAGGCAGGAGGCTCGTCACAGAACGCAATGACACCCACCGTGATTGTAGGAATAGAAATAAAAGTAGAACACGTCGACGAAGTCGCCCTTGTCGGCGGCTATGATAGTGGCCGGCGCGTTCGAGAGGCCGCTGGTGTTCGGTGTGTTCTCCGTAGACAACAGCCAGGCAGGATCATCCTCGACGTTGTCATTGGAGGTGAGGTACGCGTCCGCGGTGATGCTGTTGAGCGTCGCGAGGGTGATCGTATCGGCGACCGCCACGGAATCCACCTGAAGAGCGATATGAGTGCTCAATGATCAAGCTAGGGCGCCGTTGTCATGTAGATGGGGTTTTGTATGACAAGGCTCGAAAACAGACGACGAAACTAACCGACCTCGGGCGTGACGTGCGCAAGGTGCGTCGTGATTTCGGACGGCCACCAGCCCTCGCCTGAGTAGATCACGGTATACGGTGCATACGTGAGAGCGTAGTCTGGGATTGCATCGCGCCTGATGATTGTGGCTGGTGTCGCAGATACGAGCCCGAGCGCGGCAAGAGCCACAGAGACACGCATCATCTTTGTCGGTGCCCACGAGATGCACTTGACCGACATGCGCTTATAAGGAGGAGCTAAAGGAGTGACTATGAAGCACGTTCTAACGCCCAACGACGCACGAGAGTGAGATGAGGGAAGAGTGCAAGGGAGGATTGCTGAGCGCGAACGTGGGCACAAGCTCATGCTATCTCGATAGAACGCGCCCTCGCAACCGCGGGCGACCGCATGACCGTCAAGTCGACGACCGTCGACAGGCGAGGGAGAAGTCTTCGAAATTTATGGTCAGGAACATGGCAACGGCTATTTCGCACGCTGATACGCACATGACCACGAAAGTTGAACTTGCATTGCCAAGCCGCTACTAAGCCGACTGCAACAACTTCTCAGCGCTCAGCGTGAACGACCATAATGGCTGACGAGCTGCTTCATATCTAGGTGATTCGCTCTCCTCCTTTCTCTATGAACATGTTGAACGGTCACGAGAGGTGTGCCAGTCTGCGGCAGCATGCAATAGTCCGAGCTGCACTCTCAGCACTGGCACGTCGAGAAGCTGCAATGTGGCGGTCTACATGAACATCATCCTATAGGCGCGACCGTGACAAAGGAACGGTACTGCTCATTCTTCAGACATCCCTTCATTGCCAATGTGGCCCGTTACAGGGTCTTCCGAACGATCCTGCGGGGAAATAAGTAAGAGAGACTCCAGCGCTCAGGTCATTTAAAGCAAGTTACCTGCAAGTCCCGTCGTTCCAAATACAACAATGTATCCCAGCTAGGAAGTTTGAAAAAGGACGGGAAACATCGCCAGGTATCGTTGAGCCACGCCCTGTATGCAGCTCGGCATGGCAAGCGTGCACTTTGTGCAGTTAGCCTCGAAGCTACCATCATGGGCTATCCAAGCTGTGAATAGGTCAAGGGCAGCTTCATATAGCCCTCTAGGTCCTCCTGACTGAAGCTGCGCAGCCTCGCTATGAGGCAATCCTGTCGTCCGCATCCGAGGTTGGTTGCGGTGAAGATGAAGAAGGGCACCTTCGTACGCAGAGCTCCGCAACCGGAAAAACAGGCAAGAAGGTCTTCGTAAGTGAATCTCCTGCGTCGGCCGCACCATAAATGAGAAGCATCGAGTTCGGTGGCATCGAACTGCAATGTAGCATGATAGACCGCGGGAAGAAGCCATGTCGCACCCACTTCGTGCGCAACGGTAGCAACTGCCTTTAGTTCAGGCAGTCGGCAGCCGCGGGCGACCGTATAGGTTCGTTTCAATGTACAACTCCTGTGTAAACTTGCTCAAGTCGGTTGGGAACACGAGAGATAGATGTTCCAGGGCGCAACGTCGAAGTACGGGCACGTCGTACTTGTGTGCTAAGCGCAGCACCCCTTCAATGACTGGAAATGTCGTTCTTGCTGGTGGAGGCAGGAAGTAACTACTAAGAGGTAAGCCTGGTCACGTCGTCCGTGCGGTGTATCCGCTTACTGGGGGAATGTACAAGGTCTTCAAGAAATAAGCAGCATCTATCGCGTCGTCGTCACGAAAGATCACGAGTGGAACCCTTCGTACATTTCCTGCGTTTCGGACTCCGGAAAGGCCAACATATCGCTGAAGAAATTGGAGCTGATAGCTAGCACTCCTCGATGCACACGGAAAAGACGCGGTGCGACCTGGATGACGAGATTGCCGTCGTTGAACCACAGGTCGGTATCGCGAGTGTGCGAAGACGCCATCTGAAGTGAGTGTAAGGACCTATATTGTCAGGCCAGCAGTCTCGCCAGAGGAGCGCAGCAGTCAGGCGGCAGAGGTGCAAAGCGTTCGTGAAAGGAAAGGTCGAGGAAAAGGACATCATGTCCGGGCCGAACGACGGCGATTGCCGGCGTAAACTCAAATATGGACCCACAAGTTCAGGACATCTCAATCTTTTCGATATATTCATACTGATCGCCGATCTGGACGCTCCGGACGATGCCAGCCCTCAATTCGCCCATTCTTCCGCCTTCATCTCAAATACGTTAGGCTTGTGCAATTTCAGATCGGAGTATATTCGAAAGAGCGCATGCAAATGAAGAACTGAACATCATGTTCCACTATTGCATAAGGCTTACCATGGAATACGCCCGCCATCATAGCTCACGAATTGACCGCCCTCGCCATCTCGCGTCGCATTATCGATGACGCTCAACATGGATGCCACCGTCTCGCCAACCGGCTTCATCACTACGTTGTCGCGTATCCACTGGTCCGCATTGCCATCATCCGCTATCGGTGAAGACACACTGGTATGAGCTGTCTTGATACTCAATAAAGAACCGGTAGACCCACCGAGATCTGTTGCTACCCCGCCAGGGTTGATCGGAAAACACACTGAGTAGAGGTAAGCCAAGGAAGAACGCCCGCGGTGAACCACGGACCAAGATCTGGCAATTCGCTATGCAGACGACGTGCGAGGTAGTTCACAGCCGCCTTCGAGCAGCCGTATGCCGTGACTCTCATCGGATACGTGGCGCCGTTTGTGATTCCGCCAGCGCCAGATGAGACAACGATGAACTTCGGCGTTGACAGGCTCTCCTGCATCAGCGGATAGCAGGTTTGCGCCAGCACGAGCGGGCCTACTACGTTCACCTGTGGCGCAGGCGCAAGGTCAACGTCGATTGTTGTACATGTCATCCCGACTGGCGCACCTCGTAGTGCCGCATCATCGCCTCAGGTGAGACCTCCAATGCAAGGCTGTAGTCCTGCGCGATCCCTGCGTTCGCAATAACGACATCGAGGTGACCTGTGACGCGCTCGATGTCTGCTACGGCGGCAGCGGCGCTGACACGGTCCGCAGACACGAGCCGCACGATGTGCAGCTTGTCGGGATGTGTCGCACGCAGCTTTTCGAGGGCAGCGGCGGACGCAGGGTCCCGCACACCAGCAAACACGATCACACCATCGCGTTGGACGAGCACTTCCACAAACCCAAGCCCTTTGACGAGAAGTATCAGCAACGTATCTTGAAGAGCACGAGGAGAAGACGAGGAAAAGCACTCACCAATGCCGCGATTCGCGCCCGAAATCAAGTACACGGTTGGGGCAGCCATGGGAGCAAAAAGGTCACGTCGTAGAGCGTGCTACAATCCTTATAAGTATAGTCAGGCAAAGTGGCGCCCAGGTCCCCTGAGTCAGCCTCGAGGAAGCGGCTGCTATCCGTACTTCTCGAACGAGGTGGCTGAATTAATGCGGCATCAGTGCGGCATACTACACAGAGAGCAGCAGAAAAGACATTGGGCAAACGGAGATATGGCTTGCGATTTATCCCGTTCGAGCTTGCATGGTGAGCCACTGGATGGCGGTCTACGTGGAAGTCAACGCGATGTACAAATGCTAGCAAGGACGGCACCTGGTGAGCGGCGTGACTCAGACTGGGCACGTGACGTATATGTTCAACGTCACATCCTTGTCACAGACATCCTGACTTGAACCATCGCCGATAGGTTGTCAAAGTGTTCAAAGTCTGAATTCCCTCGAATCCAGAACAGGTACTCAGAATATATCATTAGTCTGCGCATGCACCGTGCTGCCATGGCCAAGGTCATCGACGGCAGCGTCCTCGAAGGCGGGGGCCAGATCTTGCGCAACAGCGTCTCCCTCGCCGCCCTCCTCACCACACCCATCTCCATCCACAACATCCGCGCCAGCCGCAATCCGCCAGGACTCAAAAGCCAGCACGCCGCCGGCCTGCAGCTCGCCGCCGAGATCAGCGCCGCCCAGCTCAAAGGCGCCACCGTGGCCTCCGCCTCCGTCGACTTCGCCCCTACGCGCATCACCACCGGCCGCGCTTACACGGGCGACGCCATCACTGCCGGCGCTACGACCCTTCTCCTGCAAGTCGCGCTCCCGCTGCTAGCCTTCTCCCGCGACCCCGCACCGACCAGCCTCACGCTCCTCGGCGGCACGAACGCCACACAGGCCCCGCAGGCCGACTACGCGCAGCGCGTCCTCCTCCCCTTCTGCCGGCGCGCATTCGGGGTGGAGGCGGACCTGCACATCGCGCGCCGCGGATACTACCCCCGAGGCGGCGGACGGTTGGACGTCCTCGTCCGCCCGGTCGCGGGCCCGCTGACGCCGGTTACGCTCCTCGAACGCGGCGCCGTTAAGCGCGTTGGTGGCATCGCGCACGTCGCGGGCGTGCCGCGTGCGCTGGCCGAGCAGATGGCCCAGGGCGCGCGCGACGTCCTCGGCACATACCCCGCGCTGGAGGGCGTGGACATCGACATTGAGTACACGCGCGAACGCAACGACAACACGTCCGGCGCGGGGAGCGGCGTCGTTCTCTGGGCCGAGCTCGAGGGCGGGGGTATCATCGGCGGCAGCGCGGTGGGGAAGAAGGGCGCAAGCGCTGCGTCGAAAGGTGAAGAGGCGGCGCGGGAGCTCGTGAAGGGCCTCACAAATGGTGGCTGCGTGGACGAGTGGCTGCAAGACCAAGTCATCATCTTCATGGCCCTCGCCGCTGGTGAAAGCAGCCTGAACGTTGGCAAAGATGACCTGACATTGCATACAAAGTCAGTTCCTAGCTTCTTGGAGCTGTTGTGCGCTACTGACTTTCCTCAGGACGGCAATATGGGTGGCAGAACAGCTCACGGAAGCCAGATTCACCGTCACCACGAACGACGCCGGTTTGCACATCGTTCGATGTCAGGGCATGGGCTACACGGCACCGTCGTGACGGGATAGTACATGGTGGTCGTCATAAATATCAGCATCCTAATTACGGGCGTGCAGGGTATGCAGCGGTGGATTACAGGGTGGTCGTAAGTGGTAGAACAAATCGCTCGCCTCAGCGTCCGTGCCATACCCAGGGCCCATCTATCGGTTCCAGGACAGCAAGGACATGTCACCAAGGCGTCTGTGAAACGTATGAGCTGACCGTACACAAGAACACTCCAAGCAATATACCTTGGCCTGATGAGATGCCGTGCGGTACCCGCAATAGCGAGGAAGCAGAACAAGCCAGCAGCAGCTACGTATGCCCAACCGAGGAAAGGGTTCTTGCCACCTATCCAAGACACGGTCGTGATAACGATGGACTTTGTACCCTTGTACGGAAGGACGGGGAAGTCTGGAGTTTGGGTCAGTCGCCCGCCCAGCTGCCAAGCGCAGCACGTACTCAATCCGATGACCATGCGGTAGGTACCGGCGATCATCTTGTCATTGTCGTTGCGTCCGTACAACTTCGAAAATGTTGGTAGACCGGCTGTGCGCATCCAGTTCTGGAAGTGCTCGTCGTTCTTGAGGTCCGGAGGGGGGTTGTCGTCGGTGTACCCGTCTGGGTACTGGAGCATCCAGTTGGGCGGGGGCACAATATCCGAGACAGAGCTGTACCCATCCCCTCCAATGGGCGATGACACATACTTCTTGGCTTCTCCTGGCCAAGCAATGCCCTTGGAGGTGAACTCGTACGTCGTAGACTCCGTGTCTTCTGGGGGATTTTGGAGAACAGGGGAATAAAAGGTGTCTGCGTGGACGTGTGAGCCGGGGATGAAGCAGCTGATGAGATGAACGAACCGTTGAAGATGGAGTTCGCAATCAGGCCGCACGGGTAGATTGGCAAGCTGTCTCTTGAGCCGAGGGGGTCGCAGTCGCCGTCGTCGAGGTCACTTGCCGACTGCCTCTTGCCCAGCAGCTGGTCAGAGTTGAGGCTGTTGACGTAGCGGCGATGATTCTGATAGAAGTTGCTGAGCTTGTAGTACAGCATGACCGAGGGGCCGATAGACGCGGGTACGTTGAACTCGATGATGCACTGCTTCTGGTTGAAGATGTCCGTGAAGCCGTCGTCCTGAGAGTTATCGAGGTAGGCATAGCGCGGTCGCGACGGGTTCGCGTGCGCTGCGTCTCCGCCAAGCGCATACTTGTACTTGTTGGAGGGCATGTCGGAGAAGGTGAGGGAGTCGTTGGAGGCCGAGGCCGAGAGGTTCTCGCATTCAGAGTAGTCGAAGGTCATCTCCGAGACCTTGGAGGAGCCCCATATGAGGAGGCCGCCGATGGGTGCGAATGCGATGGCAATAATGAAAAGGGTGGGGAGGACGGTCTTTGGGGTGAGGATAGGCTGCCATGCCTTGAGACGCTGCTGCTTGAAGGCGGTGTCTGGTGTACGGGTGAGCGGGGGGCTGCGGCGGGGCGGGGGAGAGGGTACGCACTCGCTGGGCGCTTCCAGCCTGTCTTCTTCTCCTTTGGCTCGCCATTGGCGTCTGTGGTGTCCTGGGGATTGGCCTTGCGGTTGAAGAGGCCCATGGCGGAGGCGAACAGCGCGAATTGCTGACCGTCGGGTTCAAGAGCAGCAACTTGTCGTTGCCGATGTGTCAGCGCACGTGCCCGGCGGAACGATAATTGCCTTCTTCGGACGACGCGTCTTGCTCTCCGCCGCCATGGTCAGCTCCCTCCCGTCCGACGCCCTCCGCGATCCCCATCGCGTGCTTCAGGACTTTTATCAGAAGTCCAAAGACGATGGACAGGATTTTTCTGCAAAAGTCGCGTCCTACTTTGCAGATATCTTCAAAGACGCGCTTAATGAGGTACGCGACGCGTGCACCCGATCGCGTCTTGACCTGACTGTCGGCAAGATCCCCGTGATGGACACATCGACGCCTCCCCATATCTACAAGGAGTCTTCTCTCGTTGCGTTTCGAGCGATGATACAAGATACCTTGCCGCCAACCGAGATGTACCTCTCGAAGCTATCATCGGGCGCATGTGGCGGCTGGGGTGCAACTGAAGAAGCCTCGACAACATCTGCACTCGATTACAATGACTTGAAAGAGTCCAGTGTAATGTGGGCCGTCTCCATCCCTGGCCGCAGCGTCTGGTCCGATCTCGAAGGCAGCGAAGGTGCGCGATCTACCCTTTACAAAAGACCTCCACTCATGAATTATAGCTAGTGCCTCATCACACAAGTCATCACGTCCCCACAAATATCCCTTACATGCAGAGCCACACGTTGGCATGCAGCTCAAAGTAAGGCGTCCTGTCCTCGACTGGTGCCTTCTCTCAATGACCATGACAGATCTACGACACGTCAAAGGCAGAGGCGCTAAAATCCACAGATATCCATGATTTTATAGGCATTCTGACTAGCGAGAGGTACACCCTACATTTACAACCCATTGATGAGAACTAACGCTGTACCCATAGCTTGCAGGTCGCTGATATGGACCCTGCGGCCACACCACCGCTTGTGCCTACTCTGCACGTCCTGTTCAGCCAGCCTTTACCTCCGACCATTATACCTCGAGTATTTCCCTACGCCCCATCTTCCTCGTCCGTACAAGACCTGCGGAGCGAGCTGGTATCCTGGCTAGCAGACGAGGCATTGGGCGGCGACCGCTTCGCCGCCGAGTGGGTCCTGCTGTGTGCAATGGCGAAAGTGTACGCTCATACTTTTCCCGACACACGTAGCAGCTGACCCTCCTTACAAGTCAGAGCCGAAACCCGCCCATCCTGCCACCATCCCTGACGCTGTCGCGATTTCCAGCACCTCCGCCTGGTTCCACCAATCTGCCGACCCTGCGGCACGCGCTGTCCCTCTTGTTTCCCTCTGTCTCGGCCATACCGTTGTCGCTGGAGACTATTAATACCACCCAGTTTGCGCCCGAGTCGAGGGACGAGGATCTGGTCAGCGGCTGGCTTCAGCTGCCCAAAGGCAGCGTCTGTTTGATCACTGAGGGCGGGCTGAGCGAGGGTGGAGTCACGGAACGGGGTGAGTGGGACTTCATTCATTTGGGTGGCGGATTGGAGGGCTTCAGCCATATGGAGGAATTCGGTGGTCAGACCCCGAACACCGCTGACGCGAACGCCCCCCTCAGGCCTGCGCAACCTGCACGCGACGCAGGAGATGATGAAGGACCAGGTCCTCAACTACGTCTTCCCCTTCAGCAACTTTGGCTTCGAGACGGACGTGTCGTTCGTCGTCCTGGCCGAGGGCCGGAAGAGCACGTTTTTCAATGTGAGTGGTGGGCTCTGTTCGCATGTCGTTGTGTCTGCACACCTGTCGTTGTGTGCTCTGTACAACTGTCATTGTGTGCTCTCTTCACCTGCCGTTGGCTCTTTTCACCGGTCATTGTGTGCTCTCTTCACATGTCACTGTGTGCTCTCTTCACCTATCATTGCGCGTCCTCACACCCCCAGCAGACCACAGTCAACGTACCCTTCGCGCCACCTTCCGGGGAACAGCTCCCGCCTGATGCGCTCTATAAACCGGCCGACGCGATCAAGCTGCCCGACCCCGACAAACTCGAAGCTTTCCGCGCCCTCGTCGGCGGCGCCATGGTCGGCACGGCGAAAGTGGGCGAAGAGGCTGCTGAGGTGCGTTGTTTGCTTTCGATTGTATGCTCTCTGTTGTATCAGCTGCGTCTTCTTTCTTGCCTGCGCGTTCGTTGTTGAATGCGTGTTTCTCCTGATAGCGTGTTCTTTCTTGACTGCGTGTTCTTCCTTGACGGCGTGTTCCTCCTGACGGCGTGTTTCTCCTTGACTGCGTCTCGCTTTCTGACAGCGTAGCGCTGACTATCCATCCTGCGCAGCACATTGAGAACGAGTTCGTGAAGGAGCGGCAGGCGGCGAAGATGACCTCCGATGACCTGATCTTGCGCATGTTGCTGGCGCGGCTGGTCGCGTTGTCGTATCACGTTCCGGAGGTCAGCGTAGACATTTGGAATAAGGCGCGGGCGCTCGAGCTGGAGCGGAAGGCTCGGGAGGCGGCGGCGGCGCCAGGCAGCAAGCAGTGATGATGACAGGAACATCGCACTGGACGTGTCCTATGTAGCGTTAGCCAGATTTTGTATCCATGTTCCCTGCCTTGACGCTCTGTGCTCTCAAGTCTCGCCGAAAATTTCCTTCAACAGATTTATCAATATTCAGTACTTCAGTGGTGGTACAAGTTGCATGCGTCCCTCCGTCTATAATCAAGGCTCCTGGAGGCCGTACCTGTCTGCCTGCATCCAGTCTGCACGCAAATCATCCACAACTCTCGTGAGCGCGCTCGCCACAGCATCCCGGTCCTTCCCACTCCCCTCCAGATAATACTTGATCTAAACATCGCGCGAAGATCCTCAGTACGCCGCACCACCAAACGTCCAATTACACGTACCTTAGGCTCCGTGCCACTCGTCCTATCATCCCGTTACTCGTGAGTATAATGAAAGAAAGCAGGCGTGTTGTTGCGACTACGCACCTCAACGTCAGCGTAATCTTCACACCCGCCTGCTCCGCCCAGAACTGAATCATTTGCCCAGACGACCGGGGCAGCCGCGGGTTGCCGCGCCGGCTGTCCCAGTACACCGTCAGATCAGAGACGGCGGTCACTGCCAGCCCGCCGATGGTGTGCGGGTAACGCTTGAATATGTTTCGGTCCTAAGTGATTTGCGATGAGCGAAGGGTGCGCTAGATAGAGGTTTAGCATATTTACAGCGTTCATGTTCCTTAGATCGGCAAATATATCATTGATGATGCGTGGATCGCTGCAAATGAAGTAGCTGTTGCGTGTCTCGAAGTAGCCGTATCTAGAGTCGCATGGAAGGAAGATTGTAAGCAGGGCGTCACAGAGCGAGACGACATTTGTACATACTTCTCGTAAAGCTCGTCCAGGTAGGACTTGACGGTCTTGCCCTGCTTGTAAAGCGAAAGCACGAGATCCACAAACATGACCTACACAGGCAAAATAATGAGCTATCAGCTAAACCGCAAAGTGAGAAACCACCACAACGCACCGTTGCCGCCACACCATCCTTGTCCCGGATCTCCGACCCAAACATGAACCCGATGGCCTCCTCATACCCAAAGGGCACTTCATATCCCTGTTTCACGACATCTAGCGCCCTATTCCCGATGAACTTGAAGCCTGTCCATCATTCGTTCAGACCCCGTATCTTTCCCACTTGGACCAAACCTCTCACCTGTCAGTGTCTCCGAAAACCTGAAGCCCTCCACCGCCGCCATCGCCGCTACCATCTTCGAGCTGACGGTCGACGGGACCATAACAAGTTTGTCCAGTGGTTTCCCGGCCGCCTTGTACTTCGCCAGCACCGCAGCCGCGAAGATCGCGCCCAGCTGGTCGCCCGTGAACGTCGTCCAGCCGCCGCCCTCCTTCGCCTCGATGGCGGAGAAGCGATCGGAGTCGGGATCCTGGGCGAGGATGATCTGCGCGCCATGCTCAGCGGCAACTTTCATGGCGAGGTCCTAAGAGGCATGCAAAAGGTAAGAGGAAACCGCGCGATGCGCAAGATACACGCACCAGAGCGCCCTTCTCCTCCGGGTTCGGGTAGCGGACGGTGGGGAACTCCGGGTCCGGCTCCTGCTGCTCAGCGACCGGCGTGAACATCGGGAACTGCAACATCTCGAACGCTTTCTGCACAAAAGGATGGCTGACGCCGTGCATCGACGTGTTGACGAACTTGACTGCCGGCGGGTCGACCGCGGGCCTGTCTTCTCTCAGATCGCTCAAAAAATGAATGGGGGGCGGACTGACTGCACGATGTCCAGAAGACTTTGGAAGTAGGCGTCTTTCATCTGCTGCGTAACGTCCACGCAGAGCTTGGAGGTGGCGAGGCCATCTACCGCCCATGTCGTCGGTTCAAGGTGCGCTTCAATGGCAGCAGCGATGCCAACATCGTGCGGTCCGATAATCTGTGACGGACAAGTAGCTTAGAAACAAAGAATGTAAACGATGGGATAGACGGCTTACCTGCACAGCGTTCTCCCAGTACACCTAGGAGACATAAGGCCGCAGTCAGCGAAGGAACTACGTGCCGCTTACTTTGTAGCCGTTGTCTTGCTAAGTCGCCGTCGTCAGATACATCAGAATGAACTAAAAGAAAGGCTGACCTTGGGATTGTGGCTGGCTAGTGAGCGTCAGACGGCACAATGCACTCAGGTCAATTGCATATCACAATTACCTGTGATCATGACCCCGCATGCGGCGCCTAGTCTCTTCACGCTGAACGGCACTCTGGAAATTCCATTAGCGCAGCACGCCTCGCCTTATCAAGGAACATACAGAGGCGTATGCACCAATCCACGGTGCAGATACACCTTCACGCCTCGGTCGATGAATGCCGCAGCGGTGAGTTGCGCCCATCGTTCCGAGTTGTGGCGATGGTCGTGCCCGACGACCACCCCACGTTCTGTAGCCTTGGCGACTTTGTCGAGCACATAGGCGCAAAGACCCTGTGTCCTTGTTCGCGTCGCTTCGTTGCTTCGTGGTCAACAGACTAACCTGAGACGCCTGTATGATGGTCACGTCTTGGCCAAGTGAGTAGGAGCACATAAATCAAAAAAGCCCTCAAACACACCGTTCATACGACTCCAGCCGGCCTCCATCCTGCCCCGCAAGCCTGAAGCCCTTCTCCATGCAGTTCAGTGTCCATGAGAACATTCAGACATTCTTACCCGCAGTGCCAAACTCAATGCGAGATCTAGCAGATGATTTTAGAATATTCCGACGGTATTTTGAGGCCAACGGTACCCTAAACGCGCCTCCAGCTGTGCAATGTCCTTACTGGCCCATAGTTGTTCGATTTCTTTGCGGGTTGCTTCGTTCTGAGAAACGGCTGAGTCATCAGAGTGAAATGGGCAGGGATCCGACAAGCACTCTGTCAATATTAAGCCATTGCTTGACAAGAACTTCGAGGCGCTCCGTAGCCATGATCGTCGATGATGGCAAGCAGATGGGAAGAACAAGGACACAGGCGCCCGTCGTCAATGTGATGTCAAGGACCGGCCCGGAACGGGCCCGCCAGCACCGATCGTCGTCGAACGGTTTCCCTCAGAGGTCATCGGAGCTGCGATCGGGTACATGGATCTGGTCGCGTGCGCTCGCGTGCTGCGCTCCACTGGCCGGACGCTGCCGCCGCCGCCTCCTTCAGCATCGCTGGACTGGCCATTGCCCTCTGCATCACATCCAGAAATATCCTGAGACTAAGCGTAGAACTCTCGAGAGCAAAAACGAGAAGAGCGAGCTTCATCCAGGTCGCGACAACTCATGGCGTCGATGACGACAGCCACCACCGGCGTTCGCCGAGAGTCGCCAGCGTGAACGACCCGCCACCTTCAGCGATCGCTTTTCATTCTTTTGCGGGATGCATAGTCTTTTATTTTCTTCACACACTACGCTGGCAGAGCCGGGTGTCATTGCGAGCTTCAAAGTAAGTACACTGGTGACTCACGGACTTTGCCGTGCCTCCGAGAACGGCGTCGCACGCGACCAGATCCATGTACTTACCCGATCGCAGCTCCGATGACCTCTTGGTTTCCCTTGAACTTGATGTCGAATCTGCTCCCTGAAAGGCCTACCGACCAGTCAAAGGAGACCTTCGCCAGCGTAACTCAGTGTCTTTTATCGACAGTGCATGCAGGAGGACAGTCTCAGGGCAGACGATCACTGCCAGAACCAAGGAAACAGCCTGATGGCGCAGGCTACACACCACGTCAGCCACAATACGGAAGGAACAATCCTCCCTGACATAACGCATAGTCTCACTCAGCAGTAGCGCATACAAGTCTCGTGCAATAAGTCTAGGCAATTGCGGGACCGAAGACAAACAGCATTAATTAGTGGTGAGAGCTGGAAGGAACACCGTAGCCAACGATGTGACGACGACCAATCATTTCGCCGATCTTTGGAGGTAAAGGTAAGCAGAGAGACTACGTGGCGGACAGGGTCACCTACTTTGTAGATACCGTAGGCCTCCACACTGTAGACGAAAATCTTGGCAATCTCCCCCGTCGCAATGGCATGGCGCCAGAACTGGCGGTCGGTCGCGCGAGCGTAGAGGGTTTCGTAGGCGGCCTTGACCTGCGCCCATGATGTAGGCGGCTGGAGGTGCTCCGCGCGGTAGACCTGCTTGACCAGTTCACGCGCGACAGCCAGGTTGTACAGTGTGGGTCCCTTGTAGGCTGGGAGCGCGGTTCGTCAGTTCCAAATCATCGCGCAAAGAGCAGGCAACGCACTAGAAACGAACTGGGCAGTCTTCTGCCCGGCAGGTCCCAGACGCTGCAACGTAGGCCCCAGCTGCTCTCCTGCGCGCTGCACCACGGGGCCTGCACGCTTCGCAGCGATCTGCAAATAGCCCTGGACAGGCCCAGAGTACGCCTTGGCCGTCTCCCATGCCTTCGCGCCCTGCTTCTGCGCGACTTCAAACGCCTCCTTGGCCTTTTTCTGTGCCTCTTCTAGAGACTCATTGGGCTTGCTGGAATTGAAACGAGACGTCTGTAAAGGAGAGCTTCGGGGGCGAGCCGAATGACGAGCTGCAGAGTTCCGCAGAACACCCGCGGGCAGAGTTGGACGCATAGCGAAAGACGGAGGTTGGACGCGGTCACGCACAGGTGACGAGGTGACGACCATCCGGGGACTTCCGATAGAGAAAATCGCACGTAAACACACCCAAATAGTACGGCCATGTTGAACATCAGACTCCAATGACCTTTACTCAGATGAAGCCGCTAAAACCGGATTGCCTCGCTGGGACTACTGCCTACCACAGTCAAAGAATGCGTCCATTCGCTCCGAGTTGAGTTTGAACAAAATCTGCAGAGCCTCCAGTTTGAGTACTCCATGAATGCCACTCCCATGTACTAACCTTCTTGAAGCTTTTCTTCTGATCAAGTCCACATGTCTTCATCAAGTCTATCCTGAAGACGTCCCTCATAACCTGACTCATATAGACCCAGAGGTGCGTCGGACATAGGATTTTATATCGGAGTTTACGATTCTCATGCGAGCCCACGACCTGCCCGCGACGCTGCGACCTGCTCCCAAATCATACCTTACTGACAAACGGTTAGGGAACGCTCCATAATATGGTTGGACTCGGCATGCGACATAAAAGCCAGAACCCCAGGCGCGCTCCGTCAGAGAACTTCGTCCCGTTGATATGTCAAGTTCCAAGACACGCGAGGACATCGAAACAGAGACAGTCAACGCAGATGTCACCGGCGTGTCCAGAGCGAGGCAACTTGCCAGCCTAATCGTCATCTGCCTCGCGCAATTCTTCGACATCTTCAATTCGTCGTCCGCGATCATCCTGCTTCCAACACTTGGCGACGACCTTGGCTTTTCGCAGTCCGAGCTTCAATGGGTTCTCTCAGCGTATGCTCTCACGTTTGGCTCTCTTATGCTTATATCCGGACGCATTGGCGATGTCTTCCACCCGAAGCCGGTTTTCTGCGCCGGTTTTTTGGTCATGGGCCTGCTCAGTATACCTGTCGCTGCGAGCGTACATCCCATCATGACCATCGTCTTCCGTGCGCTGCAGGGCTTGGGTCAGCGACATTTCACACCCGTCGAAGCTGTTCCCTCATTATGCCCGCTTTCAGGTGCTGCCTTAAACGTCCCTACTGGCCTATCGATGATAGGAACGATGTTCACGGACCCCCGCGAAAAGAGCCGAGCGTTTGCCCTGTTTGCGGCCATCGGAGGCATTGGCAACGTCGCTGGGCTCCTCATTGGCGGTTTTGTCACTGTCGGTGCTTCCTGGAGATGGGGTGGGCTTCGCTTCTCACCAAATGCTTCTGACAGGCTAATCTTCGCCTGCAGTGTACTACATCTCGGCGATGGCGATTGTGCCGACTTCTCTCGCTGCCTGGTTGGTCCTTCCTGACTTACAGAATGATTATGACGGACGAAAACGCAATCTCGACATCCCAGGGGTCGCAACCTTAACGTGCGCTCTCATTCTGCTTGTGTACGCCCTATCCGAAGGCGGCGATGCCGGCGAGTTCTTTCATCTCACCTTATCCGACGGCAGCTGAGTACCTTTTCAGGATGGTCAAGCCCGCAAGTTATCGCCACGCTTGTTATTTCCGTGGTCTTACTTGTCGCGTTTTTTGTTATCGAGAAAGTTCAAAGTGACCCCGCTCTCCCGCCACAAACATGGCGGAATAAGAACTTCATCCCTCTCTTCTTCTGCTGCTGGAGTCCCTACTGGTGGCTCTTTGTCTGCGCAGTCAACATCGTCCAGCTCCATGTGGTGGGTTCCTGCGGCACGACGCGTCCTCGACATGCGCTGACCATGCTTCTCAGGACGTATGGGGTGTCTCCCTCTCTTCGACTGCCCTCCGGTGCATTCCCCTCGGCGTAACTGGCGGCTTTGCGTCGATGATTGTGGGACAGTACGCGCACAAGGTGCCTCGCCGTCTGCTTCTCACCGTCGGCCAAGTCCTGCAAGCTGTGGGTACTGTCCTGTTCGCACTCGCGGATTCGCCAGATAAGTACTGGTCGCGTATCTTCCCCGGAATTATAGTTGGCATGATGGGCATGGCCTGCTCGTATGTGGGTTCTACGGTTGCTATGATGGAGGGAGCGGCGCCCAACCAGCAGGGCGTCGTCGGTGCCGTCATGTCCACAAGCTACCAGATAGGCGCAACCATAGGTCTTGCTGGTAAGCATTAGTCATGGCTTCGCCCTTCCATTTCTTATTCGTTGCGCAGTGTCAACGACTGTGACCATAGAGATCAACAACAAGCCCGGATCCATGCCACAAGACGGCTACGCAGCAGCCTTCTGGTCCGTCACGGCAATGTGCGGTCTTCTCGCAATAGTCACCATCTGCTTCGTACGTAGTTGAGCCCAGCGTGGGCAGGAGGGCTCAGTACATTCAATCAGTGAGTGGTTTTTGCTTTAGTACTTGCCTTTTTCTCACATCGAATATTTTTAGCGCGTCCTGTACATGGGAGAGCTCGCAATCTCAGCGAGTATAACAATAGACTGGCACGACGCTCTTTCAATCTTGGATGACCGATGCGCGTATCTCGTGTGGGATCGAAGCGCTGTTGAGGCGTATGAATGGTTCCCTCGCAGACTTGCTGCAGACCTCGCGAAGGCGCAAGACCTCTGAGCGAGCTTGAGCCTGTTCTTCGGCCGCGCGGTCAACGGCGGCTCTGTCTCGGCTGTCTGCGCGAAGCAAGACCATCGACAGGGCTTCTCGGAAGATAGTAGAGGATGTCAAAGTCAGACATATCTCGAGACTTGCACCCATATGAATAGGGGAGGCCTACTATATAGTCTAGTGCGCACCTCCCGGCTGCGCACTATATATCATCCCTCAGGCGGTGCAGGGTGGCATATAAGCCCCTTTTCCCTCAACTACTGCGCTGCTTCTTCGCCTTCCTCGCCGAGCTCGCCCCACTCTTCAGTCTCTCGACTCCACGACGGCTCAGCTCATGACCATGCACGCCATGCCTAGAAACGACGCTGCTACCACTATATTCTATTCTTCTTCGTCCTCATCGTCATCGACATCATCGATATCCCCTCGCCCCAAAATCGTCTTTGCGACTGGTACCAAAAACAGTTCCGGAAACGCCCCTCGTGGCATACCAACACCTGAGGCGGTCGAGCAGCGCGCCAAGCTCCCGCTAGAGGTTCAAAACAACAGCATCTACTGCACACAAGTGCGTACTTTACACATACACTCCAGAATAATGCACTGACACGCTCTAATAGTGCATTACCCCTCATTTCTACGTGCCAAAGGCGGTTCCCATCGTCATCACCGACCCTTACGAAGCTAGCGACCCTATGATCGAACGCTTGGAAGGCATTCCCTGCTTACGCCGCACGATATCTATCCTGCACATTGCCGTGCCGTCGCAATCCATACAGGAGATACCGGCGTCTCTGCACGCTGCTCGCCGCTTGGTCGAGGCGAGAGTCGGCCGGCACGATCGCCAGAGGTTGCTGCCCAACCTCCGCAAAGTGGTTTATCACGGGGACTGGACGGAGAGATATCAGGGAGTGGCAGCCGTTCGTCTGGTAGAAAAGACGCCACGAATCGCGGAGGATGTGGAGATCGTCGTCGATGGAGGGGCACGACCGTCGTACGCATGTGTCGTGAAGATGCGCGGTCATTTCGTTCATCGGAACGAGGTCGGATTCGAGTGTGTCAAAACGGAGATGCCATAATAGCAGGGCATATAGACTTAGAGGCTCCTGGGATTATGCTGTAACATAAGGGCGGATCTGTAAATATCATGGGTGCACGAGCACGTGCAATGTTCAACTTGACCTTGCGTTTGTCTTGTGGTGCGACGTCGTAAACGTTGTCACCAATCGTTAGGGGATGAACATGTCCGCGCCTACTTCATTGAGTGGGAACCCGGTGGGAACTGGCTTGCAAGACGCAGGTTACGCAAACTGTGGGAGCAGCAAATGATACACATTATGTACGACTTCTGGGTCTAAGGATATCAGTTATGGAGACACGCCACTTGTCCAATGCCAACCATCTTAGCGCAGCTTTGAACATTGACAGAAGATGTTGATACAATACAGTGTGTAAGGAATAACTAAGACATGAAGAGAACAGAAAACCCAATAGAACAGAAAAGATACGTGCGAGATAGCGACAGCAATGACAACATCGACAGAGGCTTATTTCTACTGAGGATAAATGTTGCGGGCGACCTATGTAGTTTTAGACGACGTAACGAGGGGCGCAAGACGATGACTTACACTTTCCAGAAGTAGAGCGACTTCCGGTGCAACGTGGATGAACTCCTTGCCCCAGAAGTCGAACTTCGGGTTCCCGAGCAGCTCGACAAACGTCATGACGGCGCCCCATGGGTGCGGACGGTGCACCATGAAGCGCTCCAGGAGGACGCGGGTCAAGATCTCTTGGAACTTCTCCTCGTTCACCTCAATGAAGAGGTGAAGAAGAAGCGAGCAGAACCAGTAGGTATGGGCGTTAGGGTAGCGTAAATGGAGCGTCATGGACGTGATGAGATGGAATTGCCCTGAGTACTTCGTTAGAGCGAAATCTCAGCCATGAGTGTAAAGCATACCTTCAGGGTCAAGCGACGAGGCGAGATATTGCAACGCGACGACTCCAGGGTCGCTCGGCGCGAAGAGCGTAGTGCCGTTCCTGGCCTTCGCCTGAGCGACCGAGGACACACCAATGTACATGACCAAGGCGTTCATCAGCGACAGGTTGTAGCTCTCTGTTACTCCCTCCATCGGGCTGGTGATGCGTAGCCGTTCCTTGAGCGACGGCAAGAACGAAGTCGATCCCCGTCCAAGAAGGTACTGATCCAGGTAAGCCTTCAGGTCTCCGCCCTTCAAGCCGGCCGCGAAGTCGGACAGAACTGGCGGGATAGGCCCCATCATTTCGGCGATGGCCTCTAGCTTCATGTCGCGCAAGTGCGGGTCCGGAAGGACCATGGTCTGGGGGAAGCCGCTGAGGACGACGTTGCGCAACTGGATGCACCGGTACGGGATGGCGTCGCAGAGAGAGAAGTAATACTCGCTCAGGAAGTCGGGGAAGTCATGCAGGAGTACCAGCAGGATCCGCAGGCTCCCGCGGTACATGTCCCGTGCAGGTACGCTCAATTCGGATTCCTTGAGGAACGGCGCCAAGAACTTGAACAGCGCGATGAGGAGCTTCTGCAATATCGCCCAGCCCTGAAGCAAGATGAGCACGTGTTTTGGACCATTGGTGCGTGTACATACCTCGCGGTTCTCGGATAAAAGCAGCTTCGGCATCAGGAGACGATGTGAGATCAGGCCCATCCACGAGAAGGCGAAGCCAGGGAAGTAGATAGGCTGCAAGCCGCTCAGCGTCTCACTGTACTTCAAATTGAGTAAATGTGAGAGTGCAGGTCGAGTTGAGGACGCACCAGAACACAACCAATAGAGGGAAGTAGACTGTTCCCAACGATACCTCCATGGAGTTGAGGTCGTTCAAGAGGCTGGAGAAGAAGCGGAAGAAGGGCTTCTGCTGGAACGGCTCTTGCTCCTCGTGGAAGTAGGCCAACACGAGGATCAGGATCGACAACACTTTCTTGAAGTAGTGCACTTTCGCCTGATCCGCGTTGACTCCGGTCGGGTCGCCGTGGTACTTGATGATAAAGACCACCAACTTCGACATCGCGTCTACGTACGAGTAGGCCGAAGCGTAGTTGCCCATAGCGATGGCCTTGGCGTAGTGGTTGACGCTCGTCTCGGCACAGACTCGGAAGAACAGCTGCGATGCCTCGTCGATGTTGAGTACCCCACTCTTCAGCACCTGCGTAATGAAGCCGACGAAGCTCTTCTCTGGGTTTGGCGACCGATGGTAGATCTGCACCCAGCTCTGGAACCAGAATCCAGCTTCGCGCAGCTGGTCACTCTCCGGCTTCGTTGACGGCTGTCGGGCGATGATGTCGGGCGTAGCAGGAAGAGACGGTCGGCGGACGCCGCGCAGATCATCCATGAAGTGGGCCACTCTGCAACACCATTTATCAGTAGGCATACGCGCGCCGCAACGGAATTACGCACTCGTCTGTCGTCTTGTCCGATTGAGCGATCTGGCTCAACACCTCGATGCAGTAAGGGAACTGGCTCTGCGTTGCCAGAGGTGGATCCGTCGTCAGACATTCCCTTATGAGGCCGATGACGAAGTTGATGAGGCTAGGACGAGGATCGGTGAACAAGAACTTGGCAAGCTGTTGTTCGTAAACAGCAAGCTCGAAGAGTCGGCTGCGAAGCAACGTGACGGTGACAGGGATGTTGTACTTCCGCTGTGACAGGGTTAGCAGTCGTACAATGGGGAATGTGATGAAGCTAACCTCGTCCTCCGCATAGATCAACCAGTTGATAGCCTCCTTGCCGGTGTCCTCGAAGTGACGGCAGAGCTGGTCCAGCAGAGCGACGTAAACTTCGCGGCCAAGTTGAGTAGGCGCCTTGTACAACAGCTGGACGATCTTCTGCGACATCTGGAGTGGTGCCTGTCTGCGGTCGGACTCCTGGGCGTTGATCATGATCTGGCGAACCAGATGGCGAACGTCGTGGTTGGGCGGAAGGAGCGCCAAACTTTGAATGGGGAGCTGTACCAGGACGTTGTCCAAGTCCCGGATGAGCACACCAAAGCGTTCCATGACAGCCTCATTGCTCGGCGCTTGCGCGGTCAGGGCGAGCGGCGGCGCGGGCGTCGCAGAAGGGTACGGCCCCTGCGCGTTGAATGGCATGGCCGAACTTGGGCGGCTTGTCCTCCGCTTTGGATCGACGCCTGAGAAATGAATCAGCAACCAGCGGTTTGATGAGATTGTGTACGCACTGAAATCTTCGTAGACGTTGAGCTGAACAGGCAGAACTCCGTTCTTGTTGAGGCGCAGTACGTCCGGTAGGTTGTTGGTGACGCTGTGGACCGGATTGGACGGGTCCCAGAACGGTCCACTTCGGGTCTAACGGCGGGATAAGCGAATGATGAGCACAGTGCAATCACTGAACGTGCCTCGCTATGGCGACGCCGTACCTCAAACGCCGGTGCGAAAGTTTCGTCTACATCCGTGATTGCTCGTTCCATGGCTGCCCTCTCGATCGCACTGCACGCATTGTCCAAGTTGTCTAGCGCAAGGTCCATGATATGGTTGTCCACCGCAGCGATCTGCAGGACATTAGCAGGTCGCTCTGCACATCCTCGATACAACTCACGTCGGAAAACCCATGATCTGCGAGGAATTGACGCAAGTGTTGAGCGAGGTTGGTTCGTAAGGGCTCCTTGCAGGTGACCATAGCGAGGCTGCCAGCAAGTTTCGCTGCCATGCTATGCGCCGCCTTGCGCATCTTATCGTCATTCGTCTCAGTTGCGAAATCCTTCGCCACGAGCTCCCTCGTGGAAATCCCAGCTATAGTGACGGAGCGGTCAACGACAGGCAATATGATCTGTAGCACGCATAATGAAAATCTGCGACTCAGTTGCAAAGGTATGACCTACCTCACGAACCGCTCTGTCAACTGCAAGTTGCACCGCACGCTTGAACGTCGGGTTGCCGATGAGAGGGCTGAGCGTGCTGCTGATCTGCACGTGCTGCGCCAGAGTGGACAAGATTTGTTCGATCTGCGATCCGACCTGGCGCATCTCCGTCAAGGGCAAGACCGGTGGTTCACCAAGCATAGACGCTGGGTCGTAGCCGCCGATGGGCAGGGCATCAATGTCTCCAGGATATTCCGGCAGAGAGGGACCGACGTCGTTCATGGGGCGACTGCGCACGATGACCGAAGCGTCCACGGCGTCCAAGTCGATGTCAAGGCTCTTGCAAAGAACTTCGATCTCGAACTTCAGATTGAGCTTCAACTCGGCGAAGTGGTATAGTTCGGCAAGAAGGCTGACGACCGCCATAAGCCACGGGTTGGGAGGTCGGAACACCTTGGACTGCGCGCAAGGCTCGAGCGTCTTGCACACGAAAGGGATCGCCACAATCAGCCGACCACTGTCGTAGCCTTCCATCAACAAGTCCTTGAAAGAGATGTTCTTGTACTTGATAGGCCGATCGCGAGCGAGCGTTATCGTTCCGAGCCACGAAGCGACGTTCTTCAAGACGGTCCTCTCCGTGCTGTTCTGCACCGTCTTCTCCGAGTTCAGCAGGGCCGCCGCCTTGACAAACGTCTCCTGGAGGACGAACTTGTTCAGCGACACGCGATTGAGCGCGTCCAAGAATCGCAGGTACAGCGAGTGGTTGTTCGGCTCCGTGGAGATGCGCTGGTCCACCAGGTAGTTGGCAAACCATCGCGCGTATTCGTCGGAGAACGACTCCTTCATGTCAACCAGCTTGGTGTCGAAGTTGCTCGGCGCGAGATTGTTGACAATGAAGAGGATCTTGTCGGATAGTTCCTCAGACGGGGTCTCGACGTCCTCATCCATAACATCGGGCTGAATCGCAAGGAAGACAGGCGGCGTCTCGACCATCCCCCCGAGTCCTAAGCCTGGCACACGCAGCTCTGTAACATCGCCGTCTGGGCCGAGCGTAAGGGCGCGTTGCAGTGTCGCCGCAAGATCAGGGCGAGCTTCGATGAGATGCTGATTCTTGAGCAACTCCGCACAGAGAGGCTGCCACTCAGGTAATCTCGACTCGAAGCGCGACAATGCCTGCACACCGAATCTGAAGAGGTTCTTGTCTGGCGGGCAATTGAGGGCATCGATGACGTAGCGCACTGCTATCCCGAGGGGCATGTAGTCGAGGAGGTCGTGCTGGATGATAGAGCCAAAGAGATAGCCCGTCATAGCCAGCTCCCGGTCAGGATAGTAGGACTGGAAGAACCGATATTCGTCGAAGAGGAAGTGGATCATGCATGAGAAGACCTCCTGGTCCCGAGGGTTCGTTGATGACCGGAATTGCTGCAGCATGGCGATGACCTCGTCGATGGATATGTTCTCGTCGTACATCCGCTTGTAGATGAGGTCGACCTCGTTCTCGATGTCCTGCGGATATTGAATGACTGTCAGACCTGACTCCACGTCGGCTCCAGGAGTGAGGTTCATCAGGCGCGGATACACCTGAAAACACATGTTCTGGACGTCGAGCGCGTAGTCGACATCGGCTTGTTCCATGAGATGCGAGCTATAAGACGGGTCAACCACTTGTTTCTGCACATGCCAACCAACTGACCTGCCACGAATGACGCGCAAGATGATGGAAACTGTGCTGGGATTGATGGGCATTGTCCGACTCTCCACAGGCGGATCTGTGATCCTGGTCAACTTCTCGCTCTCCATCTTCTCCTTGAGGAAGTCGGCGATAGAGATGAGGAATTCGGTGCCGTGAGCAGCAACCTTGTCTCCGAGCCATTTGTCCAAGTTGAGGTACTCGCGACGCGATGCCAACGCCGCGACATCCAACGCAAAGGTGAATGGCCGGACCTCCAGGAGCGCCTCGAGAATCTATCGTGGCCAAGTTAGGTTTCGTCGGTACGATGCGAAGACGACTTGCCTTGAGATCTTGCGCAACGTCCAGGATGCGGGTGATGTTCTGTGGGTTCTCCTCGTAGAAGTCGCGGAAGGCGTCGGTGAGGTAGGACGGCTGTATCTGCCATATCCGCATGAAGACCAGCTGGTGGTTGGGGTGCCCTCCAAGGAACATGGCAAGGAGCCTCCGTGAATACTCCAAGCGTATCTCATTCCAATTCGCATTCTGATAGCATACTCAGCATGCGCACGTTCCTGCATTGGAGACCACATACCGGCACCTGCAACAAGCCCATGTGCACAAGCTCAGCGCTGATCTTAATGGCTTTGTCCAGCATGTCGCGTATGCAGCCCTTGACGTCCGGAGAGTCGGTATCCGCTAGCCTGACCAGCACTTGGAAGAGGTCGAGCGAATTCCAGGTATGCCCCTGAACATTGGCCGCCAGCGATTTGATTGTCGGACTGGCGATGGACACGTCGTCCACGGTCACGATGCGATGGCCTGGCAAGGTGACAAAATTGAAGGTGTCGGCGGGTAGGGAGAGCAGCGCGTCGAGTAGTCGAAGCTGATATAGCGAATTGTTCCACGTGGTCCAAAAGCCCGTGACAGCGTGAGGGTGGGCGTCTCTTGGCGAGTTTATAAGGACCGCGATCAGTAGCTTCAGTGTCGCAGTATCGACGCCGACGCGATCAGGCCAGTCGAAGGACCTGATGACAGCGGGCCAGTCAAACTGCACAGGCTGCAAGGGGTCAGGCTAACGGGAAGCCAGAGCATCGGCTGTACTCACATAGCTGCTCAACGCTCGGACAACGGCTCCCATGTCACACATGGTCGACCCTTCAGCTGCGAGGCGGCCCAATGTCTGGATGAGATCAACAACCATGTTATTGTCGGGAGGGGACGCGTCCGAGATGCCGAAACGTGCGAAGATGGCGCGAACGACGTCGGGATCGTTGGTCGCTTCTGGTCCCAACTGCATCAATGTCTGAACTAGTGTGATCCCAGCGGGAAGGCTGGAAGACATTTGAGTATACGTAAGTGGCAGTCTGTGGCAGGGTACGCACCTGAGTTGCGGGAGGATGTTGTAAAGAATTGGCGCGATAGTCTCTCGGCCGTATTTGGACTGAGAAGCTACTATCAGCGCCTGACGCTGTTGAAAATCGAGGACAGGGTGGTCGAGGGGAGGGTCGGAGAGGAGGTTGCGCATGAGTTTGGAGATGCCGTTGGGGTTGAGATCGGCGTGGTCGAAAGATGGGGTGGAGCACAGTGACATGACCGCCTCCTCAAAATCGGTCGCGATGATGGAGGTGGCCTGGCTTGCCAGTTCAGGACGCGTTTTCCCGGACAAGATCGACGCGGCGAGAACCAGCTTTTCGAGGGGGCGCAGGCCGACGCGATCCATGAAGCGGATGAGATCAAACGTTCGGAAGATCTCCCCCTCCCCCTTGTCCACTCCATCGCGGAAGCGGTCTGCGAGGTGCGGGTCGCGCGCCAGACGCTGCGTCTCTTGCACGAGCAAGCGGAATGTCAGCCCGTTCGAGCTATCCAGCGCCGCATTTGGGACGTTCGGCGACAGACGCTGCGCTGAGTGCACGATGAGGCGGCGTATGAAGTGAAGATAGGTATCGATGCCATGCTGCTCGGAGAGCTGCAGAAGGGAACGAGGGAACGACGCGTCAGAGGGTGCTGGTTTTCTTGCGACGCGTGAACACGCACCGAACGAATCTCAACCTGATTGTGCTCAAAATTGGCATCCGTCAAAGTCGATAGCAGGAATACTATCTGAGCCTTGACGATGGTGTGTATGTTTGTGGACGGATTGTCCATGTGGGACGACCTGGACGGCGTCGAACGTCGGGAAACGTTCCCACTGCTTCCAGGTCCCGTCGCCGTTTTGAGCTGATCTCGGGGGTATACTCCAAAGTGAGGTCTCGGGCGCGTCGGCGCCTGATGAATGCAAGACGAGGGAGATGCAGTGAGGTACCGCGTTTGTCGACGTCGAGGCCAAACACGTTCAAACTCCGAAATCAAAATTCAGAACTTGGTGACGTGTGACGTGAGGCTGGCACGGGATCCCACCGCGGTCCCCACACTCGCACACAATCATATCCTCCTTAGCAACTCTTTAGATCCACGTATTCCATTACCAAATAACACTACCCGTATTGCTCAAGATATAGTACAACTGTTCCAAAACATCGACGCAGAATAAACGCCCGTCGTACAGGTACAACCGGACGAGGAAAGGGGACTACCAAGGCCAAGCAAATACAATAACAACAGCAGAAAGCAGGGTGGCCAGAAGTCGTGAGCCGCCGACGACCAGACCGTCATTAGAATCAGTCTTCGAGCCGCTTGCGAGGGACGAGTCTTGGCCACACATGCCAGAGCCAGCGAGCACCTTCTCCGGGACCAAAATCACTGCCAGTCGGTCAGCAAGACGAATGAGACTATTACCGCTCTCAACGCTCACCTGGCTTGCCACCGCCCGTGTACTCGACGTCGAGCATGCCTTCGGAAGACGTAACCCATTGACGGCACGTGAGAACGCTGCTGACCGTTAGACAATCAGCTTAAGACATATACGTGCCACTCACTCAGTCATAGCGTAACTGGAGTCGTATGGGGATTTCACAGCAATCTGGGTACCGTTCTGCGCCGGCGAGCCAATGTTGGTGAGAACGGTGATAACATCGCCCTTGGAGAAGCCGATGCCGTATTCGCTCGTCGTCAGGATCTCCATGTCTTGCTTAGCCCAGTCGGTGGTGCCAACAAGGTGGTTCCTAAACTGCGAGAACTTCAGCGCCCAGCGCCCAGCCGGAACAATCGACGCTCACCATATTCAAAGTCGCCGTGAGGTTATATGCGGCCGTCTTCTCATAGTTTGACTGCCAAAGAGGCTCGCGGTTATACTACGAAAGTATCAGCTATGCGCAAAATGACCGCAATAGCCAGCTTACAGGGTCATGAACACCGGCGAAGTACTGTTCTTGGCCGTAGTATACGATCGGGATGCCACTCGACATGAAGTTATAGGTCATGGCATTGCTATGAATCGTTAATGAGAATTGCTTTCGCAGTTATTTGTGGCACTCACTAGAGCGACTGAAGGTCCACAGATTGGTTGTGCCAGCGAGGCAAGTCCTGGTTCTCGAGGAAGTTACCCAACACGGTGATATCCTTACGAGATGGTCAACGGAGTGATGTAGACTAGAATACGGGGACGCACCTTGAACTTCTGCTTGGACTGCTCCAGCGTGTCTTGTATCGCGCTCACGTTCAGGTCACCAGGGATCTTGAAGGCGGCCGTAACAGCGGTGTACATGTTGTAGTTCAAGACGGAGTCCAGAGGTCCCTGGTACTGCGCGAGCGCACTGCGAAGGACATAAGCGACTATATGCACCACTATGATACAGCACTTACTCGACGTCGTCGCCACCAAAGACCTCGCCAATGCAGAAAACACCAGCACTAGCGCAGAAGCCCGACCAGAAATCGATGTTGACGTGTTTTGCGGCTGTCAGAAATTTAGGCAAGAGCCAGTTATGGTGACCTTCCCTAGCACGTACCATCGATACGAAGACCATCGATGCCATACTCCTGGACGAACGACTTGATCCATGTGTTGTAGCCGTCGATGACATCCTGATTGCGCGTGTCCAAGTCGGGCAAGGGGACCTTCTCATCGCCAAGCCAGCAATCCTGCTCGCTGGTGGTGTTTCCCCACTCGATGCCACAGTATGGATGGTATTGACTCTACTCGTTGATTAGCATGAGAACGAGGCCAAAATCGTCCATGTATGCTTACTTTGTCCTTGAAGTAATACTGCGAGAAGTCGGGATCGGTTTGGGTGGCCATTACATTGTTCACGACGACATCAACCATCAAATACATGTTCCGTTTGTGAAGCTCATTCGACAGCGCTTTGAGATCGTCCGCCGACCCAAAGCGGTCGTTGAGCTGCGAAATGTCCTTGATCCAGTATCCGTGGTAAGCGTCCCCGTAGGCGGAACGCTCTCCGTCGTAGTTCTGGTTCACGGGACTGATCCACACTGCGAGATAGAAACTTAGTGGAGGAGTCAAGGGAAATAGCGGAGTTCCCTACGTGCAGTGAAGCCGGCGTCTTGAATGTAGTCCAGGTTCTCGCGAATGCTAGCGCAGGAGATGAGTTCGCGCCGTGCGCTACATATCGCCCGCCACGTACGAGTTCCATGTTCCACCACACCAAGTCTGGTCCTCAACCTTACACGCGTCCGTGTCTGCGCCTTCCGGCAGCGCGAAGCGGTCGGTGAGAACCCTAGGCGAGCACTGAGTTTGCGCGCCACGCGGGAAGTATAGGCGAGACGCACTGGTATATGCTGCGCCCTCGCCATTCGTCTGCGGTAGCTGCCAGTGCTACTTGAACGCAGCGGGGTACGAGGAGTGCGGAAAGGGCGAGAAAATATGTTGAGCGAGTCGCCATGGCACGCGAAAGGATTGAGGGGAACGAGTGTGGGGGGAACGCTTAGCAGAGCGCGAAGGTGCGATGCAGCGGGCAGCGAGCGTCACGCCCGAAGGACCCGGCGAGGCGATGGTTGGGGAAGGAAAGGAGAGAGCGCGGAGAGAGAAGAGCAGGGCAACGAGAGAATAGATCGAGTAGCGCGTGATCCAGCGCGGAACCCAGGTCCATGCGGCCATTCCCCAGGAGATCAAAACGGCCCATCAGCGGGCGAGTTTTACGGCGGCTTTTTTCCGGGCTCCTGTTGGGCTCCTGCCTGTCAGTCCGGGCGACTCTACAGCTCGACGCCGCCGCTCTATTGAGATTGATGGACTCAAGTTCAACTTTCGTTACGCCGTGACCTGCACCTGATGAAGGTGGGGTGAGAGAATCAACAAGCGCAGCACTCTCGCCCCCTCGGACTCCCTCGGACAGCCTGCTTGCAGCCTCAGCCGAGGGCCGGCTTCTCGGCCCCTGACCAAACTTTTGATCCCGAGGATTCACATGGCAACCGCACGTGCTTCGTGAACCTGAAAGTCCCCAAGTTGAACTTGCCCTTCACGCTGCCTTGACGTCGGCAGTGTCCATCGCGCGGCTGAAGAGCGTGCATCTTCCTGCGTCTGGCAGCCTCATCGCACCTCATGATCGTTCTCGGATGGCATGTACATGATGTCCTCCGACACGAAGCAGTACTGGGTGTCTTCCTTTACGTGCCACCCACCGAGGCTCTCGCCGGGTTGGCCGCAGGCCAATGTCTATGGCCGGCCGCATGTCGCATCGAGCACGACATGAAAGGGCAGCATCCACAGTCTCAAAGGTTGTCTCTCACGTGCTTTGAGCAGCGTAAACGGGCCTGAGTATGCGACGCAGAGTTTGTGGCGAGGAAGGCCAATTCCATTGTCGAGTCTCGGAGTCGTCATAAGGTCATGTCATATCATAATACATATAACCGATAATTTACACGGACTCGAGGATCTCGCAGTCATCCTCAGCCTGGCAAACCTCATTCCGTCCGAGGTTCTTCTGTACTGGGCCTGTTACCAACGGTCAGCGATAGTCTCACATCTCATTGCCACCCTGTTCACCTGTCGGACCGCTCACGTAGTGGCACGAAATGTCGAACACGCAATATTGGCGCGGGTCATCATCGGGGTACTCCTCGTCGCCCCATGCGCCCGTCCAAAGAAGCCAGTCGGCTCCCTCAGCGTTCTGGGCGGCCCCTCCGGGTCCGGCGCCACCAGCAGACGAGAAGGTCGTCGTTGAGTTATCGAACCCTGAACATCTTGGTCAAAAACATGGCAAAGCTGTACAGGAAACAAGTACACTCACAGTAGCCGCGGTAGTTTAAAGCAACATCCCAGAACGGACCCTCATCGGTGTCGTCCGTTATAAGACCTAGTCTGTGGTTAGCATCCAAGGTCCAACAGCACGTAGACGACCACTTACTGCCAGCAAATGTGTACTCCTGCGTGCCCGCGGTCGCGTAGTTGGCGTGCGTGCCATCTGCAACGTAGACTATAGGGCGGTCGCCGTTCTTCGGGATCGCATCGTACGTGTACGCGTACCCGCTGCTGTGCGCCGACAGATATACGTGCGTTGGCGCTCCGTCAACGAAGCGGACCATGGAGTGCTCCCAGTCCCCGACGTGATTCCCAAACACGATGCCGAAGAGATCGTTGCCAAAGTCGAAGGAGTAGAAGTAGAAATAGAAGACGTCGATGAAGCCGTCCTTCTGAACGGCGATGATCGTCGCGGGCGCGGCCGACAAGCCGTCCGCGTCGGGCTTGTTGTCCGTGGACAGTAGCCATGCGGGCAGCGTCTCGGGGTCGTCGTTGGAGGTCAGGAAGGCATCCGCGGTGAGAGTGTTCAGATCGGTGAGCGTGGTCGCGTCAGCGATCGCCTCGAAGTTGACCTGAGTGATTATCAGCTAGGAGATCAACTCGAAGAGATGTTAAGTACTTGCCTTGGGAGTGGTATGCTGAAGATGGACAGCGGCATCCGAAGGCTGATAGGTCTCGTTGCTGTACAGCAGGGTATATGGCGCATACTTGAGAGCATAGTCCGGGATAGCGTCGCGCTTGACAATCAGCGAAGGAGAGCCCAACACGAGGCTCGTGAGGCCAAAAGGGTAAGGCAGACGAGCGAGATGCAACGCGCCATGACCTCTGAGTACCAAGCAGGAGAGAGGGTGAGGGGGCGGGGAGGGCCGACGTGCGCAAGCACCTCCCAAGCACCCCTCCCCATATAAATGCGCCCGTCTGCTCACCATAGCGTTTGATCAAGAAGCTGGGACTCGGGGCTCATGATCGCAACGAACGTGAAACTGGCCAGCTGGGCGCCTCGAGTGCTCGCGCGAAGCGGCTCATGTGCAGATAAGATCTGCCGGGCTCGATAAATGTTCAACTTCGGCCTGGCGAGACATCGTCCGCACCCTGCCGTACCAAGCCCGCAAGCCCCACGTCCCACTTGAGCAGGACCGCACGGTTGAGGGAACTGCGTATCAAGCGCGACATGTGATTGCACACGCACCTGCTGAAGTGGTCGAGAAGATCGAACGTTTGTACCCTGCCTGGTAGCGGGTGATTCGGAAGAGTAAGGATGTATAGAGATCAACATCTGCCTCGCAAGATGTGGCGTGCTGTACGTGCTGTACGGAGAGAGAAGGTAAGTACACATGTACGCTCATAGCGTGAGAGGGGGGCAGCGAATTCCATGTGAAGGAGATAGTGAGGCTCAACGAAGGAAGAGCGAACATGTACGCTGACAGAATTGAGGAGGAGGAAGAGGTGCTTGTATGTCCTTCCCGATCGATCGATGTGGATGCGGCGCTAATTGGCCACGTGAAGGCAAACGCTGCTCCTGCCTCCGCCTCTCAACTCAACTCAGCTTTGTCACAGCAGGATGTCCGGACGTCAAGGAGGAAAGCTCAAGCCTCTGAAGGTCAGCTCACCGCATGATAGCACGCTCACCCGTCTCATATCGTTTTGTAGGCAGCCAAGAAGGACAAGAAGGACCTTGATGAGGATGACAAGGCCTTCTTGGAGAGAAAGAAGGCTGAGCAGGCGGCGCTGAAGGAGGCACAGGCGAAGGGTGAGTTGCAGTGTGCTATAGTGCCTTATACTGAAGCGACGTACCGATAGCTGCAAAGGGTATGTCTGAACACGCTGATCCAGCATTGTCCTCATCATGAATCTGCAGGCGGCGCGCCCGGCGGCGGCATCAAAAAGTCAGCTACTCCCCATGTCATCCTATACCGTTGCTGACCTGTACCTACAGGTCTGGCAAGAAGTAGAGCTCGCCACGAATCTTTTGGCCATCGCGTGCTTGGGAGGGAGCGGGTTACTAAGTGCTTTGGATGTTTTGGTTGCATGCTCTGTAGTATTCGCACATTCATCTTCTGTATCAACAAGGCGTCTGCGAAAGAAAGCCAAGCTGAGTATGCCGGGCGAGCGTCGGTGAACTGTGACGGAGAGCGAAAAGGCGTTCTTATTTGCATTTGTTTGATTGCCATATGCAACTTCGTTGTCGTAGCGCTTGGTGTCAGCCTCCTCTTCGTCTCCCGCGTCCACCAACTCTTCTCCTCGCCGCCGGTCGCAGCGACCGAGACGCCCCGCACCCATGCTAGGCCCTCTACACGGCCTCCAGCAGTCCCAGAATCCGAACGGCCAGCAGCCCCAACAAAACCAGCAAGGCCAGGCGCAAGACCGCCAAGGGCTCCCGCTCCCTCCTCCCCAGAATGGCCAGGACTACACCCTGAGCAGCGTGCTCCATTTTCTGCAAACGGAGTGGCGCAGATATGAGCGCGACAGGAACGAGTGGGAGATCGAACGTGCTGAAATGCGGGTGCGCGACATCCGCGTCCTTTTTCGCGTCTTGCGACTAATAACGCGCAGGCGCGTATTGCATTGCTTGAGGGAGAGCGCCGGTCATTCGAGAACGTCAAGCTCGACCTCATGAGGCGTATCAAGATGCTGGAATACGCTCTGCGCATGGAGCGGTAAGCGACGTTCCGCCGCGCGTCTACACTTGCCATTCTAACCTGCTGCCAGGTCGAAGCAGCTCTCCCAACCGGCTTCCGTACCTCCTGCCAAGCTCGCGCAGATACAGGCGCAAACGGCTGGTAAGCCGCTCGACTCGGAGCACAAGGAGGAGAGTAGCGGCAGTTCTCCACGAAGCGAAGGCACGTCATTGGTCACAGCGCGCCCCGGCGCGTGCTGACCTTGTGAACTCCTGCAGACTCCCCGCTACCTGAAGCCCGAGTCCCCAACGGTAATGCTGCCGGCGCCGGCCGACCCAGCTCCTGGGGAGGTGTCCTCAACCCGACATGGGGTCCCAGCACCGCGTCCTTGTCCATACAACCGACAACAAGCATGGCCGCCGGACTGGGGAAACCACCTCCAGGTCGCGACCCGAAGAGCCGTGCTCGCAGTCGGGACTATCTCAAGCAGTGCGCATGACACGTGTACCGCCTGCGTGCAACACACTGACCATACACAACAGATGTCTGCAGGAAATCACTTATCTCACGTCGCCCCAAGCGATGAATCCGCTCCCCAATCGCCCTCTCGTCAGCACCTCACTCCCAATGAACCCTAATGGCCCCACTTCTGCGTTCCCTTTGAACCCTGCGCTCAACCCAACTGGCAACAACACGGGATCAAATAGCCCCGCCCAGCAACACCAAATACCAGGCACCCTTACCCTTCCCAACGTCCCCATGGACGCGTACAACGGTCGGCCGCGCAAGGTCATGCCCGACGTGGCCTCCGGAAAAGAGTTCCCGACTATGTTGAACGGCGTAGGTCCGACTGGGACCATTAGCCTCCGTTCAGCAGAGCAGGGCCTCATGAGCGGCCCATCCAGCGCACCAGCGTCAAGCGGCCCTCTCGAGAGACGAGACCCCATGGCGTCCGCCGGCATGCAGCAGCAGATGCAGTCCCAGGCTTCTGGTATTCAGCAGCAGCAGCAGCAACAGGACGACAGGGAGGGAGGAGCGCAACAGAGCGAGCCAATAACTGCCATCTTCCGACCTGACGATGCGGGCTCATGGAAGGAGCAACTCAAGCAGGCTCACGACGCGCATGAGCGCAATGTCGCCGCGGCTGGGTGGCAGCAGGAGAGCGACGACGAAGGCTCCGAGCCAGTTGCTGTCGAGGAGGAGGACGGGGTCACCAGTGAGAGCGAGGGCTCCAGCAAAAAGTGGCACCCGAGGCGCACCTTGAGAAAGTACGTTACGGTTCCTGATCGCCTGGCATGCTTGTTAAGCTTTGCGTGTAGTCACCTCGATGCTGTGCGGGCAGTAGCTTTCCATCCCACCGAATTGTGTCTTGCAACTGGTGGTGATGACTGCACGGTCAAGATCTGGCGCATGGACGTCGCTGGTCTCGCTACGGCCGCGTACGTACTGTCCTGTTCCTTCAATGAGTCTACCGTTGACCATGCATTCAGATCGCGTCCCGCAGTTGAAGTCGAGCCTCAGCTGACCTTGAGGGGCCACAGCGCGGCTATAACGCGGTTGATACACTCACCGTCGAAGGGGCTGTTGTACTCTGCCTCGCTTGACTCGTCCATCCGGATATGGGCGCTTCCGTCGCCGCATCATACTACATACGCGCCGTACGACGAGACGAGGGCACGCGGGGAACTCATCGGTCACACTGACGCCGTATGGGACCTCGCCCTCGTCCGTGACGAGAGCACGCTGATTAGCTGTGGCGCCGAGGGCAGGGTGAAGGTATGGGAAGTGTCCGGGCCCAGCGGAGGCGGGGAACTGCGGCTGAGCTGGGGCTACAACGGCGTTACGGACGAGGACGACCAGCCGGACAAGGAGCTGCTGGAGGAAGAGGGCACTATGCCTGGCGCGACATCAGTTGAGGCGCTGAAGACAGACCTAAAGCGGGTCGCTGTTGCGTACCAGAACGCGGTCGTCAAGATCTTCGACATCGGCACTGGCAGGAGGTGGGACGCCTCGCTAGCGACATCAGCTACGGTACGTTCTAGTGCATGAGCAACTTCCGCGTGCTTAGCTTATTCTCATTGTAGACGGCACGCCTGCGACGCAAGTCAACAGGATTGTGTCGCATCCTACGACGCCATTGCTGGTCACGGCACACGAGGACAAGTTCATCCGTATCTTCGACTTGACCACAGGTATGCTCTTTATCTAGTACGCACCATTTCAGTACTGACCGGACGCGCAGGTCAATGTACTCACTCCATGCTCGCACACCTGGACGGCGTGACGGCCTTGTCCATTGATGCGGCTGGCCTATCGCTCGTTTCCGGCAGCCACGACTGCTCTGTGCGCTTCTGGGACCTGTTGGGATCCCGCGAATGCGTCCAGGAGCTCACCGCGGCTCGCGAAAAGGCACGGGAGGGCGTCCTCGACCTGGAGTTCCACGCGAGCATGCCGGTCCTCGCAAGCGCTGGCGCGGACGGCCTCGTCAAGCTCTTCGCGTCCTCCACCTCGCCGTCGTGAGGGAGGAAACATGTGTGGATGTTTTTGTTATGCTACTTGTCCCCTACGATAATGCACGTACGCACAAGGGATACTTCGGATTACGCTTTGAATGTCTTCATTATGTTCATGATGCACGAGATCTACTCAACGTCCGAGGGGTCGTAACTTATAAGTAGGCGCAGGTGACTTTATTTATTCTACCTTTCCCCAACGATCAATGGTGGGGAGGGTCAGGGTATACGCAGCAAGACTAGTGATGTCCGGTCTGCTGAATAGTGAGGATGAATGAGATAACGCTTGAGGACAATGCTAGAGCTACAATGATGACTATGATACAGGGTGGTGGTACAATGACTGAATGATAATTGTAAGATGCGGGTCCGTGGGTCTGGTAAGCCACTGTCAGATTTCTGCAACGCATGTCAGCAATGCGACCCCGGTCTGCCAACGCTGCAACACGCACCTATCCGCATGCCTTGTTCCGCGGCGATGATCTCGACACCTAGGCCCTCGTCCTTGACTAACTGGCGGACCTGGCCTGCGATGACTTCGTGTATCGGGCGGTCGTGCGCAGCGTCAAAGTCGGCCTTGCAGTGCGTGATGTATACCCGCAGGCCTTTCAGCGCCCCAGCCCGGTCCTCGCGCTCTATGGGTTCTTCCTCTTCTTCTTGCGAGGCGGACGCCCCCGTCCGGGGTGCCACTCTCCTCTCGCCGAGCTTTGACGACTTCGGTGGCGAGCGCGACGAGCTCGTCGACCACGTGCTCGGGGCTGAGGTGGCCAAACAGGAGCTCGTTGGGACGGCCGGAGGCCACGAGCATTCGATGAAGATGGTGGAGAGTGTGGTGGGGATTTTCGAGGCAGCGTAGCGCCAGACATCAAGGGTGCGGGGGTGACGTGCGAGGGAGTCGGGTTCCACGTCGCCGAAGAAGAGGAATTCGCGCCCGGTAGGGTCGTGACGGATGGAGAAGGCAGAGGACTCGTATGCGCCGGAATCGTTGCTGCCGTGGTTGAGCCTGAACGAGCGCACCGATACGTCCGTATGTACACGCTTATGCTTCGGACTAGGTCCAGACTGAAGTAGAGTCAGTAAGGAGGCAGTCGAACAGGGAGTGGCGACGCACGGTGTATACAGATACTTGTAGGCATCGTCGCTCTCCTTCCAAGATGCTAGGTTCGGCCAGATTCTGTCCGAGAAGATGGTCTCCATATCGCCTAAGGTGTCCTTCGCAGCGTAAAGGCGCTTCCTTGGACCCTTAAGCGAGCCTGCCGATAGCACGAGGCTGCTAACATGGTCTAAATGGCCATGCGTGATAAGGAAACATCTGTCGCGTGCGCGATGAGCAGGGCGCCTAATCAACATTGAGGGAAGACGTACTGGACGTGTGAGTAGATCTCGGAGGCGGTGTAGCGCTTTCGGCAATCGAGGAGTTTGGGGTTGCGTTGCAGGATCTGCTGCAGAGCGCCTTGGCCAGAACCTGTACGGTATGAGCAAGCGCGATCGCGTCGCAGGTATGGGACACTTACCCCCCTCTAGGCTGATAATCCCGTCCGTCCAAGCTGCGGTGGCAGGCTTGATGAGGTAGCTATGAGGACGCGCGGTTAGACGGGGATTGACTACGAGGCTACGGCCACGCGCCTGCTGAGATTTGTCTCATCGCATCCCCCTCCGCTTCCTACGACCACCATGTCGAATGTATGCATAGTCTGATCGACCCGGGGGGATGGTGAAAGCCACAGAGTATTGAAGATGTCGGAGAGAACCGAATATGCGCGCGACGGCCAAGCAGGTCGCCGCAGCAGATGCCAGGGGAACTCTAACTTGGTCGCGTCGAGGAGCGCCGCCAGTGGGGGGAGTATGGTGATCGAGCGGTGGGGGGAGGCGAGGGGCGCGTATGCGGCGGCGAGCGGCACTGACTATTGAGGAAGGTGGGAGTCAGGAGCAAGGTGCAGGCGGTCGAACGGCGGTCATGTTACTTTAATACGCCCGGCGTGCCTTGGGCGGCGGGTCATCGACTTGCATTTAATTTCACTGGACACAGCACGCAAAAGGGCACGTCCAAAACGGGACACAAAGACGCGACGCAGCCGCCAGCGACGGTCGGAGTAGGTGGCAGCTGTAAAGCAGCGGGCAGCAGCGCTACGCGGGACATCTGCCTGTAGACCCTCGTCGGCGCTCGTCACAGGTCCCCCTACGCGTAAAGCAAATGTATGTCCCGCAGCTGAAAATGTCACCGCGCCACCACCTCTGCCACTCGTGTAGAGTGAGTCGACGGGCCAGTCCTGGACTGGTCGTTGCAACTTGCGAGACCGCCTCTCCGCCGTTCATTACTGCCCGGCTATTGTGCGAGGCTTTCGGAGCCGCTTTGGGATGCAAAGTACCACTGATGGCTTCCATCCATTGAGTGCAAACTTCTGTCTGAGAAAGGCGTCGCCACACGGGGTTACCAGTGTTATTGTTCTTCGGCGCGGCCACTATCGAGCATGGCCGAGACATAGCGCTTAACACCTGGCCTGTTTCTCATCAGATAGTACCCATCGATAGGGCTCACAAGCACCATAGCAGCAAGGCAAGGTGAAGGGCGTACGAAGTGAACACGGTCAAGTTCAACATCGCGTTTTCCGGGCCGGCCGGGTCCGAAGAGCATTGCCACGAGTCACGGCTGAGTCACAGAGTAAGCTGACATCAACTGACATCCAACCCGCGCCGCGCGGGGCTACCGGCTCAGGCCTGATGCGCTGGCTGCCCCTCCTCACGACTCTTGCTAGCTGCTTGGAAGTGTCAACTGCTACACTGCTGTCAAGATATATGGACGGACTAGTAACTCAAAAGGCTCTTGTAGGCTCAGCCTCCGAAATGCCTACACTGTCTACGACTGGGATGTCAGTGAACTTGTGTCTTCGTCGCTTTCTCCCTCACTGAGTCTACTCAGGTGCTAGGTCCTTTCCCTATACATGCGCGCGAGCAGCACATGCTCTCCCGTCCTTCCCGCTCATTGTGGGTCTTATTGCGGTTATACTACGGGCAGCAGCACTCATAGCCTATTTGCTGTAGTGACCGAAACGAACCACGTAGACCCTGACGCGAGATATTCCTCGTCTTACGCCGACAATGGTTCTGTATCTTGGTCACTGCGGACATGCTCCCGGATGGGTCCTTACAAGTATCCTTTCCTGCCATTAGGTTTGTGCTTGCTGTTAACCGCATCTCCTTGAATGCTGATATCCTGCAGATGGCAAGCACTTCGAGCGACCGAAGGCTGGGCCGCCCTACAGCACCATGCTCTCCTGCACGGCACGCTGACTGTACCCGAGAATGCCCACGACAAACACCTCCTCGTCGAGCTCGTCCAGGGCTCGTATTTCACCATTCTCCCGCGGTAGTGTGCATACAGCACCCGTTGGTACGCAGGGAACATCTACGACCTGCCAGCTTCCCAGCCGCATCGATCGCCGTCGAACCTGGCGAATACGATGTATGGGTGGCAGGCGACTACGAGGTCAGCCATCCGAGACCCGAGCCTCGTCGGCGTGATCGAATTTCACCTCGCCCACAATTCGTCTGTTGGCGATCCGGAGACGGCCCCCCAGTCCAGTCTTGCGATTGACCGTCGAGCTGGAGTCCGTCGCAGAAGCCTCCGTCGTGGCCGTGCCCAGCCATCTGATTTACCCCGATTTTCTTGACGGGCTTGCTTTTGGTGATGCTATAGGGCTGGGAGTAAGGAGCGTTGCGGGCTGGTGGACTGTCGAAAGCGTGTCCCTTGCGTCAGATAACACGGTACGAGTACGACCTGCCAGAGACTGCGCTTGCTGACCGGAAACTTTCAATTATCAGGGTCTTTCACTGGAACCAGTCCTTCCGGATGCTATGTTGGCGCCCTCACAGACGCGCATCATACCTGTGCGCATAACGCAAACCAGAAGTCGGCACCCGATACCACGTCGCTCGATATATCGCTCACGATGCGACGCCACCTATTTCCAGCCGGACCCAGTCTACGCCACGGCTGAGTCCTCCGACGGAAGCTACGACGACGACGATAATAAAGGCTCAACATTGCTCACCCTCCAATTTACTGTGCCCATTGCAGCCGCACAAGATACATCAAGCCACATACTTGTATTCGGACACCATGCCCACCGCCTTCTACGTTATTCCTCCGCCTCAGGATCTCTAGAGCTGCAGCATCCCCCGCTTCTAGCCCTTCGTACGTGTTTGCCACACCCCATAATTTATTTGTTAATCTGACTGGGTTGCTCAGACGGTGCCGGCGTCGACATATTCTCCAGCACCTTCTGGATGGATGCCCTCCCCAAGCTTCACAACCAGTGGTCGTCGTGCCCAGCGGTCGCACATCATGGGCGAGTGAGCTCCTACCTGGCGTTTGATCATTGTACTGAATTTCCGTAGGGTCTCGACTGGCATGGGCCCTCTGCTCTTGATGTGTGGAGATCTGTCGATGCCTTAGGTACCATCCTCCGCGCACGGGGAATCCGTGCCGATGAGGGTCTCAAGGTCGTGCTTGCTGGACATTCGAACGGAGGGCAGGGAGCATGGTACCTCGCCACCCGTTTTCCGGATCGAGTTGCGGGCGTTATCGCCGCGGCGGCATACATGAAGAGTCAGGCATACGTTGCGTGGACCATGAGCAGGTATTGCGCTACTCGTGCTTTATAGACCCTCCTGATGATGGATACAAGGGGCGCCCACTTCGCTGATCCCGCGCTGAACGGCGTGCTGGATGCGTCTTTAGCACCAGACGATAACGACCTATTCTTGAGTAATCTCGTCGACACGCCAGTGTATGCTATCCACGGGTCAGTTGATTCGACATGGAAGACAACCTGTTAATGAGAAACCTACAGAGGTGCCGACGAGAACGTCCCCGTGTGGCATACCCGAGAGTTGGTCAGTACGTTGAAGACGCTGAACCCCAGCGCCAACGTCACGTGTGTCCTGTCTCCGAATACTTGGTTCTCAATTAACTCGTATGTCAGATACCGTGAAGACCCCGGCCAACCACATTGGTACGACGACGTGCTTGATAATGAGCCAGTTCGCAGATTTATTGCCGGCCTGTTGGCCAAGCTGCCGCGTGCGAGCCATCGCTTTACGTTGACTGTTGTCAATCCCAGAGAAAGTGGCACGCTACATGGATGGGCAATCGACGACCTCGTAACGCCCGGGCGTCTCGCACGGCTCGATGTCTTCCGCTATGGGCCAAAAAGGGCAGATGTTCGTGCCACAAATGTGCTAGAATTCTCTCTCGACAGCGATGATTACCGGCGACTTCAGAACTTGACAGTCAATGGGCAGCACGTCGAATGGCATCACTCAGCGGCACATGACTCGACCCGTGTGCATGTATCGTATGATCCTTCTGAGAGGATATGGCGGACAGGGCAGGTCAGGACTTCCATTTAAGATTCAGCACAACGGCTGATACTTCATTACTCCAGCTCAACGAGGACCCTTACAGCCCGCCACACTCGCGCGTCCAGTCCATACTCTCCACTACAGACGGTCCCATCAAGCTCCGTGTACCGTATAGCGCATATCACGACGACCAATCCGCCGAGCTCAATTTGGCCCTGCGCATCGCACGAGACCTGGACACTTATCATAAACTGGACGCCGAAATCGTACACGATCTTGGCCACGATCACGGGAACGTTGTTGTTATCCAGACCGCCCAGACAGTGGACGACGGCTTCGTCAAATTCCTACAAGGCGCAACGCGGAACATATACAAACTTTCTGGGGAAGAGGACGCCGCGATCTGTTTCCCTGACGAGTCAGGCAAGCGCTTTTGTGTTGAGGGATCGGGCACAGGTATGCTGGGTCTAATACGGAAAAATTCCAAGCATTGACTTGTCTTGTTTAGGCCTCATATCGCTACACCCCAACCTCTCTCGCGATCCTTCCGCAGCAATGATTATGTACGCATCCGACGCTGCTGGACTTGAGCGACTGGGACGTCTGTTTCCCATCCGTACAGGAGTGAAGGTACCGGGTTGGATGATTGTTGGGCCCAAGATGGACGAGTTGAGCACTGGAGGAATTCTCGGAGCAGGGTGAGTCAGGTTTCATAGCCGCAGTCACAGCTCCGGCCATTGACGTGCTTTGATTGTAGATTTTTTGGACACGACTGGACATGGAACGAAGCCATGTCTGTACTCACGATGCCTCAGCCTATGCGCTACTTGCAGGATGGAAATTAAAATTCTTATGAGCAGGAGCAGCGCCAGCGCTTCGCGAGATCGCAATGTCTTCTGCCTTCAGATAAGAAAGTTTACGCTGCGAATTGCATACGTCGCACGACATACACTCTGTATGTTTATATGTAGTTGAAAATTTAGTCTATTGATCAGCGTAAGTAGCGTCAGTCAGATATGTGTAGTATGCAAGATGTCCTTTTCCTCGGAAGCCTATAGCCTAAACCCAAGATTGTGTGTACTGTACATCCGCCAGTGCGGGATACCATAAGGATGTGCTCAGTCGCAGGCGACGAGGCGGTACATGACGGACATCCATCGTAGTCTGGACAGCGACCTGCCAAGGACGTATCGGCAGAGGTCGTTAAGCGTTAACGTGAGTTGATGAATGCGAGTCATGAGTAGTGCAAACAGGAAGGAGATGCGATGATATGTATGATATATAGCTGAGAGAACAGGAATAACTCTGTCTCAAGGCTACGCGCCGACCGCGGCACTGCGCCCCGGCACGATAGTCGCGTCCGTCGCCTCGAGAGCATGGCCGAGCGTCATGCTCTCATGCGCCGATCGGCGACTCGCGACGCTGAGCCCATTCCCAGTCGGCGTCCGCCGCCCAGGCGAGTGCTCATCCTCACCAAAGTCGCTGAAGTACGCATCCGTATCCTCGCCGTCATTCGCCGTCTGAAACGTTTGGGCTGTCATGGTGCTGGCGCGCGACTCGGAGCGCGGAGGGTCGGTTAACAGGGACGGCTTGAAGGCGCTGGGCGGCCCTCGTCGGCCGCGCGTAGACGTGGGCGGACCTGCAGAAAGAGGCGGGCCGAAGTCGGTCATGCTAGGCGAGCCAGCGCGACTGTCGTCCTTGAGGGATGCAGCGGATTGAGCAACAGACGAGATCGAGCCGCTCATAGACTTGGGAGGGCCGGCCGGAGAGGCTGGTTCAAAATCGGCGGCGATGGGCGAGGCAGCGGGCTTGTCGTCCTTGGCGGGTACGATGGGCGAAGTTACATCCGGCGTTGCTTGCTCAGCTGCAGCTGCAGGAGGCGAGGAGGAAGGGGCCTCGCCAGTAACAAACATTTCAGCGGGGGAATCCGCGACGGGCTCGCCAGTAACTGTGGTGACTGCAGGCACCGACAGCGGTGGCGGGCTAGACGAAGACGACGCCGGCAGCCCGTCGTACGCAGCAGGAGGTTCCGTCCTATGCGTCGCATCGACGTGTTGAGACTCGTCCCCTTCCTCGATGTCATCTCCAATGCCAGCGCTGCTGTGGCTTCGCTGACGACTGTGGGCACGTTCTGACTCGTCGAAGTCCGGCGGGGCGTCCAGGGATAGGTCAACACGACTGGTACTCGCAAATCGTACCGCTTCGTCCCCGAATGGTACGCCGAAGCGACTGAGATTTTCGCGCGAGGAGATGAGCTGAACCTGCTCTGGGGTCGGCATGCCGGACCGAGGATACATGAACGATGTGCGCGTGACCGTGTGTGAGAGCGGCGCGCCGATAGAGTTGAGCGAGATCATGGACGCGTTTGCGTGCTCCGGCGCATACGATCGGCCGTCGAAAGGCGTGAGTTCGTGCGTTGGAACGCGTTCAGCGAGAAGAGCGAGTTGCTTGGGCGGTGCCCGCGCGGGTGGCCATGGCTCGTCGACGACCGAGACGTAGCTGCAGAGGCGACGGAGAGACCGCGGTTGTGGGCAGTCGGTTCCTCCGGGACGGAGGGCGCGTTCGGATTCTGCGTACCGCCGCCGAGGCGCGTCTGGAATAGATTCCGGAAGCCACGGATGGACCGGCGGTTGCGTGTCGTCTGCTGGGAGTCAGCAGGCGGGGCGGCCGGTCTGACGGGGAAATGGTTGCGCCATTCGGCGCAGTCGCTTCCGCGTCGGACTCGACGACCTCAAAGTAAGCCGGTGCTGCGCCACGGGGATCCTCCTCATTCACCGCAGGGCGAGCGAGCGCCTGCCCTCCGAGCCACTGCGGCCATGCTGCGAGACGTTATTATCGTGAGGAGGACGTTGTTCGTCGTGAGATTCTTCGTTGTTCAGAGGGGCATATCGTGTGGCGACTCGGGGAGAGGGGGATAGTGGCTGTGCGACGAGTGGCCTGCGCGCGAATCCTCGTCTCCGTCCTCGCTCACTGGCGGTATAACAATTGTGTGGGGCGGGAGCGGATTGTCTTCGAGGTCCTCAGTGCCACTGGTGGTTATTGATGAGCCCAGAATGACAATATTAGGTGCGCCACTGACCGGTAACCACGACCTCCTCCTCTCCTGGCTCCTTGTTATACGCAGGAAGGGAGGTCGTCGACATCTGGGACGGTGTACGACGTGGCCTGCGGTTCCTCCTGTTCGCAGCGGTGGTGGGGGGCATTGTTAGCCGCCGCAGTGCCGGTGCGGGTGGCCTGGGTTCCGATGAGCTGCTCGGCCGTGAGCTCCCTGATGTTGCCCGAGGGGTTCGTGCTGCTGGGTGGGCGGGGACTGGGGCTGAGGAGGGCGCTGAGGCTCCATGTAGACGTGTTCGCTGGCCGCGTAGAGCTACGGCGGCGGGCACGGAAGCGGCGGTAGTAGAAGAGCAGGCCCATGGAGAGGACGAAGGCGCAGACGACGCCGACTGCGATGCCCTTTATCACGTATATAAGCTGGAGCCGACGCGATAAGGAGCTGTGTGTGAGTAGACGCACCCATATCTGTCGCGAAGCTAGCGTGCTATTCGAATTGTCACGTCTATCAAGAAGCTGAAGAGGGGCCGCCCGTGCTGAGCAGGCCAGAAGAAGCAGGAAGGGGGAAGCTCGGGTCCGTGTCGCCATGCAGTCGTGATAGCTGGGATACGCGTACAAAGTACAATGGAATTTACACAATGGCCCACTCGCCACGACCGTCGAAAACAAGTCAGCAGCAAGCAAAGCACCGCCTACAGGGTCCGTCACTCGGGAGTCGGCGCAGTCAACAGGCGCCTCGGCACCACGTAATGCCCCTTTACTGATCGACATCCCTTCATTACACCCATCAATTGCACCGATCCTGGACGCAGTGTCACCCAGAAAAATGCAAAGTAGTTCTGAACATTATAGATGTGCTAAAACAAACAAACACAGACAAACATGTAATCCTTCTCCATCCAAGTGAGATGCATAATGTACACCAAACCATGTAAAATGCGGTTCCAAGGCAAGTCAACCGCCTCATCTGACCATGGGCAACATCTGCGCAGCCTGTAAAGAACGCGGTCAGTTCCCCGGTGCCTGTACAGCAGTCACGACCACTCACCCTCCCTCGTTGCTGGTTCAAAAACCCGCTCAGTGGCGTCCTCGACGACTGCTGCGACGACCCCAAGTGATGCCGAGTGATTTGCATCCCTAGGACATGCTGCGCGCTGATCATGAGCTCCTGCTCCCTCCTGTAGGTCTTCTGAATCTCGAGCATCCTGCGCTAAGTGCTGCGTCAGCTTCCCACCAACCATAAGCATTGACAATATTTACCTTCATCCGCGCCACATCGTCCTCCAGCATCTTGATCTTTGTTTCTGCCTCCGAGGATAGGCCCTAACAAGATAGTGAGACCCCGCAAGCCAAGATATGGGTGCCACGGGAACCTACAGATGACAGCCCCTTTGCGTGTTCTTCTTTGAATAGCTTGTCCTGAGACTTGATGAACTGCAGATAGCTCGTAACCACGCCACTATCAACCAAGGAGACACGATCCTGCTTACCGCGCGCGCCTTCAGCAGTTTGTCCTGCGCGGTCTTGTACGAGTCCTTGAGGTTCGCATTCTCTTCGTGCAGCGCGATCATCTGTTGCTTGACATCCTCTGGCAAGTCCTTCCCGGAAATCACAGCGCGCATATCGCTGGGGGAGGCATCAGTCATCGGTTCAGTCAAGTCCGATAAGCGCATGACCACGCAATACTTACGCGAAGTCGCGCTCGCGCTGCAGCATCCGCTCCCTCTGGGAGATGCCCTCGCCCTGCATACTGATCTTCTCGAGCAGGAGCGCGTTCACCTGCTCCAGCTGCATGCGGTTCTTGTCCGCGAGCTCTTTGTTGTGGTTGCGCAGCTTGTCGAGTTCGACCTCGAGCCCGGTCTTGTCTTCGTTGACGGACTCGCGTAGCGTGGCGAGAATGTCGAGCTGGTCCTTGTTCACCAGGTTCACTGGGGATATAATCAGTGGACCGTTGCAAGACTGACAAGGGTTGCTCACGATCAGACTTTGCGATGGTCAGCTCCTTTGCCTGAGTGTCAAACTTGACCTCGAGCTCGGCGTGCTCCTTGCGCAATGCCTCCAACTGCTCAACGACCTCATTGAGTCGTTGCCGCAGCGCGATCGCAGCCTCCGCTCTATTGACTCGTCAGGAAACGTCCGAGATTATCAGAGCAGGCAAACACCCACCCATCACCCATCGACTTGCCACTGCGAATCTCCTCCAAATCGCGCTGGAGAATCAACTTCTCCCGATGCGCCGCAAGATAGTCCTGCTCATAACGGCCCTTCATCCGGTTCGCATCCTCCAACAGATTTTCCAGCACCAGCACCCGACTCGCGTCAGACTCGTTCCTGCGCACCGACTCCAGCTCGCGCTTCAGCTTCTTCACCTGCAGCTTCAGATCCGTCATCGTCGTCCCCGTAATCGCGTCGTCCAGCTCGCCACCGAGGCCCTGGTCCACGTCGTCCTCATCCTCGAGGTGCGGCTGCAGCTCCTCTGAAACAGACGCGCCGGGCTCGGGCGCGCCCGGTGGCGCGGCGTCCGAGGCCTTCCGCTTGGCGACGGGGCGGTGCGACTGCAGCTCGAGCTCGCGCACGCGCTCCTGGTAAAGCTCGAGTGTCTCAGAATCTTTGGCGCGCTCTTCGGTGGCGATCTTGAGCTTCGTGCGCGTCTGGTCGAGCTCGAAGCGGAGGGATTCAATCTCCTGCGTGCGGCTAGAGCCCTTGCCTTCTAGGTCGGCAATTTGGTTCTTGTACGACTCCATCAAGGGCTTGAAGCCGGCGACCTTGCGGTACTCCTCCTCGAGAGAGGCATTCTTGTCAACGAGGTCGGCGTTCTGCTTCTCAAGCGCCTGAAGAGAATGCGTGAGCAAGTGTGCCTCAAGCATGGAATGCTACCCACCTTGACGTGCTGGCGGAGGTCAGCGCCCTCTTGCAGCTTCTTCTTGTACTTCTCCATGACGTTCTCTGTCTTCTGGAGACGATCCGCCGCATGCCGATATCTACCCTCGTCAGACACCTTACCACCGTCAACAATAAAAACTGGATAGCTCACTCATCAAGCTGGTCCTTCAACTTCTCCGCCTCCTCCGCCTTGCCTGCAGCTCCTCCACCTTCCGCACCAAATCCCATTGACCTGCTGCTGCTTGTCCAGCTCGTGCTCCGTCGCCGCATAGTTGTCTTCGCTCTTCTGGCTGCACGCTCCTTCATATAAGGTAGGCTAACGCAAAGGACGAGCCTGAGACTTACAGTTCCGTCCGCAACCGGTCGAGCTCTGCGCGCAGCATCACGTCGCCCTTCTCGTTGCGCTTGTACTCCGCCTCGCGGTCGCCTGCCGCAGGCGCGCGACGGCGTCGGCTTTCTCGGCCTGCGCATCGTCGAGCTGCGTCTGGAGGTCGCGCTGGTCGTCAAGGAGCTTCTGGTATGCAGTTTGCAGGGTATCTTTTTCGGCCAATATTTGGCTCTTCTCAGACTGGATCCGATAGTAGTGGTCGTCCCTGTGCAAGTGTAAGTGTCGGGAACTTGTCGAAGTAGAGGGATACACGCACTCGGTCATCTCTCCCGTTTCTTCGTCTACGCCTTCGCCGAGTTTCTTGATTACCTACGACACGCGTTATTAAGGAAGCTTTCGGTGATCTCGCTGTCTACGCACACTCTCGATGGCCCTCATGAGGTTGTGCTGATCCGCCTCGCTCAGCGATTGGATCTTCGCGATGAAGTCTTTGTTCCGCTCGCATTGCACGCCGATGGCAATGGCCATGCGGCACAGTATGAGCGCATCCGGAGTGCTGTAGTCCTTTGCCACCGCCTGCAGGTTGGGCGCCTCAAGGTTCTTCGTGGGTTTGCGGAGGACGTCGGTGAAGTATTGTGTCATGAGCTTGTAAAGACTCTTCAGCGACGTGAAACGCAGGACCCAGTTGTCCTGCGAGCCCGTCTGTGATGTCCTCCGTTGGAAGTACGTCTCATCTCTGATATTGTCAGTGGAGGGGTTTGTACGATTGCTTGCATACGCACACGGCTGCTAGGACTTCGAAGAGTATAGAGCCGTCTGCGAGGTCTGCGGTGCTCGTCACCGGCCGCGAAAGGTCGAAGCTGGTGAAGAAGTGAAAGAAGGCATCAGTCTCCTTCTGCTGGTCGCGGGGAGGCATGAAGACGGGGCGCGCAGAACGCGACTGCAGCGAAAGAGGATCGTAGCGAGGCGTCGCGACGACGCGACTCCCAATCACGTAATCAGATCCTCGGTCCGGACCGTCCGCCATGCCACAATTCAAAGTCCACTCGACATTCGATTCGGATCGACACTCAAGATAGTCGTACATACAAAGTCTGGTACATGTATATAGTCCGCAAGGTCTTACATCTCAACCTCCTCCACCTCTGGTTGAGTCGTGCCGCCCGCATCCTTCTTCTCCAAGTCTGCAGCCCAAAGCGCGGCGCCGACCGTTGTCGTGAACGAGAACGCGAGACCGACGATGGGGACAAGGTTCAGAGCAAGTGCAGACGCGCCAAAGCTGGAACACGACGTCAGATGGGAACAATAAATCTGATGTACGCAGATACTCACCCAGTATATGCCCCCCTGTACTTCTCGACGAAGGCAGCGCGAGCATCAGCCCCGAACTTCTTCAGCTGGAAATAGCGAGCATGGGAGGCAGGCCCAGATTTGCGTCCTGGTCAGACAAGTCAGCTGGAGGAGACAACACGAAAGAGGAATATATACGTACCGTTATAGAGAAGGAACAAAACGGTGCCCACGACAGGGAGGGAGTTCAGAGGCAGGGAGACGATGTAGCGCATTATGCCCTCCTTGCTGAAGCGGTCCAATGGTTTGGTGACTGCCTTGCCAAGTTTCTTGATCCCGCTGCTATTGACGCTGATCTCCCTGCCATTCTCAACCAGGTGCTCATGCCCTCTCTGTATCAAGACCGCATCGACTGGTCGTATGTCATGAGTATCATCAAGAACTGGGGGGCACGGATCAGAACTCACAAAGTCTGTCTTGTGCATTCCCTAGGAGGAACGTCTTCGTCACTGTCAAGATGATGGCGTACGACTCCCCCAGGACCATCACCGCCGCTGCGACGAAGGCCAGCGGGCCGGAGAAGAACGCGCAGAACGCGACTTGAGGGAGGTACGTGAAGAAGAACATGCCAGCCGTGATCCCCGCCGACGTGAGCATAGTCTTGTAGATCACAGGCGCGACCGATCGGTACAGCGAGGGGTGCGTGGCGAAGTAGTAGATGCCATGGATGGGGTAGATGTACCCGCCGCTGAGTGCGACATCCTTGGCCAGGGTCCCGGCCTCCTTGAGCTCTGAGATAACCGCGTGTTCAGCGGACTGGAGAGTTGACTTGGTGTCGGACATGGTGGTAGAAGGTAAGGAACGTTGAATTTCTCGAGGAACTCATGGCTGCAATGAAGAGGGTGACGCGTGAAAGCTGATGACGCGCTGTTGACCGGCGTTCCTGACGTCATTTCCATTGTTCTCAGACGATCAGTACTCAGTGATCATACGGATCATTCCAGCAGGACGCGCCAGTTTTGACCACGTCTTGACGACTCTTGACGATGGCGACGACGATGGACAGCTGAATCCGACTCAACAACACAAGCCCTATTAGTACTACTATGTGAGTGGTCAATTCTTACCAAATTCTATGTAGATCGACGCACCTGTTCACAGAGGATGTCGCTCGTGGACGCGTTACCCACCGAGATCTGGTTCCTCATCTTCGAGTACGCGACCAAAGTTACGCCTGTACACCAAGGCTCCGTCCTGAGATGGGAAAGGACGTCATACACCGACACGTTAGCCCTTGTCAGAGATTCTACGGTGCGTGCGTTACAAAGAGAAGGAATAACAGTATCCTCATAAACTCATCCATAGGCGACGAAGAAGGCCCTCATCCTGACATGCAAACGCTGGATGGACTTTGTGAAGCCTTCACTGCACGAATGGATAATTCTGCGGCAGCCTAAGAGCTTGCAGACTCTAGTCCAGGACATGCAACCAACGAACGCGCACTCGAGAGCACCCGGCGAGCCCTCCCCATGGTCCCTAACAAAACGCCTCGACATCACCTTGCACACCCTGACGGACGGCTACGATAGCCTCATTGCGACCGTCCTCAGCAACATGCCCAACCTCCAGGAGCTGAACTTCGCCCTCAACGCCCGCTCATACATCGACTACCCCCTCGACGTCGCCATCGCACGCGCAATCCGCACCTGCTCCTCCCTCCGCATCCTCAACTGGTACACCCAAGTCCTGCTCCCCATGCCTCGCGGCTGGCACGACATCCTCGCCGCCATGCCTCTCCTCGAGGTCACAACTTGCGTGCACTCCCTCCGAACGTGGCCCTACAACGACAACCCCCCAGTCCCATTGCTGCCCAAGCTTACGACGCTCCTCACCTCCGCTCACTGCAACGGCTGCCTGTCCACCACGCCATGCGCGATGCCTGCCCTGCGCAACCTCGTATACTCCGACCGCAGCCTGTCCTTTAATCCCGGCCGCTTCCGCGCTGATCAGACGTGGCGGAACGCCCAGTTCTTCGAGCAGCGCGGAAAACAGATCATGGGCCTATACCTGGACGCGGACGAGGACGGAATTTTCCTAGACAAGGTCGTAGCGCATTGCTCGGGGCTGGACACCTTGCATATGACTGTGCATCTGCCTGGACCTGTCTTGTCCCGCGAGTTCCCCCCATCGGTCAAGTCGCTGCACATCTGCAATCAGTTGGACATCCGTCTTGGGCTGTCGCTTGCAGACGTGTTGTATCAGCTCCTGAGAGTCATGGCGGAGAGGCCGGCGCAGCCTACCCCTACCTTACGCACAATGCAACTAGTGCACTTGGACCATGTATTGAACCTCTCGGTGGTTAGAACGCAGTTTAGGTGGATACAAGACGTAGAGCTGCAGGATTGTATGGGTAGAGCAATCTGGTAGTTATGTAAAACTGTACAACCCTGGTGTACACGAGTACTATGGATATCCGGGACTTGGGGCCTTTCACAACATCTAGTTGGCCGGGCAAAGAGGATTCAATAACTTCATCTGTATGTGTATCTGCCAATGTTTGGCCTTGTCGGGCCACCACGTGCCAGTGTGTTGTCCGCTCGGTAACAGCCGGGTTTATTCCTTCTCACGACCATCAACTGCCTGGTCCCTCGCGTTTCCAGAGTCTTGCGCCACTGCCTGCCAGCCATGAGCTCTGCGGCAGACACGCAGGCGAAGCTCAAGACCAAAAATCGGAAAGCCCTCACCGCCTTCCGGATCAAGGTGTCTGACCCGGCGGACTTGAACGGTTTTCTCGAAGTCATGACTCTCGGGCAGCCCCCGCTTGTCAAGTGGCTCGACAACCATAAAGCATACTATGAAGAGGCAAGGCCTTTGGTAAATGATTCTATACATAGTAGAGGTGCGTTGTACTGATGTCGTTTCCCTTGAAGATCTTGAACATCCTCCTCGTGCGTTATTCGGTGGAAAGACCTATGCCACCCGGCCTGACTTGATTTTCAGTCCGCGCTCACCACGATCAAGACAATATTTGGTATGAAACCAAATGAGTTCTTCCATGTGAACATGGCGCTCGACAAGGATCCTCGCGTGCCGGCCTACAAGGCCGTGGTCGAGGTCGTGCAGAAATACGCCTCGTACTTCTCGTTAGACCACGATGAACGCTGTAAGCAGGTTCACTTCGTCCCTCGATGCAGCTGCTGAAGAAGGCTGCTAGATACACTGGAATATCTCATGCACACCATCACTGGGTAAGCGCTGCATCTTCGACTAGCGGATTCGGGAAATTGAAGCTGAACCCTCTTTAGGGGGCCTATCATAACTCCTGCAATGCATACGGTGCCAAGCGTGCAACAGGCAGATGTGAGTAACCAGCCACCTCAGCCTCGTGCGTGTTGTCTCCACATTGGGCAGGCGGCACACGCAATCTCGCCCGCACATCCATCAGATGCCCCCAATGATATATACTGATCACCTCACAATAGGGCTTAATCTCATCGGCGTCCATGAACGTGAGTTGCTCATCTGCGTTGCATGTTCGCGAAAAAAAAGTCGCTAAAACGTACTGCTGGATCAGCAGGGCATTGTGTACGCAGCGTCACCCTCGAGCATATCGCCATCAACATCAGGCAGTAGTGGTGTACCACCACAGACGGTCGTGCCTTTTCAGATCACCGCTCCGTATGTCCCCGGCTCTTCAATCGCTGGCGCCTTGGGTCCTTATCAGGTCGGCTCACCCGCCTATGATTTTGTAACGGTACTGAAAATTGACAGCCAACTATATCGGCCATGGCTCGGGAACGCTCGGCCTCAGGACATCTGCAAACGCCCACGGCTATTTACATACCACAAGAGCCGATGGAGCAAATACGCAGCGCTGCAGTCGCACCGCAGGCCTCATCTACATCTCCGGCACTACCTGCCGTTGCGCCCACACCTGTGACGATGTCCGTGCCAGTATCCACATCTGTGCCGGTGTCGACATCCGTGCCCGTGCCAGAGTTAACGGCCCCCGCGATTCCGATTCCGGCACCCTCTACCACGTCTGTCAAGCCCGCTTCGATGACGGCCACAAAGCCTCAACCGCCTTCTAAACCGCCCTTACCAGCGAAGAAGAAGATGGATGCGGAGGCGCGCAAGAGGATGTTGCTCGCTGAGGCTGCCCGTCGGGAGCAAAAGACAACTCAGAGCCCTCGCGTCACGCAGAGCCCTCAGGTCGTCATGCAGAGCCCCCAGGTCGGCACGTCCACGCCCCGTCAGATCACTCCGGTGCAGCCTGGGGTCGTGACTGAGGCCGCGGGCTCCAAGCTCGAGGGATCCCCTATGAAGCTCGGCACATCCTTCTCTCGCCTTAGTGGGACGCCGGTCGTAGAGAAACCGACTGCGGCACCGACGGTGGAGGTACTAGCGAAGGCAGAGCTCAAGCATCAGCCGCAGGCAGGGCCCAAGCAGGAGCTGTTAGCAGAGCCTGAGCGGAAGTCGCAAGCTGATGTTGACATGGCCGACGGAACGACATTGCAAAAACGCCTGTAAGTACGATACCCGCAGCTCATCGTCTGCATGTCTCCCAAATTGCTGACCTGCGCCATAGGCTGCCGATCCCTTACCAACCTCCTCGTCTGTTGCATCAGAGACTGCGGCAGCTGGATTGTCTGCGCCCGGGCCGCCGCCTGCTGAAGAAGACTCTGCGATGGATGTGGACTTTGGCATGAGCCAATTTGCATCGTGGTCTGCGCCCATCGAGTCGGCACCCGTCGCCTCGGAATTACATCCTCAAGAGAAGTCCGAGCCCATCACCGCGACTCAACCCGTCGAGACAAGCGCAACGCCAACATCCGCTGCCGCAGAGTACGACAGGAAAATGGACGTTGTCATGAACCTTGCCGAGGAAGAAGAGGAGAGCCCTGCCCCACCGTCGCGAGCAGTCACGTCTGTTCCCTCAGCAGCCGTGACCCCCGCGCCCAGATCTCCTCCTTCGTGCCCGCTGACTCCTGTACCGCCACCAGATGACAGTGCGTATATCATCTTACATCTAGCGACCTTATTGCTCATCATGCTCTCTTCCATCTCCTCATGCTATAGACGCCTATATCAAGTTCTCCTTCACCTTCGACAAGGGCGACTTCGACCGGAACTGGAAGCTTTCTTTTGATATAGGGGCTGCGCATCTGCCAAATATCAAAGCATGGAACAACAGGATGCACTGCACGACGTGCGTGTCTGCCACCCGCTTTCCAACTCTGAGCTCACGCCATCACACAGAGACTTTGCTCGCGCGTATAAGCACACAACATGCGTCAGCCTAGCGTGCTACGTCGCCCCCCACCTGCCCACTATCACTACCCAGAACCGCGCTGGCAAGAAGGCGCAGTCCGTTCATCTGGCGTCACAGCGGCGGTCCTGGCCAACGACCACCATAGCGCGACTGAGCATACCAGCTGGCGGCAAGGATACAGTCAACGGCGATGACAAAGTCGAAGGCAAGGACAGAGCCGATGACACAAACGGCGACGATGGCAAGAAGAGCGTCGTAGTGACACTTTCGCCGCCCTTCCACGTGGGTCGCGCGTCGATATTTGCGTTTTTATAACTCTGACCACCAACGCGCAGCTCTCGCCCGACGGCCTCTTCGACCTTACGCCGTACGTTGTGGAGGGCAAGAACCACTTCAGCGTACAGCTGCATCGAGCTGCGGGGGACAAGGCGGACTATGTCTTCCATGGCTATGGTCACAAGCCAACGACAGCGCAGGTCGAGCAAGTGGTCCAGTCGCAGAGGAAGGCGGCGGAATGGAAGGCCCTCCTCACTTCACTCGCATCCCCATTCGACTTCTCGCTTGATACTGTCGGCATCGGCGCGTGATGTTTTCTCTCTTTACCATCGTTTCTTGCATGCTTTCTTGTCGTTTTGCCACCTGCTATCGTCGCATCCTCAAGGACAACCTACATATACCGTAGTATCACAATGTCTTTCTTGTATATCCGCTATTTGCTGAGTATGAACAGCCGAGAATCTTTCTTGGGTACATAGCTATCGTACAGAGCGTGATCTCCGTCGCAGATGCAGTCGTACTAGGTAGGTGATGATGCCGCCGCCTACGAAGCCACCCGCGGAGGATAACGTGTAAAGCACCAGCGGCGACGTCCCAGGGCTACCCCGGCTTTGCGCTATGTGCAATGCGGTGGGAGGCGTGATATCGGCACCACGGTCGTCGCGGAACCGCTGCAGCGCGGTCTGCGGGTCCGTCACGTTTGTGAGACCGATGAGCGGCGGGTGCGTCGAATTAGCGCCGTGATGCACAACGTATACATTCTGTATGATGGTAAGCTGGATTCTGACCGACAGATCCACGACATACTCGAAGGAAGATATCGCCAAGCAGCCAGTCGCCAGACACCACCCTGTCGTTCGCTTGTATGCCGCCCACGCACCAGCCGTCCGAAGTCTGCCTTTGCTGCCAGTTCGTGTCTCGCGGATCGAGCGTGTATTCTCGATCGTCGTCGCCTAGACAAGCCCGACAAGCAAGCTCTTCTCGCAGCGAATCTGCCACATATGACTTTCGGGATGTTTTCGAACGACGGAGGCCGGCCCAACGGCGTTCCAGAAGGCGTCGACGTCGACGGTGGGACCCAGCAGGAGCGTCGTACCGGTATCCAGGACGCCGATAGGATGGGGCGCCCCGGGCACGAGCGAGGGCGAGAGCGGGAAGTCCGTGCCGTTAATCGTGAAGCGCTTCAGGCAGAGTTTCCAGTAATCGTAGCGCCATGGGTGTTTGGGACGACCGCGCTGAAGGAGAGAGGAGGCGATAGTTGGTGATGTCGGGATCGAGTTCGCCGATGGTAAGGAGGAGGTCGGGTCGGTCAGTCCACTCTGGCGTCCGAGTTTGAAGGCAAAGAATCGTTGCTGTTCATCCAGGTTCGCGAAGATGTTTTCCAGGAGGGTCTTGCCTGTGGTATCGGAGATGCTGGCAGAGGTAGGGAAGCAGAGACCGAGAACGCCAGAGTCGCCAGTCCCAGATAAGCCGAGGTCTGCAGTGTAGTTCGCGATGGCTGCAGCGAATGCTTATAAATTGTCTGGTACCTGCGTGAACGATGCTGCACACACCGAAAGCCTGTGATGCTATCTCGTATATCCCGATAGAGACTGTTTCGAAGGCGACGTAGCCAGTCACGGAGCCCAAGAGGTAGTTTAGGCGAAAGGGCGTCGTGGAAGACACCAGACTTTGAGAGTCCTGGGGCGAATAACGTGCAACAGAAGAGCAGTCGTCAGATGTACAGTCAGTCGACACAACCCACTACAGGAGTATGAGTACCGCAAGCTTAGCAGAGTCAGAGTTGGACGAACGAAGTCAGAAGAGCCGGTGTCGAGGAGCACAGAGAAGTCTTGGTTGCCCAGCCTAAACTGCGATGAGTATCCCGGTTCGAGAGGATGCGATTCGCGTACTGTATCTTGATCATGTACGCGCTGGTTTATAAGTCTGCTGTTAGAGTGTGACCAAAGGCCCTCACTCACTATTCATTGGTGTTGGCCAAGTGACTGTAGCCGCTGGTGATAGAGGAGTGACCGCGTATGCGCTGGGCACGGCTGACGGGAAGCTTGCAGCCTTTGAGGCAGCTGACTGCAACTGCATTGAGGACGATCACGAGCAGCAGGCTCCATTGGTAGTTCGTGCACATGGAGTCATGAGGCAGGAGGCAGGCCACGATGCAGACGCGAGGCGCGAGAACAATAGGGTAAAACACGATCACGTGTATATTCATGACAAATTGTGTTGGCCACGTTCCGAACATATTCTTGCTTTCCTTCTGCTCTCATCACTGTTCGCCGCAGACACACGAGTATCTCTGAAATGGTGCGTATATCTTGCGGAATGGCTTCGGATAGGGTGCTGAATGTCCTCAGGCGGCCGACTCTCCGGCGACGCTGCAGTATCAGATCGACTGCCTTCGCGACAGTCTGTGCCAGCCAGAAACCGAAGATTCATGGAACAAGATAGCCCGCGCCATCGAAAGCCTCTCCACACTATGCGTCGAGAATAGTGAAGAGTACCACTCCGTCGTCACGTCCTCCGTCCGGTCGCTGTCCCGGCCCATCACCAGCGCCATGGTCTCGGAGCGCACACGGCTCTCAGGAACGGCGGTTGACTTCGTCGGCTCGATCGCGACGAGTTTGGAGAGGAACTTCGAGTCCCTCGCACCCGTCTTCATCCCATCACTCCTTCTCCTCTGCAGCCGCGCCAACAAGGTGTTCGTTAACCGCGCCAAGGCATGCCTCTCAATCATCATCGAGATGACCCAGCTGGCGTCACTCCTGCCCTACTTCGTGCAAGCGGTCAAGGACAAGTCCGCTACCCTCCGCCTAGCAGCGGCGGAGGCCGGCCTTGCCTGCCTCAATTCGTGCAATCCCCAAGATCTGGAGAAGGAGTCCAGGATCAGAGACATGGAGAGCATGATTCGCTCGACGGCGAAAGACGCCAGTGCGGATGTTAGGAAAGTAGGGAAGAAGCTCTTCCAAGCCTTCCAGGCTTTGATGCCGGACAGGGTGCCTGCGTGCGTACCAGCGTCTTGCTCAATCTCTCACATTCTGACCGCCACTCAGCTTTGCGGCCCCGTTGTCGCCGACGATGCGCAAGTACCTAGAGCTGCCCGCTGGTCCTGTGCACAAACAATCCCAACCCAATCTGCGAACCTTGGTCAAGTCCAAGTCCCATGCCCATCTTTCATCGTCCACATCCGCCTTGTCCCGCTCAACTAGCCCTACACTATCGTCCGTGGGCCAGCGCCCGGTCCCAGAACGGCCAGCTTCTTCCATGAGCCGAGCGCCTCCCGTCCCGAGCCACGGAATATCCAGGTTGAGGAACGAGATGGGTCCTCCCGCCCTGCCACACACCCGTTCACAACCTTCTCATCCTACGAGGCCCATGTCTACACTGTCAAGGTCCGCATCGGCTATGGAACGCCCCAAGTCGGTTATCATGCCATCGGTCAAGGCGATGCGTGAACCCATCGGTCTTTCGAGCTCCGATTTCCCAGCTGCAGTTCCTCGTCCGCGTGTCGCTGGCGCCATAAGGGTGCGACCCGAGTCGATTCACGGCATGCCGTCTACGGCGATGTCACCATCATGGCAAGGCGTGTACCTGCCCCCGAGTCGGAGGCGCCAGAGAAAGAGAAACACCACCCATTCGTGCCCAAGCGACCTATGTCTGCTGTGGACCCCGCTATGGCTTCGACGTCGACCGTCCGGTCCATGGATAATGGCCCGCGGAATAAGGCGCCTCCCCCTCCAGTTCTTGGGAAGGGCAAGGAGAAGGAGGCCCGAAGCCGATGCCGAAGATTACGGCGAAGCTGACAACGTCGGCCAGGGCGGTCTCCGTGACGCCAAAGACAGAGCGTCCGCCGCATCGAAGCCTTCCGTCTCACGGCAAGCCTCTGCTACGATTCAGCCAGGCTCGAGGTTCGCGCCATCCCGGTCGGCGTCGAGCTCGCATGCGCCGAGCGTCAAGTCTTCGAGCCCCGCAGAGGAAGAAGTCGCAGCTTCCCAACGACGGACGCAGAGACCGCACCTCCCGCCGAGGACAAGCCGACGCATAAGGTGACGGCGTCTTTGACCATCGCGAAAGGGAAGCACGCGCCCAGGACGGGTGGCCTCTCGCAGCCGACGCAAGCCCAGCTCGCGCGCATGCGGCCACCGGTGGAGCGTAAAGTGACCGCGCCCGCGGCCGTTAAACCAGGCTGGGGCCGGTCGGAGGCGCCTCCTCCGCGTCAGCGCACAGTGTCCACGATGGCGAGGCCGCCTCCGGAGGGCGCGCGACCGCCCCCGCGGCAGCGCGTTGTGAGCATGCGGGCGCAGGCTCCGACGAAGGCGCCGACGCTGGCGAGGAAGGCGTCTGCCTCCAGCCTCAAAGTTGAGGCGGCGAAGATCCCGCTGCCGCCCTCACCGCGGCCTGCGGAGAAGAAGAACCGGGTGTCGCCAGCGCCGGCACCTGTTGAGGAGAAATCTGAGGAGGCTGCGGCGCCGCCGGTGGCGGCTGAGGCGGAGCATCTCTCGCAGGTTGTCGAGGAAGAACCTGATGTGGCCCCGGAGGATGTGTTCGTTGAGAAGAAGGTGGAAAGTCCCGTCGAGGAGAAGCCAGCAGAGACCAAGGAGGAGCCGGAGCCCAGCACGGAGGAAGCCACTGCGTCCCCATCGACCCTCCAACTGAGACCGTCGAGCAGCCTGCGCAGGAGCTGCCCACCGAGGAGGCGCCCAAACTGCGGAAGTCCCGGAGGCCACCAACGACGACGAGGAGGAAGACGAGGAAGACGCTCAGGAGGCCACCCCTCGCAAAGCCTCCACCGTACCCACCGCCGGTATCGCCTTCCAGACCACCGCCGCAACACCTCCCATGCCCCTCTCCGGCGGCCCCGCGCCCGGCTACAACAACCCCACCTACGCCAACTCCGCCCCCGGCTACGCCAACCCCCCACCCGGCCACGCCAACCCCGCCACCCCCGCCCGCGCGGGCCTGAACATCACCACGAACCCAGGCGAACTCGAGAAGACGCCGATCTCGCAGCTGCTGATGTCGATCGAGCGCGGGTTCCACTGGACGCCCGAGCCGCCGTCGCCGCTGAGCCCGTCGGAGGCGTATCGGGATGTGCCGGTTATGAGCGGGGTGTTTGGGCAGCCGATTCCGATTCATTTGAAGAAGGAGCCGGAGGCGCGGTATGATGCGTAGGGGGTGGCACGATGCGTAGGATGCGTAGGACTACTGGGAGGTTGTGTAGGTCGGTGCGCAGGCTGGGTGGCTGTGGCGACGTAGGTGTCCTTTGGGTTTTATGTTCGCTTGCAGAGTGTTGGAAAGATGGATCACGAAGGGGAGATGGATCACGAAGGAGAGATGGATTCACGAATACCCGTATGCTCACTAACTGTATAGTGTATTCATCTGCGACTCATACACCGCGGTTATCTTTTGAGTCTGCTTTACTTATGTCGCATGCAGTAGTCCCTATTACTTATGCTGCATGTAGTAGTTCGACGGCCCTTTCAGTTCAGTGTACGGTCGTGCATGTTCTAATTCATGATGGTACTTACAGCCATTCGCGTACTCGTGAGCTTATTCGACGCTGCAACCGTTCGCAATCCATGATATTGGACCTATCGAAGTCACAAAGCTACACCCAAATCTCTGCGATGACATCCCACTCTTTGACAACCTTCGCCGTCTCTAGTGCGTTGCCCGCTATATCATCATCGTCCACCGTATCGTTGCTCATGATCCCGTCCTCCACCACCAGCAAGCGCAAGCCACCCACAGTCGAGAACCCCCGCCTTACCGGCACGTAGGACAGCTCAAATCCTGCTCCGCGTACGCATGTTTATCCCCCGCCCATCCAAATCCTCTATCCGCATTCATCGGCGGAGGTACACCGCCGACGGACCACAGGCCAGGACGGCTGACTCGTGCCGCGTTGCCTCCGCTGCGTAAGGCGCCGGCAATGACACGCCCTCCGGGTGCTCCCCAAGCGTACGCGTGCTTCCCGCCGGCGATGCGAGGAGCAGCTTCTGCCGCGCGAGCTCGTAGTTGAAGCCCTGCGCGGCCGTCGCCGTCGTGGCGTGAGACCCCGACGATGCGATGCGTGGGCTCGCGAGGTCGCTAGGCGGTGCGATCGGTGCGATTGTGAGCGGACGGTAGTGGCGCCTTGTGGGCGGCAGCAGGTGCTGTACGACCACGCGCACGCGTCGATACGACCGCGCAGCATCGTACGTTGCAGGCGCGTGTAGGGCGAGCGTGAGCGCGACTGTAAGGGCGTCTCCACGGAGATCGAGTCGCGGGGGATCTGGCGGACTATAAGGCTGGCGTCGAGATCGGCTGCGGGAGGCGGGCTGCAAGAGGCATGGGTAGGAGTGGCGGTGTCTGAGGGCGCGGTGACACGATCGAGCCAGTGCGCACTCGGGGTGCAGGAGACCCAGGCCTGCTAGGCGGCCCGGGTGAGGATGGCCGCGAGGGCGTTGAGCTTGTTGCACCACGCTTGAGGTATGGCGGGACGGCGGACACAGGTGGTGCTACCGGTGGCGGAGGAGCAGGCGGTAAAGGTATACGGCGAGAGAGCATAGATGTTAGCAACCGTCCCGGTTCGCCAAACGACGATCGCCATGCTATGTCCAGGCGTCCCAGTGGTATAATGCTTCCCGGACTATGTACGACTGGAATCTTCGGCGGGGACTTTGGGTTCATAATGTAGATGTACTGGCGCATGTCCTGTGGCTGCATGATCGACGTAGTTCCGTGAAGATTCCGTCTGCCTCGGTATTGCATAGGTTGACGTCTTCTACATCCCATCCGTCGACAGGCTCGAGAGACATGCGCTCAAACCACATGGGTTCTGGAGTGAGATTTGGATGTGCACTTCGAGAAAAATCTTGTCGCGCTCTGTGGGTGACAGCTGTGCAGACGGCGATTTTGGCGTGTGCACCTTCGTCTTAACTGACAGGGGATTGGTGACCTGGACATTGATGTGAGGCATAGTCGTCGTATTCAACTGAGTGAAGGGACGTACCACGAACTTGTAGAACTTGCGGAAGTTCTGCATTTGAGGATCGTCTGGGTCATCAGATGGCTGGGGTGGGCGAGCGTTTGGAGGCAGTCGGTAGGTAACAATGCAGGAAAGCACATGCTGCCCAAGTTCCTTGACTTCGTGATTGACGATACCTAGCGACGCAGACGTGAGTTAACGACGGGAATAGACTGAATGAAGGCGCACATTCCAACGTATCTCCTGCCGCTAAGGTATACTGAGGGCCGCCAAACTCCCCCAGCACGACCTTCGTCGTAGCAGTCTGCATCTCGACCCTCACTGTGACGCTGTCCACATCGACTTGCGTATCATTGTTGGCGCAAAGACAGCTACTAAATGTTTCGCCAAGTTGTATGGACCCAAAGGACGCGGGGAGCATCAAGAGTTCGCCGGCATGGGTGAGATCTCTGAGAGTCTTGGGATGTGTTGCGAGAGGTGCTTTGCCTTGCAGCGACGTTATAAGCGCCGTAGAGCGAGCCTTAAGACTTATTGAGGGAGTGGTGCACTCGTGCATCTGCTATGCGTACCGAGAACGAAGGGGAACTCGAGTAGAACGGCTCCCATGCAGAGGATAATGCGGGTCTCTAGAGTCCTCGGATACATGGTAGCTGGTGCATGACGAAGACAATGCTGGGCCAACGCACTGAGACCCGCATAACCTTGAGGGAGAGGAGGTGGACTGGCGCATCGCCGCTCGCCATTGTGGTCAAGAACAAGACGCGCGCTTGACGCCACGCCACGCGATCGCGGCAGAGCGGCCCGCGGACAATGTCTCACCTTCGACCCGAACACCAAAGCCTTTACCGAATCCCTCGCTGGCGAAGTCGCCAAGTTTGGCATCATCGCCACCATAGTCGCCCCGGGCTACCTCCCCACGAGCTTTCTGACGGTCGCCGGGCTTACCGACACCCTCCCGAAAAACATCCCAAGTACAGTAACAGTACGTCGGCGTCATGATTCACGAAGCAGTACTCGGAGTCGGAGACCCACCGGCGCACGAAACAGGTCGGCGACGCGAACCTCGCTGCGGCGCGGCTATTCGAGGTGTGAGAGTGGTTGTCTCTACGCACAAGGCTTATAATCTCCTTCGCGTGCCCATCAGATCGGCGCTGTAGCCTGTGGCGACGCCTGTCCCTAGGACCGGACTCCGGGAAACGCACCCTTTCCAAACTCGAGCAGATACGGAAGAACGTAGAGAGCCTCGAGCCTGTATGGAGTTCCACAGAAATGGACCCTGACCGTGTCGATGCGTTCTTTGAGGGTCGTTGAGGGCGAGGGAAATGGAGTGAGCGACAGCACGATAGCCTGGAGGCTCATGTCTACAGAAATTGCAGCAAATTCAAGTACTTCACACGACCGCCAGAGGACAGCCTGGTACCAGGTTGACGACTTGCTGCTGGAAAGAGATTCGGTCCGAGAAAATCAACACGAACTCACGTGATCGTGAGACATTCCGAACGATGATTCTTCAACTCGGACTCGGAGCCGTCAACCTCCTTGGACCTTCCACATTCATCGTCGCAGCGCTCTCTACCGTTCTGCCTCCACTTCGTTTCTGCACATCTACTCGCCATTTTTGACCAATATCGAAAATCAGCGAGTTGCTGGCAAGAGATCACCTCATTGTTCAACAGCTTTTCGGTGGCGTGGGCTTCCGACCGTGTGTGTGAGCGTCCCATACGTTGGATAGCCTCATCCACTCTACCGCTGTTTCTCTTGTCTGCTTTGGGACTTGTAGCGCGCTGCCAAGGTCATAAGCTGTAGACAACACAGCTATCCAATATTTGTGATCGACCGCGTGCGCAGACGGTTGCGCGGATTCATTGTCAGATGTCTGGGACAAAGGTGTCATATCACCCTGTTGTCGCGCGGGACAATTCCTGCATGCTGTGCACGACGCGCAGGTATATAAGCCGCTCATTGACGTTGATTGAGCACATCGCGCCCAACCTCTCACGCTCTGCTAGTGAGTTATCATATATGTCACTGTATCATTACCAGTTGGCTTATCCTCTTAGACATCGTCGTAGGAATATCTCATACGGTGTACGCCGTCAGTCGTGCGCATAAATATCTTGCAAATCTCACTGCATTATCATTGAAGTACGCGAGTCCCCAAGTCTCCCTTGCCTTCACCTGATGTTGATCCTATTGCAGGCCATGAAGTTTACCCCCGTCGTTGCCGCATCTCTCGCTGCCGTCCCCGCATTCTGCACGCCCTCGGGTACATATGCTCCTCAAATGCATGACGCCCCTAATGGCTCATCGTCTGGAAGCTTCAGCGCCCCGCCGCACACCGGAGAGGACCTTGCCACCGCAGCGGCCACCATTCTGGAGGTTGCAAGCGAGATGGTCAGCGACTCGGACGTTGACGACCTCTCATCCGACATAAAAAGCCCCGAAGACGGTCTCACGCGGAGCACACCGATTGTTGTGCGGACGACAGCGGCTCTGTGCCCCGACGTCGTAATTCCCCTCGAGAGGTGGTGCCCATCATCGTCGTCAGTCAAGCTGTTGAAGACGCAAATGGTATCGAAAGGACCATCATCCATGACGGCGATTCAACTCAAGAGCACGACGTCCGCATCGAATTCTCAGCAAAGTCAAAAATGTCCACCGCTCACCTTATGCCACCGACGTCCTGCCGCTCATGGATGCGCCGCCGATACATATGACCATTCAGTCTTTCATCCACCACGTCCGTCTGCTATTACTATGCCATGAGTTATCACTTGTTCAACTTTTGGCGTGTACCTCTACAAAACTACTGCAAGCTCAATGACATATACCTCGCCGCCAATAAGCAGGGGGTCCTGCCTCTCCCTACGCACAAGGAGTCACACGACCAAGTCAAGAAAGTATGTATCCAAAATTCTGATGATACATGAGACGTACTATTGGCTGAAGAATTGGGTCCTATAGATCACGCATTCAAGCCTGCAAGTTGCAATAATATGGGCGCATCGCGCACCACTCTGGCTGCAGTGCTTTGGCGCCAACGCCCTTCTTCAAAGACGGTACCGCAGTTCCTGCAGTCGTGGCAGTGCCGTATTGACATCTAGCGCGCTGCCGTCGGCCTGCGTCGCCGTCCAAAACGTCTCTGCTGAGCTTGCTGCACGCGGCCACACGGTCGAATCCAGGCTCTGCGGGTCGTCTGTTCAGTCCACAGCAGCTGTTGACCTGAAATCTTGTGAGCTTCGTGATGCGCATTATGAACAGGACGAGGAACTGACCGCCCATGACGAGCGATGCTTGGTCGCTGGTAAGGTTCGCGAGCGGGTCGAAGGTATAGGCATGTTGCCATGTCTTGAAGGGGTCACACCAACTGTTACTGTGAGGATATGAGAAAGGAGGCCGAGTGTCGTTCAGGCCAGCACCACCCAGCCGGCCAGTTTCCCAACCATTCGCCGGCACCGCAGTCCAGGTAGAAGTAGTCCGAGGGCCCGTGCACAATCCTGAAGTTTCGCTCCGCCACCTTCGCCGCATTCTCGGACGCAGTCCACACAATGACGATCGTCTCGTTGGAGAGGGTGACATTATGATTGAGGACCATCTCTTGCTAATAATGAGCGGTCACATCAGATACATCGCGCGTATCAGTCGTACCTTCCCAAACAACGGGGATCTTGTTAACTTCCGCGAGCGAGCCGTGAACCTGCTGGATAAATGCATCAAACGCGCTGTCGAACGTTGCCCCGGTCGCACTGAGCTCCTGCTGGAACTGTTCGTCGTCCTCGTAGCAAAGCGTATTGATCTCGTCGCCGCCGGTGCTGAAGTACGATGACGATGATGTGTCCGCAACGCTCGAGACGAGGCAAGACGCAAAGTCCACCGCCTCGCTCGTAGTGAAGCGCAGCTGCCCGGAGGGCGGCTCATTAGCATATGTGGCCCACGGCACACCCTCACTGCATGCGATGTACTCGGGATAGGCCAAGCTGATGATATCCATGTGACCAGGCATGTCGATTTCCTAGCACTCGTGAGCCACAAAACCCGTTAACTCTGTCCATTGCCATACCATCAAGACGTCAATCCCGAGCTTGTAAAAATGGTTGTGAGTGAACGAGGGATCAGTCAAGGATGGGCACTGACCTGGGCTGCGTACGAGACGATATCCCGCACGTCTTCGGTCGTGTACACCTTGTCCGCCGAGTATGCGCCCATCTGCGCGAGCTCCGGGAACGCGTCGACAACAAGCGGGAAGCTCTGGCTGTCCACGACATGCCAGTGGAACATGCTCATCTTCACGTAGGACATCGCCATAAGCGTTCGCTTGATGTCCTCGACAGGGAAGCTGCACGACAAGAATGGGATACGCTGCTCTCACGAGACGATCGAGAAGTACTTACTAGTTGCGCGCCGTGTCAAGCATGAATCCTCGATACGGCTGTTCAGATGGCCCCATGACCAGTCAGAGAGACTCCTCGAGCGCGCACACACATATAGGCACTCACGTAGGCAGGCGCGTCGTTCTCGATGCTAACCGGTGCGACGTTCGTGTACGTTACGTTCCCCAGTGTGTACCACAGTTGCTCGAACGATGTCAGCCCGCGCAGAAGTCCGAGCGTGCTGTCCGCCGTGATGACCGCCTCCGATCCGTCCTCCGGCACATAAAGGCTGTAGCTCTCCAAGCGCTCGCCCAGCGGCTGCACAGCTTCCTCTGCAATCGGGCGCACGGTCGCGCCGTCGTCAAGCACGAGGACCACCGAGCAAAGCACGGGCGCCGCGCTAATGGCGTCCTGGTCGATGGATCCGCGTCCGACGGTCAGGCGCTCGATGAGCTGAGTCTGGATGGCCTCCGTCGTACGATTCACCGCGGCATACAGGTCGTCCGAGGCGCAGTCCACATCGACAGTGAAATCGAAGTCAGGAGCGAGCTGCAGGAAAGACTTGCCGTTCGACAATGAACGAGGTATGGGCCAGATACCGCCGAATACGGAGGGCACAGAGAGCAGAAGCACGAGCAGGGCCACATGGCTGGTGCGACACATCGCCAGCCACATGATAATCGAGAGGGGGAAAATCGACGAAGGGACAAGCAATTTTGCGCCCTTTTATACGCGGAGGCGGCGGGGCTATCTTTGGGCTTCGGCGCGTCGCCTTACCTGCGATGGGCCGAGGTCGACTGGCTGCCATACTTTTACGTGCGAGTGGCAAGTGCTGAAGCGAGAAAGACTTGTGCCACACTGGCACGTGCGATGAACACCTTTGCATTACACAAAGAGAGATGGGAGAACGGATACTGCACTGAAAAATGAAGTCAATCATGGGAGAATCCTGATGTACAGCTGCAACTCGCCTCCTACAATAGTGACATAACGCTGTAGACAGTAGAGGGACGGCCACCCACACTGCGATAAACGTCACGTTACCGCGTTCACGCACCCGTCTGTCTTATCCCATCCCCCTTTCCCCTACCGGCCTACCTCGTTCTGAATCACCACCCGCAGAAAACAACACTGCAATCATGAAGCGTCCAATGGATAATGAGATACAGGGGTTGAATATTGAATACTTAAACCGACTCCACCGATTAATGACACGACCATTTGGGCTGGAGCCCACAGCCAAATGAGGCCTCAAGCCCACAGCCGAACCGGGAATTGAGCCTACAGCCCACCTGGGACTCGAGTCCACAGCCCAACGCCTACGCCGTGATCCACGGCTGGCTGATGAGCGCCTGCACGGAGAGCAGCGCACGGTACCGCACGTCCGCATCCGGGTGCGTCATCAACTCCATCACGCGCGTCTTCGCACCCAGGTCGTTGACGAGCCTGAAAGAATGTGTGTCAGTATGGGAAGAGGAAGCAAAAGCTGATCATTCAGAGGAAGCAAAGGGAGACCACTCCGAGGAAGCAAGAGCAGACCACTCCGAGGAAGTAAGAGCAGACCACTCACTTCTTCCCCCTCTCATAATGCTTCACATACTGCCCAATATCATGCACCGCCACGGCCAACACCAGCGCGTCCTGCGAGTCATTTAACAGCTTGATGAGCGTCCTCAACTGCGCCGCATCCTTCTCATTCAGCTTCACCGCATTCTCCTTCCAGAAGTCGTCCGACTCGTGCACCGGCGTCCACGACAGGTGGCCCGAGGACAGCTCGCTCGCGTACTCGTCCCACGTCGTCAGGCTCTGGAAGTTCGCCGCGAGCTCGTCGCGCAGGTACTGCACGTCCTCGACGATGTCCTCGTCGGACCACTTGCGCGCGGCGAGGTTCTTGACGAAGGGGAGGAGCTGCGCGACGAGCATGGCGGGGAGGTTCTGCGCGGGCGCGCGGCTGACGAGGTTGCGGAAGGTGGCGACGATGACGCGGATGACTTTTTCCTTCACGGCCTCTTGCGCGACGGAGGTGAGGAGCGGCACGATGTCGTATTTCCTATGCGAGGTGAATGGGATGAGGGGCGAATGAGGTGGGGGAGTGGCTCACTTGTTAATATCCTGCGCAACGTTCTGCTCAAACGTGAGCAACCAGAAGCTGAAGGCGACCTGGTAGCTCATTTGCGGCCCGGACTTGTTCTTCAGAATCTCGACAAGACTGGACGTGTCAGCGCGGATCGCGATTACAACCTTGGCATACACTCACCCAGAGATGATCTTGGGTATGGACCAGACTGTCTGGCGGACCTCTGGGCGCGCGAGCAGGGCCTCGAGACACTGGACGGCGACATCGCGGCGGTTGACGGATCCTGCGGTTATCTGGGTGGCGAGCGTGTTCAGGAAGGGTTGCAAGAGGGTTGCGGGAAGGGGTGCAGGTTCTGCGCTGGTGGCGCGTCAGACGGCGCGATGGGCGTAACGAAGCGCTGTCATACCACAAGAGCACCGTCAGGATCTGCGCGGCCTTGAGTTGCACGAACTCGTCCTGGGTATCGATGGTGCTACGCGGTGATGAGCAGGGGTCCACGTCGGCGAGAGAAGCACTTACCGCAAGAGGGGCCCGTATGGGAGCTCTGGGTCGGAATCGTGTGTACGCAGGAACAATGGTATGCGTTCATCGTGATCTGCTTGCATGTTCAGTATATGCGTCCGACTCATCATTAGCACGCACCCGTCAGCGCGTCGGCGATGAGCACCAGGAGACACTGCATAGTGTCCACCCGCTGGAGCTTCTTGAGCAGCCGCAGGTAAAGATGCGCGTACGTCTGTCCATCGGACAGCAGCGTGCTCTCCGTCTTGGCCCGCGACTGCCTGTCGACCTTCTTGATGAGCGCCAGCTCCTCCGAGGTGACGAGGTCCGCGCGCTGGTAGCCCTGCGAAGTGCGATGAGACTGGGGGAAGTCGAGCACTGCGGACGACGCACCTCCCATGGCACGGGCTTTGTCCGGATCTTTAGCGAGTTCTCTTCCAGCCAGACATTGGAAACTAGAGTGACCGACATCGTCGTCGTTGTAAAGTCTAGCAGCTATGGCGCTGAGCTCGATGCAGCAGGTACTTCCCACGCCTCCGGGCCGCACGTGGCGCCTGTTTTTCCCAACTCGGCGCGTAGCTGGAACCAAGACGGAGGCGGTCATGTCTGCGCTCAATCTCTCTCGGTCATGCAGGCGGCGGGCAACAGGTGCGAACTTAGTGATCTTTTTACTAAACAGTCACTAAATTTACTAAAGGCTCGTTCCGCACCCTCGCCACGGCTACAGAGGCCGCACACCCCGTCCCGCGCCAGCCGCCAGTCGCGCCCTCACCGGTCCCTCCTCCCCCACGCTCCGGCAAGCCCACCCTCAGCGCCTCCGTCATCCTCAACCGCGCACCCATCCTCACGCGCGAGCCCACCCCCTTCGAGCGCGCCTTCTTCGCCTACCAGCAGCGCGTCCGCCGCGCCCTCCACAACCCCTTCCCCGAGGACTTTTACTTCAAGCAGGGCTCCCTCCTCGCGACCAAGTTCCGTGCGGAGGAGATTGAGCGCGAGCGCGAGGCGTTTGGTAATGGCTTTGGCATCGAGGAGGAGAAGAGCGCGGACCGGGCTGCCGCAGATGCTGCCGCGCTCGAGCAGCTGCGCCTGCAGGAGGGCGAGGGCGACGAGCTGCCGTCACGGGAGCATCGGGCAGACACGAAGAAGGACTATCGCAGTCTTGACCGTGCGGGCCAGCGCAACATCTACGCGCTCGTCTTCGTGAACGGCGAGTGGCGCTTCCCGACCGGGGACATCAAGAAGGGCGAATGGTTGCACCAGGTGAGTACACGCCTTACATTCTCCTTGAGCTACCCTCTTAACCACCTGTGTAGGCTGCACAACGGGACCTCCAGCACGAATGCGGCGCACATATGGACACCTGGATTGTCAGCCGCAACCCCATCGGTGTCTATAAGCCAAAAGCACCAGCGGACACTCCTGCGCCCGAATCCGCCACCTTCTTCTACAAAGCCCACATCCTCGCCGGGCAGATCCGCCCCGCAAACGGCGCCACCGACTTCGTCTGGCTCACAAGGAGGAGATCCGCGAGCGCGTCACGCCAGAGTACTGGGACGGTGTGAAGGATATGCTGTCAGACTTCTAATAATGTAGCCCACTAGCCTATTACTACTATGGCATTACTTTTAGATATGATGGACATACCCTCCGCTCCTCCACCCTCGGAGTGACAGTCGCCTCGGAGTGAATTCATTGCAGTAACAGCACGCTCGGAGTGACTGATCGTGGCCTCCTACGCCCTCATCTCCCATCCGCCCCTCCATCTCCCATCCACCCCTCATCTCCCATCCGCCCTCTCACTCACTTCCTCAGCGTCCCTCACTTCCTCGGCGCCCCAACCGCCTTCTTCCTCGCATCGTCAAACCTGCGCACCACCACCTGGCACTTGGCCGTCTGGCAGATATGCTTCGACGCGCCCTTGACCGCGTCCGAGAAGAGCGTGAGCCCGGCGGCGCGCTCGACGGCATCCACTGGGGATTGTGTTAGGTGTCAGGGAAGTTAAAGAGAGTCGAAACTTCCAAGGATCGTAAGTGCAAGGGAGTCGACCGTATCAGGCAATGTCCATAAGACATTCAAGGACACGCCAGAAATCACAAGCCCCCCAACGCCCATCCAAACAAAAATAACCCACTCACCAGGACCACAAAACTCTCCAACGGCGCATCATCCGGAATCACCGCATTCGGCAGCACGAACGCGCCCGTCGACACCTCGTGCACGTCCGGCGTCGCGGGGGACGGGGCTTCGACGCCAGGACGACTTTGCGAAGTGCGTGGGCACGCTGACGTTGGGCGGGCTGCCGATGACTTCGTGGTGCTGGGGAGAGGGGAGGGGGGGTGGTTAGCAAAGGATAGTCGGCAGTTGGTGCGTTCGATATGGAAAGTTTCAACGCCGGTATGTACCTCGACCAGCCAGCAACAAGCACGATCAAACCAACCAACCAACCACACGAGGCCGTAAGTACCTCAACCAGATAAAAAGACACACCCAACACCATCCACTCAGACCAAGCAAACCATCACCATCCACACAAGGCCGCAAGTACCTTGACCAGAACCGAAACATACACCAACTCACCACCCGCCACTTCCCATCCGTATCCTGTTTCGGCAGGTACAGCGGCACCGTGAACACGTACACGTCCGTGAAGGTGCCCGTCAGTCGGCGGCACCAGTCCTCGAGGTAGGCCCAGTCTGTTGGGGGTGGGTGTGTTAGTGGCGGAGGAACGTCGTATTGAGGCAATATCGCATGCTGCAGATATGCATGCAGGCAGATTTCGCATTGCAGGCAGATTTCGCATTGCAGGCAATATATGGGCATGAGCGCGCACATGTGCGGTGGGTTTTCAGGCAGGAGCGGTATATGGCGGCAGAGGAGCGGCCGACCCATTTCAGGAAGAGGTGCCAGCACTCACAATGTCTATTAAACCCGTCACCAACTTGCGGGGCGATGTTTGACAGGAAGAAGGTTTCGTCCATCGCTGCCTATACTACGGTAAGCCAACATCACCGTAGCACCAGGATACCAACATACCTGTGAGATCTTCGCGTCTGCAGCGGGGACCCTGGCATGAAGAGAAGAGACGCAGCGTCAGTACGTGTCTGGGGACGAGAGCAAGCTGGAGGCGAAAGCAAGCGGCAGTCAAGACCAGGTCAAAAAACACGCACATATGCCCCTGTCGTACCCGCTCCTGAAGTAGTCGCTCAGCTTCGCGCGGAACATCGCAGGGATGCTGGGGTCCTCGACGAAGGCGGACTTGCCGCGGTCGCCCGCCTCCGACGCTTCTGGACCCGCAAGCGCGGACTTGCCGAGGGAAGCGAGGGTGAGATGCTCTGCGGTCTACGAGCGTCGCGTGAGTGACAAGAGCAGTTTAATGTGGCGAGAGTAGACCATGGAGAGGGGAGTGCCAGGGCGAGTGAAGGGAGTGGACATGTATCAGGTTAGCCAGTAGACCAGTCACACAAGCAGCATCCCGCACCCACGCCGGATGCCTCAGGCGCCTATCATACGCCGCAACATACGCCTTCCGCACCAACGCGTCCGAGATCGGTCCTGCGCCCCCAGTCAGCATGCACCCTCCTTCGCATTCCCACACAACACGCACCCGGATTGCCATACATCAGTACGGGAGACACCAGCGAGCCTATGGGCTGCATGTCCGTCAGCTGCGCCACGCCCTTCGGGCTCATCTGCACGAGCGGTCTCGCTGGAATAGCGGGCGCCGGGACTGGGGGAGGAGCGGAGCGCTTAGTCGCGACGGCTGCGCCTACACCGCCAACGACAGCACCGGCGGCGAACACAGCGGCATGGACGAGCACGGAAGGGGACATGATCAGTTTGAACGAGCTGGCGAGGTATGAACAGCGCGCGTAAGTAAAGTACTTACTTGCTTCCGATCGACGCGTTCTTCGCGCCGGGGCTCCGGACCGACGTACTCAGACTGTCTGCATGATCATCTTCAGTCCTCTCCTTCTTTCGCACCAGGCCGTTTGCACGAATAGTCCAAAATCTCCATTCCCTTATTCCAATTCTGGTAGGTATATCATGAAGGCAAGCATAAAATTAGGAAGGAATGTGTCGATCTCGCGAGAGGAGACAAAATGTCCTCAGTAAGAGAGACTGTACAACTCGTAAGTGTCCAATAAGCAGGTAATAAAGAGTAGAGCAAAAGAAACGCGTTGAACGAGCGACGTTGACCTTGAGCGAGGACGGTTGGTTAGGTGCATATGTACGAAAATGGGTGGCAGACTTCACAGCAAGCGATAGTGAAGGAAGATCAATTCCACAGCTGGCCCACATAGCGTGCGTGTTTACGGAGCCCCGAGCAGGCTGTTGAGCGCTCTGGGCACATCATACCCGTGCGTCTCCAGCGCGTTCACCGCCTGCGTGCGGCTGAAGCCCATGGACGTCAGCTGCTTCACAGGCTCCACGTCGTCCTCGTTGCCCGGCGTCACATTCCGCGGCTCCTCGATCGCGGGCGACAGGTGCGTCGGCATCGTCTCCGGCGGCGGCGCCGAGTGCTTCTTTTTCTTGCCAAAGGGCAACCGTATCTGCTGCAATGTTACTTACTACTCGTCCGGCAGATCTGATAAAAGAGACGTACACTGAGCTTCGAGTGCCTGGGCGTCGGCTGCGGCTTGGCCTCCTGCCCGTCCTTCGATGAAGATGACGTAGAGGGCCTACCGGTGGACCGTGGCGAACCCACCCGCGGTGGCGGCGAGGTCGCCCGCTTACCTCGCGACGCCGACATCTCCGAGCCCCTCGGCGACGACGGCTGCGTCGGGATATTCCTAGGCGAGCCCATCGTCTCCGACGAACGCCTGGCAGCCATCTCCGCCGGCTGACTGTCCAGCTTCAGCGATGGGCCCGACTCAAAGCCGGAGAAAGCCTCGTCGAACGAGGTGTTGCCGTTCCGGCCCTCGTCCGCCCCGTTGGTGGCCTGCGGGGTGGCGAAGAAGCTCGTCATGGGGCGCTGGGCCGGCGCATCGGGTGAGCCGTTGCCGTCTGGCATGAAGCTAGACGCCGGCCTAAGGGCGCTGGCCTTCGGTGGTCGCGGCGTAACAAGCGTGTTGGCCTCCCCCGAGCCGAATATGGCATCAAAGTCGTTGCTGCTCTTCGCGGGCTCTGTAGCCGGTGGCGTCGACCCAACCGCGGGGAACGCGCTCACCGGAGCGGAGGCCGGGACGGGAGACGATGCAGGGAACGGGTTGTTGTCGGTCGCCTGCGCAGTGGCGAAGTCGAAGTTATCGTCAAAGGCGGAGTCGAACGAGAATTGAGGCGCCGGGGACGCGCCCGAGGGCGACACCTTGCCCATAGCCTCGTCGAAGGCGCTGACGCCGGACACGTCCTGCGACACTGCAGACGAAGGTGCAGATCCAAACAAGTTCTCGGCAGGGGCCTCGAATGGGCTCGCCGTAGTTTGCAGAGGTGCACCGAAAGCGTCGAGCACACCTGAAGCTGGCTGAGACGGCGCTTCAGCAGGTGCAGTGCTACCGAAGATATCATCGAACGACGGTGCGTTGCTGGCCTCCGCATTCGCGTGCCCGTTCGTCGCAGGCGTGGCGTCCGCAGCAGGCTTCATCTCCCCCGCCTTCGCCTTCGCCAAAGTCGCGAGCGGGACCTCGTCCTCATCACTACTGTCTGAGTCCTCCGCCTCAATTTCCTTGACACCCGCGGAGAGATCCGCATCACCAGATGTCGTATCAGGCCCGTCTGGGAAGGCGCCAGGCAAGACCGATACGTTCTCAGCGGGAGAATGCGGCTGCGGCGTCGTGGCTTCAGGCGAGCCCGAAGCTGCGGAGGGGCCCTGTAGCCTATCGGGCGACGGGGACGGTGTACGCTTAGCCGTGGAGGGCGGTGTCGTGAAGAACTCGCTCTCGCTCGCAGTCCCAGGGGACACGGCGTGGTCGACTGAGAGGCGGTTGCCATTCGGCACGATTATATCCGCGGGGACGGGTTTCGGGGTCGCCTGCGCTGCATCGCTAGAGGGAGCTGCGTCGACGACCTGGGATTCGGACGGCTCAGGCGTCTCAAAGGCCGCTGAGAAGCCAAACGGATCGCCGGCAGGGACAGGAGCTGGTTGATCGGCAGAAGCCACATCAGCGAGGGGACTAGCAGAGGCGGGCGGCGGGCTCCTGGCCGAGGGGATGGCAAAGGGCGACTGTGACCGGGACCCGGGAGACATCGCAAGCCGCTCGAAGGGGTTGTTGCTCTTGACGCTGGGAGCAGGACTGCCAGACATAGGCACCGGGCTCGTAGGGTCCGGCGAGACAGGCAGCACATGTGAGGCCGCGAAGGCAAGCGAGTCGCTCGACATGGCGCGTTCAGGAAGCGCGAACGGCGCTCCATTGGCCGTGCTCTCGATGCCAGCCTCTGCCTCCTCCTTCTCGCGCGTGATAGCAGCGACTTCCGCGCCAGCCTCGTCGAGCTCCTTCTGCGCCTTGGCCCTGTCGGCCTCCTTTGTCCCCAGCTGCTTCTTCGCAATCGCCAACAGCCCCTTCTGCTGCTTGGCCTCCTTCTTCGCTTTCTCGATCTCTGCCTTGATGATTTCGGTTTCGTGCCCGGCCTCGATCATCTTGCGATGCAGCGCTCTCGCTTCCTCTTTGTCGCGGAGGAATGAGCCCTCAACCTCGGCCTTCTCGACTTTCATGCCGCTGAGGTCGCTCTCCGCGTGGATGAGTTCCTCTCTCGTCTTCTGTATCTCGGCGGTCTGTGCCATATATCGTTCCCTGAGGGTGGATAGGAGCTTCGTCTCCGTCTCGTAAGCAGCTTTCGCCAAGGACAGTTGGGTCTGTAGCGCGGACAGCTGCGCAGCTTGGTCAGCCAGCGTCGTCTCCAGATTCACGCGCTCGTTCTTGGTGTTGTCCAAGGACCTGGTGGTGGACTCCACCTGGTTCTGGACATTGCGTATCTCGACTGACTGATTTTGGACTTGCTGAGCTTTCTGGTCTTGAATCTCTTCGTCGTCGTCAAGAAGATCCTTGCCTGGTTCTGATAGACGAGTCAGCATGGCTCCGAGAAGAGACAGATGATACGCACGCGAAGCAGCCGATGAACCAAAAGGATCCTGTGTAGGGGCAGGCGACATGAAAGCACTGGTGGCCCCCGGCACTGTGAACATGCCAGAGGGCTGTCTCGTGCCTGTTGGCTGTGCGGACAGCGTGTTCCCGCCAGTGGCCTGGGGAGCCAGTGGAGGAGACATAGAAGTTGGAGGAGGCTCGTCGTCGAAGTTGAACAGGTCCCTCATCGGTTCTTGCGGTGGTGGAGGATGCGCTTGGGTGGCAGGCATAAATGGCGACTGCACCGGTGCCGCCGGAGCATGGGCACGCATAAACGGTGGTATGAGTGATTGGGGAAGAGTCGTCGGAATCTCACCACCTGCGAGTTTCTTCTGAATGAGGTGCATAGCAATCGCGAAGCCATCCCTGTTTAGACGCCCGTCATTATTGACGTCCGCAAGATCCCTGCAACAAAAGTTAGTCGGAGATTGAGCAGTCGTAAATAAAAGCGTGACTAACCATACTTGCGCCAAATCGTCTTCCGGAAGGTTTGACTGCAGCATGAATGGCACGGCAACATCACCCTCGATGAAGCCAGCTTTCGCAGTGTCCAGTGTATCGAAGAACTTGTCCGAGTTCGCCTTCTCCGTAGGTGTTACATCCCAGGCGAGGTGAGCTGTACCGAAGGCTTGACTTCCGAAAGCCGCCGCAGCCGCCGGCCTCGCAGGCAAGCTGGGAGCAGCAGCAGACCGTGCGCCCGTCATGTTGGGCTGCAGGGGCTGTCGGTGACCAGTATACTGTTGCGGCAGCGGTGAAGGTTGAGCTGGGAAGCCGCTACCACCGCCCGTCATATGGGCGGTGACGGACCCCGTAGCTTGAGGTGCGATGCCTCCGGCTTGCTGGTATAAGCCAGGAGGAAGGGAGGAGGGTATAAAGGATATTTGTCCGGACATGACGTGTTGAATGAAGTACATGCCGATGGCAAAGTCAGTCGCGTCGAGGGAACCTCGGTCGTGAGTATCGGCAAGATTCCTGGCCAGCCCTTCAGTGATGCGCGCGTCTTCAAAGCAGTAGACGCGTACCATATTTGCATGAGCTTATCGGTAGGCAACTTGGACTTCAGGAAGATGTCGCGCGCTTTCTCGCCTGGTCCTATTCGTAAGCATGCCGTCCGCCCGGACACGGCGCAGCGCACGCACCACTGAGGAGTCCACTGACGGGTCCCGATTTGTAGAACATGTTGTGGAATTTCGTCTTGTCCGCAGGCAAGAGAGGAGGGAATCCGGGAGCTGGCGACTTGGGCGCTGACATGCTGGACATACCGGTGTTGTGCTGCGTCACGGCGCTGACACCGTCGATAACAGGGAGAGGGCCAGCTGAGGTGCTTCCTCAGCCTACGCACAAGCGACGCGATGCGCTGCAACTCACGTTTACTGAGTAATGCCTTGGACACCTTTTCGCCCTTCTGCGCCCATCCCATCAACCGTACGGCGACAGCGACTCCCTTCTTGGACAACCAGCCCTTGTTGTCCTCATCGGAGAGGTTCCAAATTTCGCCAAGGGTGGCAGGCTGCAGCTTAGCGCCTCCGAATATGCGGACGGCGACATCGCCAGTGAGGACGCCGAGCTTCTGCGGATCACCCTGGGCAAAGATCTGGTTGACGAGGGCGAGTTCGGCCGGCGAGGGAGAGAAGCTGGTGGACATGGTCGTCGCGTCCAGCGAGCGCGGGTCTATGACCACGATGACAATGACAGCGGGGAAAGCGGTAGGCGGGGCGAGAGAAGCCTACGTAAACATGAGAACACGGACGATGAGCCGTTTTTCGCACGCCCTCGGTCCGACTCAGCCCGTGCATGTTCGACTTCCGTCCTCCTCGAGTGCACTTGAGTGTTCAGAAGGTCATATACGAGAAGCAACGGGATTATGTTATAAGGGTAAAATGAGTATGATGCAGAGACTAATCGAAATCCACGATGTCAGGTTTATGCAAAAAGAGGAGGAAGAAGGTAAGTAGAATAGGACTCGAAGCAGGTCAACAAAGACAGTAAATCGGAACGAGCGTACTACAGAACACGGGAACCTATAGCTTATCAGCACCAAAATGAGTTGCGATAGATGGTACAGTAAGGACGCAACGTTCTTCGTTTCTATGCATATAAAGGCAAGACAGAGCTTGTGTATCAGTTGCCGCGCCCGTCGTCGCCCTGCAGGCTATCAGTGCGAACTAGGAGCCCAGATACAGTATTAGATCTCCAGTGGTTCATAGGTCTGAGCATCGAGCCCACCTCTTGGTTGCCCTTCGCTAACCGCGACCCTGCTCTCGCGGCGTCCGAATCCGCCCATGCCGGGGCCGCGGGGCTGCCGAACGACGCCGCCAGGGCTCTCGTGGCCGCTCCCACCGCCGCCATTAAGCGCGCCGGATGAGATCGACGAAGGCAGGCTCGGGACGGGAGGCACACCGCCAAAGCCCCCACCACCCCCGCCGAAAAGGGACCCAAAGCCGGCGGACGCACGGCGAGCGGGGGATGCGATCGTGGCGTAGCCCTCACGGATATTGCCGTTGGAGGCGCGCGTATTGAGGCGGGGCGCCTGGGAGTGCAGAGTCTTCATGTCTGGCATGGACTTCTTGACGCGCAGGCTGCTCGCAGTTACCTGAGCCGACGGCGTCAGATAGGCCGACGGGGCGCGAGACAGCGTGTGGGGCTGCTGACGCTACGTCTATGTTAGTCTGCTGCTTCCCATTGTGGCAAACGGACGACACACCCTGTTGGGGTCGATGCGGGTAACAACCGCGTACCTCTCCTCCCCTTCGCCCATCGAGTAGTGGTAGACACCCAACTTCTGCGCGATCAGATGCACAACCCGGCGCTGCTTGGCGGTGAGGTTGCGCGAGAACGCAAGCTCGTCACGCATGCGATCGTCCTTGAAGAGTAGGATCCTGGAATAGATCTCCAGAGTCGATGGATCATTGAGATCCAGTTCGTTTGACGAAGACGACTTCTCGGAGCTAGGTGTGGCGACTGGCTGAGGAGGCGCAGGAGGCGACGCCAGACCGGGGTTGTAGCCAGGAATGGGCATACCCGGCGGGGATGGGTACGGCTGGCTCTGTTGTTGCTGTTGGTAGGGGGAGGTCGACGCCGCATATCCGCGCGCCTGCGCGCCGTACCCAAAGTCATCGTACATGCCAGCGGGGGGCCCGCCAACGACTTCCTCCTTCTGCATCTGCATAGAGCGCATGCGGCGGATGGCTTTCTCGCGCTCGATCCGCTCCTTCTCGCCGGCTTGGAGGACTTTCTTGTACTCGACCCGAAGTTTGCGGCCCTGTACATCAAAGCCGTTCAGAGCAGCTACAACTGCGTCGGCGTCAACAGCCTGGCGGAAGTTGGCGAACGCAAGCCCGCGGAAGGAGCCTTGCTGATCAAGATGGTAGTTGAAGGCATAGGGTGTAGGGATCGACAGAGACGCCTGAAATGCGCGCAGTCAGATTACAATTCTCAAATCAGGGCTTGCTACGCACTATTATGTCAAGGAGAGTCTCGCGTTTGACATTGAAGGGTATGTTCTTGATGACTATAGCGGTGGGGATGACCTCGTCATCGCCGAGCTGGCCGGGCGAAGGGGCGAGCGAGCCAGGATTAATATGAGCCATAGGGGGAGGACTGCCGCCAGCGGAACTGAAGTCGGAGTTGTTTTGAGGAGACAGCGAGCGGCCGTCAGACGAGCTGTCGAGCCATTGCTGCGCGAGACATGAGAATGGGTCATCGATCTCGCGATGCGCTGGGGTGCGAAGCTCACCGTGGGCAGGCCACTGCGCGCGCTGGGCTTGTTCTTCAAGGGCGACTGGCCAACTCCAAGGCCCTGGTAGGCATTCTGCGCAGGGATCCCGGTGGACGTCGCAAAATGATACTGAGGCCTGCCAGCGGGGCTGTTTCCTTCGTAATCGTAACTGTCGTGAAGACGTTGCGGCGAGATGTTGAGGGTAGACATATCAGGAGGACTGCCGGTCATTATGTCCTAATGTCGTCGACGCCGCTCGTAAAAAGGGTAGTGCAAAGAAATGCGAGATGGGGGAGAGGAACAAGACTGGAGAGAAACAAGGCAGCCGGGGCTTTTTGCAGTTTACGGTAGAAAGCAAGCAAGTCACAACAAAGGAACGCTTCCCGCGTCAGCCCACAGTGCGCCAGAAATTCATGCAGTGCCGAGCGCCAGTCGCGTATCATAAGCCAGTATCTATCTATCTATTGACATACGCGACAGGCTTGGGGAGAGCCAGAATCGACTCCAAGTCCACCACCGTTGACCCAACCTGCTGCGCGCCGAACGGTACAAGTAACTTCCAGTCCGACTCCTGAGCCGCCGTCTGCGGACGTGATCTAGGGCCTCGGGCCATGACCGAGGGAGGATGGAAAGTTGGACGAGGCAGGGACGGTACGGCAAACTTGGCGAAGCTGGGTAGATCGGGTCAGTGCATAGCAGACGCAGACGCCAATAGCACCAACGTTCGAGCGGGCGTTGGACCCTCCGCCAAGCGCAGGGATGTTGGAGGAGATCGTCGAGGCATGTCTTGACGTTGTCGAACGAATGACTAGCATGGACCCGTCAGTGTCCCGACGGCAACGGCTACCTACGTGAGCCTTACAGTGACCCGCACTGAATTCAGGAAACGATTGGACGTGAGGCTGATTCCGGGGCTTGAAGGAAAGAGCGTCTCGAGATAGATATTTACAACAATGAGCGAGGATGGGAAGGGGACGACACAAGCATGCTTTATGGCTGGAAGCAAGGCTCGAAACCAAGGAACGCGCCGCGCGGCTATAGATGGGTTACATAATCGAGCGCGCTAACCGTTGTCGACGGCGGTTGCATGCCATACTCAACGCTACTCAATGGCAGGTGCGCAGCTAGTGTGCAGCCAATTGTTGGAAGAGGAATGTTCGTACGGGAATCTCACGCTTGCAAGCCCAAGGCGAAGCAGCAGTAACTTCAGGAGGTCCCGGTCATCTTGGAGCAAAGCCGTCCCAACCTAAGCACCGGCAAGTACAAGAATGCGTGTATCCATTGCAGTGATCCATCCAGTCTCACACATCGTCTAGCTATCTGCGCTGAACCGACCATATCGAACCACCGAAAATCAGTTCGCACTGTCGTCCTTGATAGGCTTGTAGTGCTTCATGAGCTGGGTCTTGAAAGCTACGCGATGTTAGCGGTGCCGCAAGTTAGTTAGCCACCGAAACGCACCATCAGGCCTGTCCCATATTGCTGCAGCGTCCGGGTTCAAGGGAGATGCGTTGTTGGGCTCTGTGGCACACGAGTCAGCAGACGGCCATTTGTTTCCGCGGACACTGACCTCCAAACAAAGATTGCAGCGACAGCAGGATTGTTTGTACGCTGTAGGCCGCGGACCACTTGTCCTGCATCATATGTCAGCTTACTGTGCAGAGTGAACAGGCGAGCGAATAACTTGAAGGATGTCGAGACAGATGGCGCCGCTGTTGATGTCGAAGTTGGGATGATAACAGGGCGTGTCAAACTTGATGTTTGGTGCGACGTAAGGGTAGTTGGGCGGGAAGGAGATGGAGATGCGGAACTTCAAGCCGGCGTATACCTGTGCAGAGCTAGGTCAACATAGGACGAACGCAACGAACGAGCGCTACGCACCGTGTCAGCAGGTCCTTCGATCGTGCCAGCCCATTCGAACATGTTTCCGTCGTTCTTCGGGAATGCAGACTGCACACCAGTCAGATCCTCAGTTCACCAACAGCGCGAGGCGCGACGCACAATACCGGGAGATGAGGACATCTGTTCGTCGGGAGCTGTTTAGCGCCTTGCTGGACAAGCACAGCAGAGTAGTACACACCATAAGCGTCATAAGTTCATTACCGAGGCTACAGAGCAGATAGTCAGTTCCCTGCGAGCGCACGAAAACCTCACGGTCATCGCACCGTTTGGCCGCACCACCTGCACCGGTGGGGGCAGAGCCTGCAACACCGGACTTGGGCGCGGCGCGAGGAGGGGCGAGGGAAGAGGTGATCTGCTCCATGGGTGATTGAGGAGAGTGGATTAGGCGGATAAGAGGAGCGCGAGTGGCAGAAGACGCGGGTGAAGAAACACGAAGGTCAAGGTCGGTTGAAAGTGCAGCGCGCGTGGGAACCTTACGCGTCCACGTGATGCGCTCTCACAATCACGGCTGGTCACGTGACCTGCCAGGTTCAACCTTCGTCGCTGAATGTGCATAGCCCAGGTCTTGCAATACTCTGTTCTCGCTCAAAGTACTTCAATGATGGTGCGCCTAAAATACATTGGAGCTATGATGGGATTGCCCACCGTGTACTAGGCGCATGTTAGGCCAGTATTATGTACACTGTAGACTGATACACCAGCGACTGGTCAGCACGCGATGACCCTCGGCCATCCATCTATCAGCCTATGCCAACTTGCAAATTGCTGAATAGCAGAATGGGGAGAATGGGGTGCCCGGCTCGCCGCGCAGCTGGAGGGCCTGATTTCGCTGACGCAGCGTGATGCATTGTTCGATTTCCAAGGACGTCCTTGCCCCTTGACGGATGCGATGTGCGTGAGACAATTATCTCGAGTGTATTGTACAAATTATTCTACCGCGAGTCACTGATATACTATAATTTATACCTGAAGAATGGGGCGTCGTCACCCATGTCTTTGTACTCCGCCATGGTCTTCGCATCCCATACACGCCCATGGCTGGCGTCTTCCGCGTCACGTTGTGAGTTCTCCTTCTCCATGAATAGACGCAACACAACGCAGCAGGCAATCCCGACACAACAAAGCCCGATCATAACACCGTAACCCTAGCGCGAACAGTCAGTCCCGCGTGGTCGACGAGTTATCGGATGGGCGTACCATGAAGAAACGTGGCGAGTCGGCCGCGGGAAAGAGGTACGAGCACACGACGCCTCCCATGTTACCAAAGCAGACGACTATGGCAATCCCGATGGTGCGCTTCGTCTTGCCGCCCATGTTGTTCCCTGCCCACATCGACGACAGGGGGACACAAGAGTATATGCCTGCGGCGGCGAAGAAAGTGCCGATGTACTGTGCGGCAACTTCGTTCGATGTGATGAGCAGGATGAAACCGACGATGGCCGTAGCGAAGAACACGACCAGCGGCGCAAAACGTGTGCTGAATCTGTCGGAGTACCATCCACCGAGAACGCAGATCTAAGGGGAAGGATCAGCGAATGCAGAAGGGTCTAGGACACCGCAACTCACGATGCAACCGAAGACAAAAGGCGGAACCGTCAAAAGGTTGGCGATCCCCGATGTGTAGCCCATATTTGCGATCTGGGGGCGGTAGGTAAGACCTCTTGACTTATCTGACGATGTGACAGGGACTTACAATGGTAGGCATGAATAGGGAGAGACCGTAGGTAGGCGTCAAGACGCAGAAGAATATCACTAAAGAGAAATCAGCGACGTCAAGCCATCACATATCCGTAAAGACATACCGGCTTGCAGCCATACCTTCGCGTCTTTGACGGCAGACAATACGAAGTGGCTCGTCCATTCAGACGAGAGACCTTCGTTGTCCTCCGATAGCCTTTGCAATACACGTGCGCGCTCGGTGGGGGTGAGGACTGCATGACAACGTCAGTAATGAAGGAGCGCAGTACCGTGAGTGAAACGCACATTTAGCAGTGTCCGGGTAGTCTTCGAGGACGAAGTAGGCTAATACGCCAACGAGAACTGCGATAATGCCCTCCATGATCCAAATCCACTGCCAGCCGGCCATATCGCCGAGGCCATCTTTGCAAATAGTCAGTATGATGCGGTAGACGACGGGTGAACACGCACCCATGAGAGAGAAGAGCCTTGCCAAGAGACCAGAGAAAGCGCCTGCCACGCTGACGACGAGTCAGATACGCCGTAAGCGATAGCAGGCGAAAAAGCTCACGTTGCAGCAGAGAAGAAGACAGCTCCGCGAAATCCGCATTCACGCTTGGGATACCACAGAGTGATATATAGTGAGACTGCCGACTTGTCAGCAAGGTAGTGAGATAATGCGCGGAGCATATTGACCTCCTGGGAATCTAAAGGTACTCGTCAACGAAGAGGTCGCTACACAGGGAGCCTTACTCACAATCCGCCTTCCAGCGCACCCAAAACCACGCGCGCTCCCCACAACTGATTGTAGGTTTTCACAAAGCACATGAATATTTGACAAATCCCCCAGCACTGTGAGAATTGTCAGATGTACGCTCGTGTCATCGATAACGGTTGTACTTACACAACATATAAGTGGCAGCCAGCACTTGGGTCTCCACCGTTTTAGCACGGAGTTACTGGGTATCTGGGAGGCGACGTAGGGGTCTGCGATGAATTATCAGCCTCATGACACACCAGGCGACGAGGATGAGGGGACGAACAGTAGAAGGCAGCCAGGGCGTGAGGATAAAGTTCATTGGAGACATGAAGGTCGGTAGTGAGGCCAAAAGTCTTTGCGTTCCCGATGTTCGAGCGACAAAGGAAGTTCACTGCGAGAGCGTTAGCCTCCATACCCCACAACCCCACGGCAGTTACGTACCAAGGTAGAGGGCGGACAGTATGGGGACCAGACGGCGGTCAATTTTGCGCACCAACGCCTTGTCGGACGCGCGCTGTGCCGCGAGTTCATCATCGCTCTTCGTAGACGGGGTGGGGGCGGGGAACCCGCTCTTCTCGAGGCTGTTATGGTCGGACATGCCTCTTGTTGCACAAAGCAGCTAGGGAATATTTTGCGGGGTAAGCAGCGATGGCAGATAAAGAAGATGGGTCGGCAGCGTTGTGTTATATATGTGCCATGCCGCCGAACGGCGCCGACCACAGCGGGGGCACAGTGTTGAGCCGCACCCCGGTGGAAAATTACCAAAACGATTACTCGCCGACAAAGGCCCCCATGGGCCTTGACCTCCACGTCCGCATCATCCCAAGCAGTGCAGAGCGCTCTGTCCGGCATGGAATCGCGAATAAGGCATCCTTTTCATCGTCGAAGACAATGCGCACCCGTGACTGTGCACTGGTAGGTCCTCATGGGCGCATTATGAAACTAGGTCCAAACGTCATCGTAAGATCCCGCGGCCATGGGAATAGGGGCGGACATAAGGCGCCTTAGCGCGTCTGCCCAAAGCGTGCACAATGGCCCGCTCGTAAGTGGCTGGTCCGGTAGAGTGAGCAGCCACGCAAAGCCTGGTGCAGTCCCGAGCCGTCTGAGCGAGGGGATATCGACGCCAGGTTGGGCAGTCGGCTCTCTCTGAAGCCGAGGCCCATGAGTTTCCAAACGCGTGAACACTGAAAGCGCCCGAAACATCCTCGCCGTGGATGTGGGTGCGCGCGCCGCCACGGACCTACAATTACGCCCGTCAAAATGTCTTAATATAGAACAAGGCTGCACAACGACTTGCCCTGGACTTGCTCTCGACGCCAGGACCACCCGAATCGCTCCGGTCACTGGCAGGCCACTCAAGGTCACTCAAGGAGACCCTCAACAGAGCGAAGCAATGTGCCTGTGATGCCTGCATCAGCGAAATAGACATGACATGAGTGGAATCGCAACCATAGGTCCGTACTGCGGGATGTGTGGCACCAGCATCTCGACAGCACAACAGCACTCATACGGAGGACAATAAGAACAACATATCCTCGTGTATATGTATAACGTCCACAGCCGCGTACAGGAGTGTAATACTTAGCCACCGCGAGCAAGCACCTTCTGCAACTCCACGTTCTTCCGCTCCAACTGAACGATCTTCCGCCCCGCACTTTGCATCTTGTCGAACAGGTAGTTGGCCCGTTCAGAAGGTGGCGTCCGCCCAAGCCATCCGTGCTCCAGACCAATCTCTTTCAGCCTTAATAGTTCTTCCTCGCAGGATCTAATAGTGGACTCCGCCTTGTCGATCACCTGTTGATTGTACGAGATGTCCATGGCCGCCTGGAAAATCGGGTCTGCGCAGCGTCAAACAGTCATCCTTTCATGAATAACGCTGTCTTACCATGATACAGGCGCTCGAACACCCATTTGTATACAGGCTTCCCTGCGCGCACAGCGGAAGGTCGGCCTGGGACGCAAGTCAGTACATATACATCCTTGTCAACCTCGCGACCAAACCTACCATTGTGAGTCCCCACTGTGATAAGTTCTGCTTGCTCCATAGACCGCAGCGCGTTCTCGTTGCCCTTGAATGGAAAATTGTACAGCAGATCCTGATACGGGATCGCCTCCTGCTTGGCCAGCTGCTTGAGAACGTGCCACGCCTGTTCACGCGACCAAGGCAGGTTCTTCGCGTCGTCCGCGTCGTCGCCGAATGCGTTCTTGCGGAGCTCGGCCACGCCGCGGGAGATGATGTCCTCTACGGCATCCTCGACTGTTTGCCCGTTGCGTACTTTGTGGACGAGCTGGAAGACTGCGTGTGAGCAATTAATAGGATACACGCTTTAGGCCTACTGACGCTCTCGAGGTCGCTCGCACGCCCACCAAGACGTTGAATGAGACTAATCTGCTCGCTTGAGAAGTTGGCCTCGACGTCGATGTCTTGTAACTTCTGCTTTACGTAGGAAAGCGAGGTGGCGGCGTCTGCGTCCGACAACGCTACGGAGTAAAGAGGCTTCGTGGGCATGGCTATAGTCCTTCGTCAGAGGCCGACATTGTCAAGGTGGCGAGGTATGTACCTTTGGCCAACCGCTTGGAATTCTCGCGGTTATCGGAAAGGATGACGACGTGCGCGATCTGCGACCATATCAGACCAGGGGAAACACTGACAAAAAAACACACTCACCTTATTCTCCGCAAGCGTCGTTGCCCACTGCGCCAACACTTCTAGCATCTCGTCTTTGCCTGCACCTGCTCCAGCAAAGTTACGGATCAGGACAGTCGGAAGGGACTGAAGCGCCTCCGCGTCGTTCGAGCCCTTGACCTTGCGAGCCATATCCTCCTTGACCTCACCAGTCGACTTGTCCTTCGCGGGTTTCTCCCGGTGCTGGTCAGCGCTTGTGTGGTCTTCATTGCCACCCATCGTCCTGATGCTCCCTGGTTCGGCGTTTTCTGCCAGAATGAGAATTTGTGGCACTTCTCAGCATACGCGGACTTACCACCGGCCCAGAGGCTGCTTATCCGACCCCATACTGCTGCGATGGACTTGTCCCTAGCTTGCCTCGCCTCGTGACGCTTCGTCTGCCTGACGATTTTGTCCCGGTGTGACGTGTTAGCACGCTTCAGCGACACGGTGACCGTCGACAAGATATCGCGTAGTTGATCGGGCGTTGAGCTACCAAGCCCAGCTAGGATTGTGTCTATGTCAGTCTACGGTCTCCTGCGAGCCATATGTGCAAGTACCTTTTTGCCCAATCATCCCGACGCTTGCCAAGTCGATGAGGTTGCTCATGGAGTTGAGGAACGTGAAGATCGGCCAGTAGCCCGTCTGTTTAGCCAACGAACCAATCATCTGGACATCCGACGGTGCCTTGACGAGCTCCCGGCAGTCAATTTCCAGTGTAGGTCTTCGTATGAGCGTCAGCAAGTATCTCAATGCTCATACGTCGTCGCGTACCTGTCGAAAGGTTCCAAGACAGCGCGCACCATGCGGGTCTTGCCGCTACCCTGAGGTCCATGCACAAAGGCGATGGTGTCTTAACCCACGTCAATGATTGGCGTACAGCGGCCAGGACAAAATGGAGGCTTACTGGGGAAGTCATTGAGATAGGTCTTGATGGCGTTGAAAGCGTCCATCCTCTCCTTCCAGGCGTCCTCCGCTGGTGCCTCCGCTATCTTCGACTCGAACGCCAAGGGAAGACGTTCCAGTGCGTTTTCGCGGAACCACTGCCAGAGCCTGTACTCCTTGTAGTCGAACCAGTTCATCATCTTAGCCTCGACCATCAGGCTTCGGATGGGGTCGAATATCTGCAACCGGTCAGGTCTTGGCTGGCGCACATGTAATGGCTCAAGCTACGTACCGCGTATGTGAGGCTACCGAGGAGAAAGAGAGCGACTGGCAGTACAATCCTCGGATGCTTTGACAGCCAGTCCCGCACCGCATATGGGTGCATGGCTGGCTCGTAAGTTGGCCGTAAGCGCACCTTTCCGCCGGATGGCAAGGTTATCTCGTGTCCGTATAGCACATTCCGTGCGGTAGTTGCCCCACGATAGCGACGGTACTCTACGGAAAGGGCGGGGAACTTGCCAGACGTTTTCGGTGCTTCGATATCTTCAATGCGACCATAAGGCTGTCATGCGGGGTCAGTGAAGCGAGGGAATGGGAAAGGGGACGCTTACTCTAAATAAATCGAAGACTTGCTCCTCAGTGACTTCTCCTCCCATGAATTCAACGCGCAACGTCATGGATGGCCAGCGGTCCATATCCTGAGTGACGGCTAAGGGTTATTTTGTTTCTATGCTTGTGCGACTAACCTCTAGCCAAGGATGGCGGGATTTGACCAGCCAAATGTCGGCCCTCTTCAGTCCAGTCCACGATTGCAAACCACCGGCTTTGCGCGTCAATTCCTTCAGGGTCCGCTCAAGGGAAGAAAGGGTCTCCTCGTCCCCCACGTATTTGAATTTGATGAAAGCACCGCCGTCCTTGTGATATGGCTCCACGGAGAGGATCTCAAAGCTATGGTCCCGCACGGATGATAAAGTCGATCGGACATTATGCAGCAGGCGGTCTTCTCTGAGGCGACCGATGAAGTATCGGGGACTGCAAGCCATGAGGTAAATGTAGGTAAGTGAAGCAGCCGTACTTACTCGAGTTTGCCCACTCGGACGGGGAAGATGGAGCCGACGAAGAGCCAGGCCTCTTGCGCATCGAGGCCGGCCTCGGTCGCGTAAGGACGCAGTGTCCGACGCGCCAGTATTCGCGTGCACGCTTGTCTCGACAGCATGATGGGCAGAGACAAGCCAGATGGGCGCGCTCCGTTAAGCGCTCGTAACGACGCGCGCCGCGCCTCGGGGTTGACGTCAATGTGGGCTGCCCTCACGTGCTGAAGACCGCGTCACGACGTGACGAAACTTTTTGTTTCCTTTCGCTCTTGTCCCCGACGGCCGCCATGTCCGCCGCCAACCGCTCCCGGGAGCAGCGCGAGCAGCAGCGGCGCGAGCTCACGCGCTCCGGCTCGTCGTTCTTTGGCGCTCTCAAGAGCGTCGTCACGGCACCGCTCAGATGGCTCGGAAGCGCCAGTCAGGTGGAAGAATTCGAGGAGGACAAGGACGCGGCCGGAAAGCGCAGGCGGCTGGCGGCGGAGCCAGCGGAGTCTGCGATTGGCGCAGAAGGAGCGCCGACACCAGCGAAGCGCGCCCGCAGAGAGAGCCCCGAGCCCCAGCCCCAGTCCAGTGATCAATGGATGCACGCCTCTGGATATCTGGACCCGCCGGCGAATGCGTTCAGGAAGCAGTATCAGCCTCTGCCTCAGCGCCACTTTGCGCAATCCATGGAACGTGCAAGCTCGGTCAATCTCCCCCTCTCGAACTCCCGACATTCGGTACTGGTGGACGACATCCGTCGCACTGCCTCGCCTTTTGGCGCGCCTACCATCTCCCGCACGATGTCCGTCGATCCCCCTCACCGCCAGTATCAGCCTCGTCCATTGGCCAGGGATGTCACAATGCAGTATATGCCATCGATTCCTCAACGTGATTACTCTATGGACATCATCGAGGAGCCGATGAGGCGTTCACCGTCCTTCCGGGGCTCTCTCCCTCCGACGTCCTCTCTCCGTATGCGTATGTCGACTCCACAGATTGAGCCCTCGCGCGACAGTCCGGCGCCGCCGAGTCTTACGACTCTGACGTCAAATCCTTCCTTCGTGCGTGCACCCTCGCAAGGCGTCGAAACCCGCCAGCGCTTGATGCCTGGTACGACTTTGGGCAATATGGCTGAAGCTCAGAGACACGTGCGTAATTTCTCAGCTATGCTCACTGGTTATTAACATGTTTTTCAGCTGTTCTCGCCGTCCAAGTCTCGTAGCTCGCTTTCGTTTCGGGTTAGCCAGGAGCCCACGCCACGTGTGTATCAGCCCTTCCGTTGTACGCCGCGTTGCTGAACTGTAGCAGGCGCAGCATCCGCAGAAGCAGCTCAGAAAGCGCTTTATGAGTTGGATGCATACAAGACTCCTATCATCCCGACCCGTCGCCGCAAGGATACAACCGATGCCTCTGCGCTTGCAAGCACTTCTCGTCCCTCCACTGGACCCGATCTCTTCAAAAAGAAACGCAAGTTCATTCCTATGAATGAAGAAGAACAGCACGTCATGAACATGACTGGCCAGGGCAAGAAGAAAAGAAAAGGCAAGGACAAAGAAGAGAAGACGATGAACGATACGAAGCCTTACGCCAGCCGAAACGGATTGAAGAAGCTCCTTGCGCGTCGTAAATCTGGCGGTGACCCTGACGAATCTTTCCATTCTGAAGACGCGAACGAGGAAGCATTCAAGGATGGCCAGATGGATACGAGTACGGGTACGACCGAGAAAGAGAATAAGGGCCATGAGGCTGCCGTTCCAGAGCTACCGCCCCAGGACACATTCGCTCCGCGTACCGCTGAAGCGTCCACGCAAGGCTCGTCGTTGCGCATCGGCCGCACAAAGACGAGCAGAAATCATCTCGCGCGCCCTACTGCGCGCCCACTCAAGAAAAAGTTCTCTGCCGCCTTCGAGGAAGATGATGTGGATGTGGAAGACGAGGAGCTGGACGAGCGCAACAAGGAAATAGAGAAGCTGAACTCGCTTCAAGCGAGTGCCCCGCCTTTCCAGGTCAAGGCAGATTTCTTCGCCAAGCCACCTCAAGTAAGCTGCTTCTATCATATGTTATCGTTTTCATTACTGACATTCCCGGGCAGGCACCTGCCATCGAGCAAAGTGCCGCGGGGACCAGGGAGCCGCCCGTCTCTTCCCTTCCATTCTCGCTGGGCTCAGCGGCTCCGGCGGCCTCGAAGGTTTCCGAAGTATCCCCTCTCGCGGCCCCATCGGCCGAGAAACCTGCTGCTCCAGCTTTCTCTTTCGCTGCTCCGCCAAAGACGGAACCGTCGTCCACGACCGCTTCGACACCGGCTTCCTCAAATGGCAGCGTGCCGAACTTCTTCTCTTCATCGCCCGTCCTCGCGAAACCTATCAGTGTCCCTGCACCGCCGACGCCTCTATTTCCAACACCGGCTGCGACGCCCAAGCTCGATGTCGCACCCGCCACGCCCAAGCCGTCCGCCTCTCAACCCGCGTTCTCCTTCGGCACTCCAGCCCCTATCGAGCCAGTCAAGGATCCCAACAGTCCGTTTTGGGTCGGGGCCGCGGGCAAGTCATCTGCAGAGGGGCCAGCGAGCTCAGCGTCCACCAACGGCCACAGCGCGTCCTCCCTGTTTGCGCCGGCTAAGAGCGGCGAGTCCGCAAAGCCTGTCGCTGGCCCGGCGTTCACCTTCGAGAAGAAGGACGAGGCGCCGAAGCCTGCTGTCGCCTCGCCGTTCTCCTTCGGCAAGCCCGCCGAACCTGCGACTGGCGGCTTGTTTGGCAAGCCCGCTGAGCCATCGACAAAGGCTGCAGAGAGTGCTCCGAGTCCGTTCGGACAGCCATCGACGTCCAGCACGACTGCAGGTGGTTTGTTCGGGGCGGCCCCGGCTCAGCCTGCTGCATCTGTCGGGTTCTCATTCGGCGCACCGGCAGCCAAACCTGACGAAGCATCCAAGCCCGCTCCATTCTCCTTCGGTACGCCAGCCGCAGCCGTCGAGGCGCCCAAGGCGTCGACGCCCTTCTCGTTTGGACAGCCTGCAGCTGCATCTGCCGGTGCTCCGAAGCCACTATTCGGCGCACCAGCATCGGCCACCGAGGCAGCGAAGCCTGCCTTTGGAGCGCCACTAGCTGTGGAGGCGCCCAAGCCGCTCTTTGGATCTGCACCATCTGCTGATGCGCCCAAACCGCTCTTTGGTTCGGGAACACCAAGCCCAGCGCCGTTCTCGTTCGGCCAGCCTCCCAAGGCTGATGCGGGGTCGCCGTTCTCCTTCGGAGCGGCGCCGAGCACACCGCCCGCCACGCAGGAAGAAAAGAAGCCGGCGTTCAGCTTCGGTGCCGCGCCTGCTGCACCCGCTCCCGCTCCGGCCGTGTCCTTCGGCTTTGGGTCTTCTGTAGCTGCGGCAAGCAGCGATGCGCCAAAGCCGTTCTCCTTCGGCGCTCCCGCGGCAGCTCGTCCCTCGACGCCGCCTAGGAACGAGGACAATGAAATGCGGATGGAGGAGAGCCCGACGAGGGAGATCAACAAGGCAGAGCCCTCCAAGCTCACTCTCAATACCGGCGGAAGCTTCTCATTCGGAGGCGGCCCCTCTGGCTTTGGGTCGGCGACCAGTAACACTGCGCCGTCCAACCCCTTCGCGTTCGGCGTGCCACCAGCCTCGGCGGGATCTAATCCCTTCGGACAGAAGGATAAACCAGAAGACAAGCCTGCCTTCGGCTTCGGCCCACCTGCAACGTCCAGTGGCTTCTCGTTCGGAGGGAGCAAGCCTGCGGAGACGACGGAACCTCCTCGACCTTCCACGACTGGGTCCTTCGCGTTTGGGGCGAGCACCCCGACGTCGACGAGCTCGTCCTTCGCTTTCGGCACGCCGTCCGGCGGTGGCGGCGCATCCAACCCGTTCGGTCAGGCATCTTCGCAGGCAGGCTCAGCCCCAAACAGCCCGTCGACGTTCAATCAGCCCGCACCGTTCTCCTTTGGCGCCCCGCCCATGCAGCAATCCGGGTCGTTCTCCTTTGGCAGCCAGCCAGCGTCGCCAAGCGTTCCGTCTCTCACCCTTCCGCAGCCTGGTACGCCTAGCGGTGGATTTGGCGGGTTCGGGAGTGCGGGTGGCTTCGCGTCGCCGACATCGCCCTTCCCTTCTGCTGCGGCGCCCGCGGCTGGTGCCGACGGTGGTGGAAGCAACCTGTTCACTATGGGCTCTGCGTCCAGCAACACGGCAAGCGCGGCTCCTCCCCCGGGCGGTCGCCCCGTTCGACGGCTGCCTAACCGGCGCGGTGCCAAGCATTGAGCTCCTCCGATCCTTCTTCAATGTACATATTCTTTTTTTCTTCCATTCTCAATACCTTCTCATAGTGCTTTCTTCCAGCTTCAGAGCTGCGCTATCAGCCAGTCCGTCTGCGCTTCCTATCGTTGATACATCACGCCACCAGACCAGTCAGTTCTAGTATCACTCTCGCGTCGCCGTCCGACAACGTACCGTTTTCTTCCCTCGCATCATTGCTGTACTTACTCGTTCTACTGCTTGAAGTTGTTGTCATGGATATTTACTCTGTAGCACTCTAGGAGGTTTTTATAAGACAGGCTCAAGGCCTGTGTCGATTGTTTCAGGCACGTACGTATTTACTGGGCTGAAGGCCTCTTCCATCCATCTCACGCAGTCGCATATATCACTTCCAGCTACCATTACATTACCCACAAGCATCCATCTCCCCAGCCGATAAGTATGCAATCAAATCTCCATGTCGTATACTCCAACTTCAAGGGGTTTCGCAGATCAGTCAGCGCTGTCGACGAGTTGAACGACGAGGCGTTTGTACTGGTGCGGGCGCCGGGGGAGGCCCAGGCGCAAGAGGGATCTCTTGGAACCCCCAGTCACCCGAAGTGAGCGATGGAAGACCGCGCGGCTTGGGCGCACGAGCTGGTGCGGGAGCAGGCGCAGGCGCAGGCGGCGGGGGCGGCTTGGGTTGTTCCTCTTCCTCTTCCTCCAACTCGGATGCCGACTCGGATTCTGGCTCTGGCTCTGGCTCCCCTTCTGGTTCCGGCTCCGGCTCCAGCACCGGTGGCGAAGCTGCAGGCTCTGGTGGTGGCGTTCGTTGCTGCAGACTGATCTTCTCCATCGACTGTATCATCGTACTGTCTCGCGTCAGCGTCATGCCCTTAATTGACAGAAACAACCTCACTGCAAGCCCTGGCTCCTCTCGCGGCTCCACATCTTGCACGACTCCCTGAACTGTGTAAGCATCTTCGAGAGCTCGTTGTAAAACTGCGGAACCGGTGTCAACGGAGACACCGAGCAACGAACGGACTACTTTACGTTCAATCCCTCCTCCAGATTGCGCACGATCTCACGATACTTGTGATACGCAAGGTCGAGCGACTGTAGAGCACGCTCACGCTCCTTCACCGAAGGATCTTCTTTGCGTGAGTTGAGCAGCAGCTGATTGTGATACTGTCTCCCCCGTCAACACTGATTCACCTATTCAAGCACGGACGCTCACCTCGATCTCCTCCATCAGGCCCTGCTGCCTATCGCCACACTCGGCTACTCCGTGAAGGAACTTATCATACTTGGCTAGCTCATCGTCGAGTATGTCTTCGAATGCAGCCGGTTGAACCTCTGCCAACTGCGCGAAGCCTGCCGCAAACTTTACGACACGAGCGCGGATGTCGTCGGCATCGGCGAGGTTCTGTGCGCGCCGAACGAAGTTCTCTAGCTCGCGGTGGATGTCATCGAGCTGTTCGAGGCGAACGCGCAGAGCGCGACGGTGCACTTCGGTTTCCCGACTGGCACGGCCGGATACAGCAGTTGAGGAGGGCACGGATCTTTCGAGTCGGTCCTGCATGGGTCTGCGGTCAGTTTTGCAAAAGCCGAAGCGATGGGAAGCACGCCCACCTCATCCCATGTTAACTCAACGATGCTGGGCTCCCATTCGTCATACTTCTGCCGCACAGACTCATCGCTTTCGGCAGCCTGCGTCAGCACATTGTGATAGCGTTCGTATTTGTGCATCAAATCACTGTTGGCTTCATGCGAAGGTAGGCGATGGACATGACCCTCTGCACGTGCATTCTCGTCCTCTTCGGCCTCGTCGTCGAGGATGGACATGGCCTACGGCGTCCGTCAAAAGGCGTACTGAGGAAATCGCGATCATTGCTCACCTCGTCCAGGAGCTTCCTGTCCAGTCCGGCTATCCTTTGGATGTCTTCCATGAGGCTTTCGATCCTCTCCGGCCCCTTCTCCAGCCGAACCTCTTCCGCCTTCCTGAGCAGACTGGGAGGTAACCGTACTGTCTGATCCAAAGCATCCAGTGATGCAGGTAGGTGCAGCTCGCGCAGCTTACTATGTATCAGGTCAGCAGGCACACCGCAGCAAGACAATCACATACCTATTCGCTCGCTCCTTAACCTCCGCAGCGCCGTCTAGCACCATATCCTTGACTAACTTCTCTTTGCGATCATTGTAGATATCTGCAAAACAAAGTAAGAGATCGACGTTGGTCTCGAGGGGATACACATACTGATCGCCTCATTTGCGCCCCAACCTAACAACTCCGAAAATAGCGGTGCATCTTGTACGAGGCCCGGGTTTTCGAGCTCTCGCGGAACAGTTGGCTTTGCAACATGGCTCGGTGCGATGACAGTCAACGAAGACCCTGCGGGCACGTAATCATGGTAGATGAGGTCGTTGTCTCTCTCTGCCCTAGTAAAGTCCTTTTGGACAACGTCCAAGAAGCCCTACAAACACAGTCAAGCCCATCGGTGAATGCAAGCGCAACAGCCTTACCTGCACATCCCGCATCACGGCTTGCACTACGCGGCCTCGTCGCGCGATGTCATATGCTTTCTTCGCAGCCGACAGCGCCTCGCTGAGGAAGGAGAGCTCCTTGCCATACCTAGAACTAGCGTGAGATTGTCTGCAAAGTCGCAAAAGGATGACTGTTGACCTGTTCGCTTCCCCTTCGACCAAGCTCATGCGGTAGTGAGCTACTGCTTCGAAGTGATACTGTTTGACTTCTATATACGACAGCCAGTTCTGGCGCAACTTCAGCGATAGCATGTTGCACAGGTGCGTTCTACTCACGCTAGGAAAGAGGTGCTTGATAGTCGGCGAAGCTCCTCGTATCGACTCCAATGAGTCACCGTAATGTTTTGCAACCTAATTACGCATTGTTAACGTCCCTCGAGGAGAGCAGAAGGACCTGGCGCACTGATGAGGCGAGCTTGGCGATGATGGTATTCTTCATGTTATCTGGGACATCTGAGTCTCTGCGCACCACCAGAAATGCCACATACCCAGCTTGGCCTTCTGCCAGAAGCATTCCTCCGCTTGCGCCAACATAGCATGATGTAGACCCTCGACAGAATCCTTGGTGAGGTCCAAAGGTGCCTCGAATTCATTCGCGGGCGGGATGAATTTAGGCAAAACATTCGACTGCAAGTAAGCAAACAACCCTGCGGCGTTCTTATCTTGTCACTAGGTGAAACAGCAGCGTACGTGGAGGCTCACAGAGAAGTATGCCATGGCTCGCTTAATTCCATCGACCGTCGATCGGTCCTCCGCCGCCCCGAGCTGTGAATAGAGGGCTGCGAGATTGAAGAGGACGGAGGCGCGTTCGAAGGTCAGATCGTTGAGAGTAATCGGCAAGGAAGATGCATTGGCGAATGCTGGTGCGTATGAGACGCCAAGACCAATCTACGAAGCCCATGAGGACGCCTCCGGTATGTGCTAAGTAGGCGTACATCGGCCGGTAGCTTGCTCTGAATGCGGAGCAATTGAGCATGGTACCTTCCAGCACTGTCAGTCTCTGAGCAATGACTCTCAATTATGTACGCACCTCAATATTCCTTGTATCCGGTCGACGTGCACAGAGCTCCCACTCGCGACTCTTCTGAGTTTCTCCCACTCAGCGATGTCATGCCTGAGCGCGTCGGGGTGGCTGCTGGTGTGATCTTGGATGTACTGACGGACGGCATCCTTGATGTTCGCCTCATAACTCTTCTTAAAGGGAATTGAGACCAGATTCGACATCGCGCATGTCAACCCGTCGTGGAAGTATAACAGAACTTGAACAAATGAATGCGGGTTCGGCCCGGTGATCCTGGCGCGCGCGATTGTAAATCCCACGGTTCGACTCGTTAACGTTCTTGTTCCAGACCGTCATACAGCATGCTTGTAAAGTGAGCTGATAGAATCCAACGATGTCTACAAGTGCATGTGAAGATCGGCTGATCACCCCTTACAGCTTTCCCATTGTATTGTCCACTTCACATGCTTACACAGCAAATCCTCTTTTGACCCGAGCGCCTGCGGCCTATCGATAGCGGTGTCAATGTCAGCTGGCATTCACAAGATTCCTTCCAAGATCAAGTGGTGCTGTTGTACTTGACTCTTCCTCCCATTGCGTTCCTCTTCGAGTCGGCCCACGTAAAGCTCTCCCGTCTAGACTTTCTCGATGGCTTTGAGCTGGAGAGGCGAGGACGCGGTCAAGCATGTTTTGCCGTACTCAGCCGCGCCTGATGATGCCCGTGAGTTTATTCTATATCAGGTCGCATAACAGCTTTGACGACTCGATCTTACCTGGTTCAGGATCGCCGCACGATGAGCGGCTAGCTTTCACCTCTGCCCGAGGGAGCGCCAACAACGAAGATGTGCGTCAACGCCGACCACAAACAAAAGTTGGAGGAGAACATCCTTCCTGGTACGCCGGACAGTCGAGTGCCTCGCCTCAACGTACCATTCCGGCTAGCACTTCGCCGCAGGGACCACATCCGAGCCTTGCGCCTCCTGACTTTGCGTACACCGTGACCAGTCCTACACCCTCTCCTCAAGACCTTCCATGGGACTCTACACCCTTCTCCACCCGCAATCCGTTCTCTCTGTCGCCTGTTGCTCAGCCCTCGCTACTTGCGCCGCCACAACGGCAGCAGTTCCACGGAGCACCTCCAGGACTGCAAGTGCCGCTTGACGAGAAGGATCAGATTGCCCTTAATGGGTTCGGCCAGGACGTCTTGGATAAAGCATACACGCATATGACCTTCACTTTCCCAGTGGCATTCTACCAGCTCTGTCTGCTTCGCATGCCGATGTTTTACTTCGGGAGAGTGAAACGCGTCCTGGAGGATGCAGATTTGAGCATGTCAGATTTCGAGCAGATGGCCAGGACAGCTGCCGCCGAGTGGAAGGAGAAGAATCGGGAGGAGCGGCGAGAGGCTCTCGACCAGATAAATCACATATCGACTTATGGCGTTCCCCATCAAGCCGGCGTCTCACGAGTCACTCCTGCCATGCGTCGTTTTCGCGACTCCTGGGAGTCCTTTATCGATAGCTTACTCCGCGAGTGGAAGACGCAAAATGTCATTTCTGCGCTGCTGATGTCGTATGTGTCGTCTTTCGGGTACATTTACGGACCACGCCTGACTGCTTCATTGCTAGTGCGCTTCTGTCGATGCTGCAGGTCAGACCTCCGCTTGGCATCCGCTCTAATTCTCTGATATGGCTTCAGATCGACGCAGCCGCCGCGGACGTGGTGACAAGAACTGCCTGCGTGCTCTCTCTCATAGCTGCGCTTATGTCGCTTTTATACGGATGCTTGTATATCATTCGGTTTGGCACGATGAAGCGGATGCACAAGGCGTCTGCTTGAGCCTACGCAAGTGTCATCACGCGAACTCGGTCGCGCTCAGACTTATATTTTACCAGGAGTCCAGAAAACAACCCCATCCCATATTCTGGAACGTATGGGTCCTCTTGGCTATGCCTGTCATCTGGCTAGTGTGGTCTGTTTCTTTTTCTTCCGCATTCGCGTTTGCTCTCGCTTACGGTGGAATGTTAAGGTCTATCGTACTATTTATCGTCAGCATTATGTCGTATATCTGGCGGACAGGATCTGTGGCAGATCCTCCAGAGCGAACGACTTCCGCGACCGCTGCACTCGGCACACGCATCGCCATTACCTGCGTAATCGGCATCGGCATGTTCTACCTTGCTTGCATATGCAAGACATTCGCACGCTACGGAGATCGGATGGACAATGCCTGGAAGAGGCAGATGTCACATATCGTGCAACAAATCCTGCCCGATGGGACGTACAACGTGACACCATCTTCCACCATGTCACGAGTTGTTCCTTCCGGACAAAGTCCGGCCTCACAGGGCCATGGATTACAAAGCCACAGTACGCCTCCTGCTTTCGACTACTCTCACACTTCAACCCCACATTCGCGTCCGCCTGGGATAGCTCATTCTCGCCAATACCAGACATACGCAGAGCCGGTCAATCACTCGCCGCCCCAGACAATACCCTCTAAAGGGTCAGCCATACCGCTCTCGCAGTTTTCGAGTTACGACAGGGAGCCAAAGGGTGTATCCTTTGGATATCCAGCCAGCATAGCAGCGTCTCTCTATTCACCGGACACCAGTAGTGATCCGCAATCGATAGGCGCCCCTGCGCTGCCTCAAGAGACTGTGTCTGCTGCGCCGAAGTTGTACGAAGGCACAGTAGGTCTTGTTCCAGCAGCGTTGGACGCGCCCGCGCAACCTCTTTCTGAAATGAGACGCCCGCCACAGCCATTCATAAACCCGCCCGAATCAATTTCTCAGCCACCACGTTTGCCGGCAGCGTGGCAACCCAACACGCACACTACCTTGACGGAAGTGACTTCCTTCTCTCCCGAATCCTTCGCCACATCACACTCAAGTCACAGGCGCCCGTACGCATTTCATCCTCAGCCGCCGGGTGAGCCTCAACAGCGAACCTCGTCTCCTAATGCACAGCCTGTACAAGAGGTGTCAGTGCACTTCTCAGGGTACCCCTTGCTCGCGACGTCCGCGCTGCCGCCACACTCCTCCTCAGAATATCCCCGTTTGTCGCGACCGCTACCTCTTATACCGTCAGCGTCGGGCCCTCCACGCCCACCTCAGATCGCTTCGCAGGATTTCTCGACCGGTCACTTTTGGCATTCGGGTGTGCCAGTTCCGCCGGGACTCGTCAGCCGATGCGAGTCGGTGCCAGCATCTTCTACACTGTCAGCGTCCTCACAACAGTCTCGGGAGGCAGTGTCACGGCGGGAGGCTCAATCCACAGACGCAAGGCACTCATCGACCGCGAGCTTGCGGGCGCCAAACCAGGATGCACAGGCCATTCCGCCACGGTCGCATTGGGAGACGGCAGGCCCAGAACTTGTCAGGACACAACAAGTCCGCGACATCCTCACGTCTGAGAGCCCCGCCACTCGTCCTATTCCTCAACCAGGCTTGTCATACTCCGGCTTCTGGCCTCGACAGATTGCCGATTTATCTGCCCGGAGACATGTGGAACTTGACTTTTCCCAGCCTGCCCTTCAACTGTTTAAGGCGCTTCGTGTCGAGCGAGGCGTCCATTTCAGCGACCTCGTCAGGTTGACCACGGTATGAAATCCATTCGCATTCTCTTCGAAGTGAACCGACGTCTTTACAGTCTATGGTGGACATATATGCACCCGCGGTCGCAGCCGAACGACCAGATCTTTGCTTGGAGAACACGCATGCCTCTCGCTTATTGGCGGGAACGATCTTTTGGGAGCTACAGGAATGGAACCAACGCCTGTTTCAACCACGCGGGATGTCAGCAGTTTTAGCCTTTGAGCGGCGGTACGGTCTTTCGGCGTCGGACGCGTACACCATCTATATCGTCGATGCACCCGATATTTCCTCGCGTAGCAACGAGGAACTGGGGGTTATGTTTCGCGAAAGCACCACCCTTCAGTTCGTCCGGCGCGCCACGATTGTTCTCTTCGTCCATAGTCCCCCCTCTTCGAACCCTGGAGAAACACTTCGAGGAGATGCTGTGATTCGCTTGGTGGCTTGAAGGAGAGAACCGTCACCTTCACTGTCGATGTCATCCATTACCTTTATCTGGCAGCCGGGCAGCCGCAGGTCGATCGGACTTGATGCTCAGTGTTCATGCTTTCTTTTAGGATGCCCTAGGAGCCCTCCAGCATGGCCTTCGCCTGGATTATCAGACGGTACACTTGCAGCCTGTTCCCCATCCCACCCTAATCTTTACCTTCTACCTCTAAACATCCTACAAAAATTTCTCCGATTGCGCAAACGCAAGGGACTGCGTCACAGGTTATGAGACGATCATTGCGGCCTACAGCTTGACTAGGTCCTAGGAGGATTGGAGCGGTTCGTTCACGCGAACGATCCTCCGTTCTACCAGGGGCCTTGGAGGATTGACCCTGCTCCCGAGCGCGCCCAGCCTTCGTCAGCCCATGGAAGCCGCTCGTCCTCGCATGGCCATTCTACGACCATGTAACACCCATTTGTGTTTTTGCCTGAAACGCAATGTACCATAATCCTTCACTCAATCAGGTTGTTCATTGTTCAAACTAATTTCGTCTTCCCCGCGGATGTCCGCTGTACATACACACGACGACGATTTCTGTACGGTCCTAGATATCATAGACTCGCACTCTGACCTCAACAAAGAGAGACGATTGTAGCCTTATTTGTTCAATTGAACAAGCATGCTCTACTCTTCCAAGTCAGCTTTGAAGACGGTCTCCGCAAATTCCGTAATGGTGCCCGCCTGCACGCCCAATTTCGGTCACATTGTCGGGTGCGTTCATGGGGCCAGCGCGGGGAGGACTCTACATAGTATGAGATCCAGCCGAAGGCTGCCGTCATGTCTGTGGTTCGCCATAGTCCTCGGCTTGACAGTCTAAGGGGCCCCTGTTCCTCAGCCGTTGCTCGCGAAGAGATCCTGCCAGCTGCTGAATTGAACCGGACTTCGATGTTCGAAGTTCAAGTTGAGTTCGAACTTCAGCGGCCAAGCCAAGTACTTATGCCACGTGGACTATGTAATGAGATACCCCGCTCGGGGCCGCTTCCCCACATACTTCCCGGATCTCGCGGGAGTGCCGTGAACTGGCCGTGAAGCTTTGTCCTCCTCCGATCCATCGCGGCCCTCGTCTCGCGCTCTACTTGTTGGTCTCCCCGAGAGCAAATCACATCGGATCGGTCCTTTGTCGAGCCCATCTATCACCCCTACAGCCTGAGTAGCAGTCCAGTACGATTTACGCAACTCACCGCGTCCCCGAGCTCGACGATGCGCCCAACCACCCGCTGTCTCCAGCTCAACGTTGAGCGCCTTATGTCTCGGCGCCAGAAAAGCACGAGCTTCATCGGTCTCGGAGTCAGTCAGTCCGAATCCTATCCGCTACTGTGCGCGCAAACGAGCTAAACGTGCCACTCCCCTTCCCAGCGCATGGGCTACGAAATGGCCTTCAACCTCTTCTCCAAGCAGCACGCGCTCGCCAGTGACTCGCAATTCGTCATCTGCGATGCCGTGCCCGCAAGCACGACGCGCTTCCGGGACGCGTTCATGGCACAATTCCCCGGCGCACAGCTCTCCATCGCGTCTAGTCCCGAGGAGTATGCCTCCTCTCTCGCTTTGCTCAGGCCGTGGTAACACTGACAACTACCTATCCCAGAGCCGCCCTCGTCTCACAGACCATCATCACCATGCTCCCCGCATCCCCACACGTCCTTTCTGTCTACAACGCAGGCATCCTCCCCGGTCTGCAAACTCTCTCCCGCTCGCTTCGCACCACCACGTTCTGCATTGACTCCACGACGCTCGACGTCTCCGTAGCGAAAGACGTCGCGTCCGCGGTGACCGCGACGGGCGCGCAGATGGTGGACGCGCCCGTGTCGGGCGGAGTGACCGGCGCGAAGGCCGGCACGTTGAGCTTCCTAGTAGGTGGGGAGACGGGCGCGTTTGCCAGCGTCCAGCCGGTGCTATCGATGATGGGCAGTAGGGCGATACACTGCGGGCCAACAGGGGCGGGGCTGGCGGCGAAGATATGCAATAATGTGAGTGACATGCGCTACGAAACTGCGCCATTTCTAAACGCGGCCCGCGTAGATGCTGCTCGGCGTGCAGCAGATCGCGACGGCGGAGGCGATGCTGCTAGGACAGAAGCTGGGGCTCGACCCCGCGGTGCTGACGTCGGTCATTGGATCCTCGACAGGAAGTTGCTGGAGCGTGAACGTCAACAATCCAGTACCGGGCGCGCTGGTGGACAAAGCGCCGCCGTGCGAGCGCGACTACGAGGGCGGATTCGCGACGGCGCTCATGTTGAAGGTGCGTGCGAGATGCGTTGCGTGAGGGGACGCTGACGATTTCTCGAGCGACGCTGACGAGCGCTGCAGGACATGGGCCTGGCGGCCACCGTGGCGGAACAGGCGGCGAGTCCGTCGCCGCTAGGCGAAGCCGCGGGCCAGATATACGCGAAGATCGCGGCGGAGCGGCCAGATCTGACGGGGAAGGATTTTTCGTCGGTGTACGCGTATCTGAAGGATAAGGCGGAGACCGGCCAAGTCATGCACGGGGAAGCGTGGTTTGTGCGAGCGAAAGATGCGTAAACGAACCGGAGCAGCTAGGAAGAGCCGGACGCACTCGGGCATTCGCACTGGGCCCGCGGGGAGATTGTCGCCAATTAAAACCTGGTATGTCTGTCCCCTGTATTTTGTCAGTACGTCAGTATCGTCGACGGCGGGTGGCCGCAAATGAATGTACAACATTGCGTTTGACAGAGAAGTCTGCCATGTCATGTTGGCAAGTCTGTTGAGCGAGGTCGTATCGAAGGGGGCGTGTGAGCTGGCGGTAGCACGAAGATGCGTCTTCGTGACGGTGTACCTGTTGTGTAGTACTGCCGTCGATGGAAAATAAACCGCGTCTGCTGCCCAGGGTCTCGCTAATCGTCCAGTGGGAGATTGCTTGGAGCACCCACGCACAATTGCCGACATCGACGAGCAGGGGTAATGAGTAGTCCGCTCCAATACCGGTGGATAGAAGCTGCGCAAGGTCGCTTCGCTTGAGCATGCCGTACTGAAAAGCTGAGGTAGAGCGGCAAGAGAAGAAAATGGAGGACTTTGTAGTGAAGCGTTGTTCTTCATTTTTTCAGCATTTCAACCGTCAAGACAATGGTAGCGAGAGGGGACAGGTGGGGACCTGCTCATAGATGAGTGCAAGCAATAAAGCCAGGCACTGCAGCGACCCTGCAAGAGACGACGCATGCGGCATGCCGCAGCCATTTGATCGGGTCTATTTCCTAATCTGGCGTAGCACTGACGCTGATGTAAGCGAGGAGGCAACGGCGGAACCATTTCAGATTTCTCCCTCGTCCCGAGTTCGCCAATTGCGCCTGGTGGAGTCCGCGAGCGCGCTGCCTGCCACCCCCCTCTTGTCTCCCGCAGTCATCCCACGCAGCAGCGATGTCGGACACCAAACCCACCGCCCTCATCTTCGGTCCGTCGCCGTCGCATCGATCGATGCCGAGTGCTGACCACAGCCCAAACAACCAACAGGCGGCCTCAACACTTACTCGCGCGCCCTCGCCGCCCACCTCGTCCCGCTCCAGGGGGAAGCCCTCGTATCCGTGCGCGCGCTCCCCTCCTGCCCGTCGCCACCCCTCACCCCATCTCCAGCACGTCCGCATCGTCGACAAGTACTCCGTCAAGCCGCCCACAACGTGCGCACCCCGTCGCCCTTATCTCCCCACACGCTCACGCGCTCCCCTAGCTACATCGGCGCAGAGTTCCCCAAGATTCTAGACAAGCCAGAGGTAGACTACCACCAAGCAAATGTCACCGTCGCATGTCCGTCGCCTTCCCCCACCCCGTCACGCGCGCGCGCTAACTCCCGCCCAGCAACCATCGCCTCCATGTTCGATCCGCCAGAGGGCGTCGCCGGCTACGACTACGTCTTCGACTTTACCGGCGAGATTAGACCCGATCGCCCCGAAAAGGCAGGCGTTCAAAACATCCCCGCACATCGTCCATCGCTCACCTGCGCACAGATCCACATACAGTGGACGTTCAACGTCGCCCGCATGATTGCAATCGAGGCAGCAAAGCGAAAAGTCAAGTCATACGTCCGCCTCCAGCTTCCCTTCTACGAGACCTCTTCAAAATCCTCTGCAACGCACGATGAGAAGGAGGACTGCAAGCCGGAGGGCAGCATCGGCACATGGTGGCACGAGACTCTGCGAATGCTCGCGGCGATGGAGGAGTGCGTGCAGAAGCTCCTTCTCAGCCCCCTCTTACTGACGCGATCACAGCCTGAACGTGGTCGTGTTGCGAATCGGCCACGCGTATGGCCCGTATGTGAACTTCGGCATTGGTGGGTCTTACGCCTCGCCTTCTATATATCACATCTCATCCAAGTTCAGTCCCAACCGTAATCACGGTTGCTGCTGTTTACGGCTACCTCAAGAAGCCCATGAAATCATTGTGAGCACGACGCGTGTCCCGCTACATGTCTTTGACACCCATTCAGATGGGGACCCGGAAAGCATGGAAGTAATACAGTTCATACCGATGATGTCTCTGCCGCAATGTGGGCTTGCGCAGAGTGGATGGCACCGCTCGGCAGGAAAGCAGCCGACGAGAAGGCTGGCGAGCAAATACCATTTCACAACGACAAGTCCAAGGTGTCCGAGGTGGAGGGCATGGTGTCGGATAAAGATAATGTGACGCTGCCACTGTTTAACCTCGTACGTGCTCTCCCGCTGCAGGCGTTGCAGTTAATTGACTGTTCGTGCAGGTGGACGATTCCGACAGCACCTTTGCTAGCGCAGGCAGCACCATTACCGAGGTCTTCGGTACAACGTTCGAGTTCTTCAATTTCTTTGAGAATACGGTGTTGAAGGTGAGAATTTTTGCCGTCGTGACGTCGCCAGTCGTATTCAGACCCCGCTCTTCAGATGGTGGACGTCGTGGAAGATATCAACGAGCACCACGTCGGCGGCTGGACCGACATGATACAGAAGTCAAATCCGCCCATCCCGAACACGCCGCTGTCCGCATACATGGACGCGTACCAGCTCGAGAAGCACGTCGTCGCCTTCAACAACGCGAAGATAAAGCAGGTGCTTGGTCACACCCTCCGCAAACCCAAATTCGAGCACGATGCCATCCGCGACGTCGTCGACAAATGGAAGGAGGAGGGCAGCTGGCCAATACTTGAGTAATCGTCGAACCTCCACGCGCCGTCCCCTCACGTCACTCGGTCTTGCTTTTTCCACTTCGTCTTCTGCTGTCAATACATAATGCGGCCGGCATGTTGTTTTAATCGCACCCGCACTACCTTTTGTTTTCACGTGCTCTTCCAGTTATCTGCACCGGCTCGTTTTTCATCCCAATCCATGCTTGCCCATCATCACGATCTTCATCCCGCCACGATCTTCGGCCCTCCTTCATCTACTCAGCCCCAACCCGATGTCAATCGATGGCGAACCCAATGGAAACGACGCCGGTCCCAAGCGACTCTGATCCCCCCGACTCCGTTTGTCCTCTTTATACCGTACTTATCTTACATACTGTTTAATGTTGCTCACAACACGGCGGAATTATGCATGTCTACATATACGACTGTTTAGTAGCACGCAAGCATCAGTGCTTCAGGAGAACGAATGAATGTTGTTACAAGCTCGAGGATGGCCATAGTACCGCGCGGACTGGAGAGATTGTTGTGCGCGCGTCAATGCCTGTTTACTGACAGCCTGCTTCCTTCCACGCCGCCACCGGCGGATGGAGGGCTCGTCGCCTCGCTACCTTACATGTTCCATACGTTGAAGACACGGTGAGCAGATTCGTCTTCGAATCTTCGTGGTACTTATGATGGATCGAATTTCCCTGACCCGAGTCGACAAGAGAGATTGGGCGTAAAAACCGGGTCCCGTCACGGAAGTTGTGGAAACCGTACTGAAGGCTAACTTGGAAGAGATCTGTGGGCGGTTGCTTCCCTGCGGTTCTAGATGCTGACCTCAGTGTTGCAGCGGACTAAAACATGGAACGGGCCTGAAACTGAACAATGCCTGCACTCATATACATTGTCAAGAACAGCCAACCTCTATCAACATTCCAAGACTACAGTACAAACTCTGCATGATGGGGAGCTACATATTATTTTCGATCCGTCAAGTACGACGAAGACTGCATACTTAAAAGGGCACCCGTCTACTTGCCTGCCCAGAACTTCAGGAACTTGCCCTTGAGTGTCGTCGTGTCGTACTCGACCAACGCGTCTTTCTTGACGCGCTCGTCATGCACCACCTCTCCATCCGTCCCCACATTGTGCACCGCGTTCTGCTGCTTGCCCAAGAAATAGTTCGTCTGGAACAGCGACGCGATGAGGGGGAGGAACGACAGGCATAGCGCGGGCACGATGAGGTACCACAGCGTGCGCTCGTACGCGCGGATCGCGCCCTGCCGAATTTCGCTGTCGTAGTCGTACACGCGGATGAGCTTGATGTTCCCGAAGAACTTGAGCACCTGCGTGTCGTTCACGCTCGCCGGCAGCTCCTCGCGCAGGTACGCGGGCATCTTCTCCGACCAGATGACGGCCGCGATGGCAGAGCCGACGGACGAGCCAATCTTGCTCCAGAGCGCGAGCAGGGCGATGACGAGGGCGGTGTCCTGGTGGGGAACGGACGCCTGCGACGCGATGCGGGACGAGACGACAGAGAAGGAGCCGCCGGCGCCGATGAGGATGGGCGACGCGATGATGGGGCCGAGGGCGGACGTCGCGCGGTGGCCGTTGAGCAAGATGCCGACACCGATGATTTTGATGCTGAGTCCGGCGACTTGCCAGTACTTGTAGCGATGGGTGTAGCGCATGGCCAGACCGATGATGATACCGAAAACGCAGAGCGAGAGCGTCAGGGTGTTGTTGTAGTACGTCCAGTTCTGGACGCTCCACTCCTGCGTGATGTACACGTACGACGATAGGTAAAGACCGCGGAGATTACCGGCGACTAAAAAGAGTGTTAGATAGAAATCCCGTCGCATCGAGGGGGAACCACTTACCCATGTACAAGAAGTCAATGATGACGGCCATCATGAACGTCTTGTTCTTGAGAATACGACCAGGGCTGCTGGGGAAGGTTGCCAAGAAGCGCTCGTACAAAACGTAGAGGATGAGGAAGACACCGCCGACGACCATCATGGCGATCATTGACGGGTTATTCCAGCCACCCTTGGCGTACGTCTTGAGCGAGAACGGAAGCAGCAAGAGCGACCATCCGAACCCGAGGAGGAGGAGACCGAACGCGTCAATCTCGATGCAGCTCCGCTTAAGAAGCTGGAACCAGGTCTCCTTGATCTGCGGTGCCGCATATGTGTCGAGGCCGCGCGGACCCTCCTCGCCCTTCTCCTGCGCCTCCTCCCGCGCCAGACGTCGTTGGAGGTTGCTGGACGCGATGTTCACGACGCCCAGCTTCTGCGCCCTCCGGTCGAGGTAGATCAAGACAGCGATGGCGGGGCCGAGGCAGACAGGCATGATGATGGCGAACATGCCGTATCCCCAACGCCAGCCCTGCGCGTACGAGAGGGCGCTGACGATCTTGCCTGCGTACCACGTATTGATGATGAAGGGCGCGGAGAGCAGAGAGCTGATGAACGGCCGCCACTGCAGGCTCGTAAGGTCGGCGACGATGAGATCGTTCAGCAGATCAAGACCGCTCTGACCGAGCGCACCAAAGACGGCGCCGACAACGTAGGCGGAGAGGGTGGACGAGGCGGCAATGATCACGTAGCCCATAATGTAGAGGACGATGATGAGCAGGTATGTGTACGGCCTGGACGTGATGTCGGATATCTTGGCGATGAAGGGCTTCGCCACCGCACCGATGATGCCGGTGGCGATAGAGAGCGTCGCGAGACCGGTGCTGTGCTCCTCATAGTCGGAGGTGGCAAGCGGCTCGTAGCTGCTGGTTGTGGACTGGTCGAGCGCGTATGCCCAGGCGCAGACGATGACGGACGCAGAGATGGCCCAGAGGGTGTACCTGCCCTTCTTGCCTTGGGCGGTACGGCTCACGGCCTCCATGCGCGTGACACCGCGAGACTGGACGTACTTCTCGTCCTCATGGGCCTGTCCGTAGGGATCAAAGTACGGGTCCCCTGCGTGCACCGAGGCCTCTGCGTTGGCGATGGACTTTTCATCCTGGGACGCCACGGAATGTGCCATGGCTGGGGAAACGAGGTGAGCACGGCTAGCCAAAGGGGATGGGAACTCCTCGCTCACCTGGGACGTTGCGGGAAGAGAGCAGGTCTTCGTGAGCGCAAGAGCAGAGCCTCACGTAGCGCCATTACGGGGGGGATATAAGTGCGCTGCGTGACAGGTGCGGCACGAGGGTGCGCGGTTCAAGTTCAGGGCCAGCAAACTTTATCAGATGAGATGAGATATGACGGGTGGGTATCACTATCAGATATGCGCCTGAGTGGTGATTGGCTGCGTTGGCATCGGCCGAGCCTGGAGCATATCGGTGCCCGGGACAACGCCGGGGCGACCCGGGTGCACGTCAAGTGCGCGAGTTCGGCGCACCAACGCTTCGGCCGGGCTGGGGAGCAGCTGCTCGAAATGGCACGAGTGGAAGAAATGCGATAAGATTAGACAACGTTTTCCTTCCGGCCGATAAGATGAGTCTGACAGGCGATCGGACGATGTGGCGCTTCCGCTTTTGATCTGCCGGTGTGCCCGACTTGCTCCACGCCACCACGGACGAACTGGTTTCCTTTCTTCGCAGACGCTGGGAAGGCGCCCGCTCGCTTTCGAGGTCTCGACTTTCTGCCATCGTCTTGTCTTCGTTCCCCTGAGCCCCCCCAAGTCGCTCGTGACTGCGGTGGTTGGTCCAGACTGGTTCGCTCACCCCAGCGTCAGCCACTCCATCACCATCGTCAGCCACATTCCGCCGTTTTCCACCTTCTGTTCCACGCCTACCACTCGTAGCCAGGTTGGGGTCAGGGTCTCAAGGTCACCCGCACGTGCGCACCGACGTCAATCGCATCTATACCGCCATCGTGGGTCGCGCTTTCTTTTCTTCGTACCACCACCTCCATAATCATTGTCGCCGAAGATGGACGCACCCGCCGCCCCTGCCACTCATTCTAGCCCGCGGTCCACGAAGACGGTCGTCGTACTCGGCGCCGCCTACGCGGGTATGTACCTCCACGATCTAGGTGACCGCACACTTACATACTTTGCTTCGCAGGCCACCGCGCGACCCAGCTTCTCATCGGGTCGTTGCCCTCGGGATGGCGAGTCGTCGTCATCGAACGGAACACGTACGTTTTCATCACTTATGTTCGTACGTGACCACTAACGTCTCTCACCAGCCACTTTAATCGTACGTACCCACCCACACTCATCGTCGTAACACTTTGCCGATCACCGCTTCAGACCTTTACGCCTTCTCTCGCGTCTCTGTCCTCCCTGGACATGAGCACAAGCCTTGTGAGCACTCGCCCAACAGATTCGACAGCTTGCTGAGCCCTCCCTAGTTATCCCTTACACCAACCTCCTCCTTGCTGAGCAAGAGGTCGCGGAGGCACGCTCGTCCAAGTGTCGCATATCCGGGAGCCCCCACCTCCTGCTTCACGCCAACATTACCAAGCTAGAGTCCCATCGCGTGCACTTCAAGTACTTGGGCGCAGACAACGTCGAGAAGGAGCCCGGCTTCGTCGACTTTGAGTACTGCATCTACGCTCTCGGTTCGTCATTGCCGCCCCCTATTAATGTCTGGAGCACCTCAGAGGAGTCGGTGCGTGGTCTGTGCCGTATGCGTCACCGCCGTCTGACCTCTTTCTGCAGAGGAAGAAGCCCACGCACAGCGGCATTTGGCATGGTACTAAGACGGAGGGTCGCCAGTACTTGCGTGATGAGCAAGATCGCATACGGGCAGCCACGTCAATTGCCATAGTTGGCGGCGGTGCCCTTGGCATTCGTACGTGCCCTACCCTTCCCCTTCGTTTGCCCTTCGATTACCCCTATTCACATTCTCATCCCAGAATACGCCAGCGACATCGCGGACATCTATCCCAACAAGCAAGTGACCTTGATTCATTCGCGTCACCAGCTTCTCCCGCAGTTCGCTAAGTGGATGCACGATGCAGGTGCGTCTGGTCGCACTTGCGACGCGGTTGTATGCTGAGATGCGGTAACAGCTGCGCGTGCGTTGACGGAGCTCAATGTGCGACTGGTCCTTGGCTCCCGTCTCGACCTGAGCAACGTGGACCCTGATGTTATGGACAAAAGTCGTGTGCTTAGGACGACCTCCGGCGAGACCATCCCTGCGGAACTGCTTGTGCGTGCATGCTATGTTTCTGCGACTTCTGCATACGCTGACGTTGCGCCTTTCCCATCGCAGTTAATCTGCACGGGACAGAAGCCGAACACGCATTTCATACGTGGCATGGCGCCATCGTCCATCAATCCCGCCAACAACCTTGTATATGTGCGTCGGACCATGCAGCTCTCGGACCCGCCCGAGTACGAGGACGAAGACCCGATGGTGACCCACAACCCGCACATCTTCGTTGTGGGCGACGCCGCGGACGCCTTTGGCGCGCTGAAGGCCGGCCATACGGCGTGGCAGATGGCGGCTGTCGCCGCGTACAACATCTGCGCTTTGATCCGCGGTGAGGACGAGCTGCAGGAGTACACGCCGCCCCCACCCGCTATCAAGGTCTCGCTGGGCTTGGTGAGTGCAGAGAATGCGCGAAGAGCATGGCCGGTGCTGACAAAAACGCGAATGCAGAGCCAGGCGATCTACCAGAGCCGTGGTGTGCACGGACACCAGGACGCCAGTAAGTGCGACGAGGCATTGAACACACACGTCATGTGGACTCGTCGTGGTCTGTGCACAGAGGACATGACACTTTAGACTGCTCTGCTTTTGTATCGTGTTGCTGTGCATACTTCCCGGTGCGCGTTTGCGCCATTGCTGTTGTTGGAGAAAAGGGTTACTTTAGAGCTTTCGTAGTAACAAATTAAGTATCGTACAATGGCAGTGAATTACCTTACAGAAAATAGAGCTTGTTGTCGGGCTCGCAAGGGACTCACGAAAGTTCAACTTCGCGGTAACCTGATCGTGTGAAGCGGGGCAGTCGGCCCGGGATCGTACCAACGTGTCGCTTGGCATCAGGCGCGCGTCGAGTGCAGGGCACTCTACTTTCGCGGTTGACGACGATGTCGACCGTTATATACGCGTTCCCGCCGTCGAGCGCGGTCCCCCACAAACATGTGCTGCTCTCTGAAATCCTGTCCGTCACGTCTGTCATGCGCAAGAACTCGCGCTGGGCGGCGTCTACCCATTTCTTCAACGCCCGCGACGCATCCCTCGGCACCAATCTCGGGCTTAGGATCGCGTCGCCCACGTCCACGACGCATTCTACGGGGATGGGGACGCGGGAGGCGGACTTGATGGCCGGATTTCAGGAGGTGAAGCGCACGGTGCGCGACGTCGAGGGTGTGTGCTGCTTCAAGAGCATACTGTAGGCGCGCTGAATGTGTCACTGCAGATATCTCTGCCTTGCCGCTGACACGCTACTGGCGCCATTCTTTGCCATTATTCGTTCACCGCTGTCTACGGGCCCCATCACCTCCGCCGCGCTCTCCTCCCTGCACAATTTCTTCATATGCGGCCTCATCTCGCCCGACTCCGTGAACCTCGAGGCCGCACTCGCGGAGCTCAGCAACACCGTCTCGCACTGCAAGTTCGAGGCGAGCGACTCGTCGGGGGACGAGGTCGTGCTGCTGAAGATCATGACAGTCATTCAGGACTGCATGTGCAGCAGCATGGGCATTGTGCTTGGCGATGTGGAGGTCTGCGAGATGCTGGAGACGGTGCTGACGACGTGTTGTCAGATGCGCTTGAGCGGTGCGTGGCGGTCATGTCGTTGATGAGCTAGTTCTGACTTGTAGAATCCAGAGATCCTGAGACGGTCCGCCGAGAACGCGATGCAACTCCTCGTCCGGACGGTGTTCGGGCGCCTGCATGTGCTTGATCCCGCTGACGAGGAGCGTAAACTCGCCGAAGAGGACGATGATGCACAAGAGGGCGACATCCGGATGACCGTCTCCAGTGTTCCTGTAACACGCGCTGCCTCGCCAAATCCGTCCAGTGAACCGCAGGACACAGCTCTGGTGCCATCCACCGCGACCCCTACTACGCAGGCCCCTGCAGCGAAGTCTCAATGTGAGGCTTCAGTTCTCTACTTAGGTGGGCGCGCATGCTGACGGTGCATCCAGATGGACTACCTTCCATCATCGAGTTGCTCCGCGTTCTGGTCAACGTCCTTGATCCCACCGACCAATCTCACACTGATTCGACGCGTCTGATCGTCCTCAACATTCTGAACGCAGCCCTGGAAGCATCCGGATCCCGAATCATGCAATACCCGTCCCTCGAAGCCCTCATCCTCGACGAGGGCTGCAAATACCTCTTCCTCCTCGCCAGATCCGAGAACATGCTTGTCTTGCACTCCGCCCTGCGCACCATCACCGCACTGTTCGTCACGATGAGCGCGCATCTGAAATTGCAGCAAGAATTGTTCCTCACGTTCTGTATCGACCGGCTGGCAACGCCTATCATCCCGGCCAAGACGCAGCACTCGCACCTCCGGGCACGCCCCGTATTGGCTCACCACGACCGTCTACTCCCGTCATGGGTCCTCCGGAGCTCTCGCCGGACGCAGAATAGGAACTGCCACACCTTCTCGGCCGATGGTGCCTCCGGCTCGCGGAGAGACTCGAAACCTTATGCTGGAAACCTTGGGTCAGATCTCCAGGCACCCGAGCTTTATGGTCGACCTGTACACCAACTACGATTGCGATATCAATTGCGAAAATGTGTTTGAACGGTTGGTGAGTTTCTGACGAAGGTGAGGCCTGTGGGTCACTCTTCATCTTTGAAACTGACGACCATCAGGCGATCTACCCTGCCAACCCTAACATGGCTATGGATGCGCAGCACAAGAATACGCAATATCTTTGCCTGGATCTCCTGTTGGCGTTCGTCAACGATATGGCAGCTCGGGCGCAGGGTGTTTGTAATTCCCTCTGATGTATTGTCGCCTGTCGCTCATGTCACCGATAGAAAGCGCAGCCGTGGTCCGAGGTACATCACCCGCTCTTCGTTAGTCCGTTTACTGACGCGCATATAGTCGTTCCCTTCGGTCGAGTCCTTACAGCAGACCAAATCCTTGAAGAAGCTTGTTCTCACCGGTGCCTCACGGTTCAACAACAAACCCAAGGCCGGTCTAGCATTCTTGGAGGAGAACAAGCTCATCTACCAAGATTTGTCCGATACCGGGGATAAGAACTTGAGCCTCGCGAGATTCCTTAAATCCTGCAACCGTTTGGACAAGAAGGTACTCGGAGAGTTCCTCGGGAAGCCCGAAAATCTCGAGTTGTTGAGGACGTTCATGAGTCTCATCGACTTCAAGGGGGTATGTTGCATTTCTCCTATACCGCGTTGCATGCATCTAACAGAATCGTCGATACAGAAAGACGTCACGGATGCCGTTCGGGAACTTCTGAACTCTTTCCGTCTGCCGGGCGAATCGCAGATGATATCACGCATAGCGGAGATGTTTGCGGAGACGTATTTCGCTACAGGACCACCCGAGTTCAAGAAACAAGATTCGATCTTCGTCATCACCTTCTCAATTATCATGCTCAACACAGACCAACATAGTCCGCAAGTTCGGGTGAGTAAGTCTGTTTCCTGCTGTACGCATATCTCTAACGCACATGGGGCAGAAACGCATGACTTTTGAGGACTATACGAAGAACTTGCGCGGCGTCAATGATGGCGACGACTTCACCGAGGATTACCTGGTAACGCTGTGGCATCTTCGGCCGAGTTCATTCTCTAATGTTGACCGCAGCGTAACATTTATGACTCGATCAGAAAGCAGGAGATCATCATGTCGGAAGAGGCTACCGGCCAACTCGGTTTTGAGCATGCCTGGCAGGAGCTCTTGGCGCGATCTCGCAAGACCGGTGAATTCCTAGCTGCCTGACGATGCATGACTGCACGCTAACCGCATCGCAGGGGACTTCGTGATTTGCAACACCAACGCCTTCGACATCGAGATGTTCAAATCTGTCTGGAAACCGGTCATATCCACAATCGCCTACGCCTTCATCAGCTTCGACGACGACTATATCATCCAGCGCGCAATCGCTGGCTTCCGGCAATGTGCCACTTTGGCCGGGCACTTCAGCCTCCCAGATGTCTTCGACTATGTTGTCGTCTCGCTGTCTCAGGCGACAAGTCTTTTGCCCGAGTTTTTGCCCGCGCAGGTGCCCAACTATCCGGTGGTTGACATCGATGGGCAGTCTGTCACGGTTTCCGGCTTGTCAGTGAATTTCGGGACGAACTTTAAGGGCCAGCTGGCAGCAGTCGTGCTCTTCAACATCGTCAACGGCAATGGTAATGCGTTGCGCGAGGGTTGGACGCAGGTCAATATCGTTTTGTTCCAGAAGCAATATTATGTGACTGACGGTCCCTGCAGATCTTCGAAATGTTCCAGAACCTCTTCCTACATTCACTACTACCGACGCGTATGCTGCAGATGGAGGACTTCCTCGGTGGAATGTCCATGATCCCTCTCCGTGGCGCCCAGCCACCCAGACCCGCCGCGCGCGGTGATGGAGGCGGTTTGCTATCGGCGTTGTCGTCGTATCTCATGACGCCGTACAGCGCAAGCAACGAAGCACTGGTTCCCGATGCCACTGATGGTGACGTGGAGAACACGCTATGCACGATCGACTGCATAGCCTCTTGCCGACTCGATGAACTATACAGTCAGATTATGCAGCTCGACCCCGACGCCTTGATTGCCGCCGTCCGAGCCTTGGAGGCCCTCGCGCACGAGCGGACAGTTGCGAAACTCAAGCTCGCCCCCGAGGAGATGCAACCCGATGAAGGAAAACCATATTCCTTACCGTATGATCCGGCTTCGGTTTTCCTGCTGGAGACAATGGTCAGCATCGCATGTCAGGCGCCACGGTCTATCGAGACACTTGGTACGATTCTTCATACATATTCACACCTGCGGCACTGACTATCTATCAGGCCCATCGTGTTCGGACATTTGTCCGCCTTGTTGTCGTCCGCAGCGCAGTACAGCGCGTTGTTGGTAGAGAGAGCTGTCGTGGGTCTTTTACGACTCTGCCTCATCCTGGCTGTCACGGTGAGTGCCATCTCCTTGTAAATGATACGTGCTTAATGATCGCCAGCCATCTTTAAGGGACCAAATATACGTCTCTTTCGATTTGCTTGCTGGTTTGCCACCCAACGTGGCGAGCTCGGTGGCAGAGCAGATCATCGCTGGTGTTATGCTGATTGTCCATAAACACGGTGATATCATACGGTGTGTTGTCAAACAGGCAATGCAACATTCTTAGCTGACCAATGCCAGGTCACAAACAGAGTGGAGTCTCGTTTCCGCTTTGCTTCGCCAAACGGTTTCGCACCCGGAGGCTGGGCGGGAGTGCTTTGAGCTCGTGAAGAGTTTGCTCGACGGACCGTCGCAAGCGGTGTCTGCGGATAGTTTCTCCAGTTTGGTGATGCTACTCGACGAATTCGCGACTCACGCCGGGGAGAAAATCGACCTGCCGCAACATCGCGGAAGGAGGGGAGAGCAGGTTTCTGCGGCAAGGTCCGTCTGACAGGTCCTTTCTCGCGGCTTCCGTTGACTCTCCTTCAGCTCACCAGCAATCGATCGGGGAAAGAAAGCCGTAGACCTGATGGTCGAATTACAAAAGCACATATCGTCTGTTGCATCTTCTGCACAGCTGCAACCCAATGCTGGTTGGTCTTTGAGTTATTGATGTATTCCGGGCGCGTTTACTAAATCATGTTCAGCCTGGAGACAACTGAGCTTGCCCCTCGTCAGCGCTCTCAGCCGCCAATCTACCAATCCCGCACGCGAGATCCGCCACAACGCAGTCTCGCATCTGCAACGCGTCTTGCTAGGGCCCCACGTCATCGTATCCGGCGCCCAGACCGACGACGTCTTCAACCGCGTCCTTTTCCCCCTTCTCGACGAACTGCTCAAGCCGCAGGTCCTGCAGCGCGACCCGCGCGGCATGCAGGAGACGCGCCTGCGCGCATCCACGCTGCTCTGCAAGGCCTTCATGCACTTCGAGGTACGCGACAGCCAGACGGGCGACCTGCGCGTGCTATGGATCGAGATCCTCGACCTGCTCGACCGCCTGATGAGCGCAGACAAGGGCGAGCAGCTGTACGAGGCCGTCCCGGAGAGCCTGAAGAACGTGCTGCTGGTAATGCACGCGACGGACATCCTGGTGCCCGCGCCGCCTGCCGGTAGCGACGATGCGCGGACAGAGAAGCAGCAGACGTTTTGGAGCGCCACACAGGTTAGGATGGAGCGGTTCTTGCCGGGATTTTTGCAGGAGGTTATTCCTGCGCCCGTAGTTAAGCCATCGCCGCCAGCTGCTGCACCGACGGACCCTGCTGCTTGAGCATCCGTACTGGCACGTCGTATACATAAGTAATTCATTGTCGTAAATTATGCCGCCCCGGAACCATCCCACCACCCTCAAGGGAATGTACAACATATTTGCACCTCTGCTAAAGACCCATCTTCGAAGTCCTAGTGAAGCTTAGCTGGCGTTTTCATGCGCTGGTCACTGTGAACATGACACGCACCTCGTTCGTATGGCTAAGGCGGCTATAAGGACTATCGGCGTCAGAGAGTATGCTGAGCGATGTGAGATGTTGCACAACTGTACATGGAAAGGCACCACCGCTAGCTTACCGACTGCACGGAAGACAGGCGAGACATTGCGCGAGCCCCAGCCCGACCACTGTCCGCCCAAGTGGACCGTTGCCATCAAGAGGATGAACAGGATGTAGCCTGATATCCTGCGTAGGGTTCAGAAGGCCATCAAGCATGAGGAGATGAGTGAGGCATACCGATGGTATTTCCAGACACGCTTCGCCTTGAGGCCACCACCAAACGCCCGGCCGTCAAACCACACACTAGCGCCACCCAGCGCAACCTGAACCACCAGCCAAAGAGTGCAGAGAAGACCTATTTTCTGAAGGCTCGTCAGACTCGCTGAATACCCACGGGGAGAAGTATGAACAGACAGCGTGCCAGCTAGTGAAGTGATGCTTTCCCTTCGCGGACTTGTTGTACGCGACGGCGAGGGTGCCAAGGAGTGAGGCTGGGAAACCGACGGACAGGATGAGCAGTTGGTGTTTTGCCAGGCCTGCGGCTTTGGTTTGTGGGGTCGCTGTGGGTTGAAGGATCATAGCGCCGTAGACCATGGCCACCACTCCGATTGCTTCCAAAGGTGGGTGCCACGCAAACCAGCCAGCTGACAGGGGATGGTTAAAGAGTACGGCTAGAATGGTGATGATAACGAGACACTGCATGGAAAGGAGGTTGGGTGAGTAGGCAAGAAATTAGAGTACACAGACTCTTACAGGTGCCATCACCTATGTGAAGTATCAGTGTCACATTACTACTGGATTACGGCAGGGGTTACTGACCAGTGCTGCCATGCCTGCGAAGTCGTCTCCCTTGCGCGCTTCCCCCTGCTGAGCCGCTGGAGAGACACTCCGTTCGCCTCCATCGGCACCGTTTGGGTCAGACGAGAGGAGCTCATATCCAGCAGTAGTGGAGCCGCTGGCCATTGGGCAACGGTCACCTTGCTGCGGTGATGGTTCAAGGCAAGACGGGAAGACAATTCCCGCAGTTCGGCCGGCCAAATAAAAAAAGCAAGTAATTCATGTACCACACTGCAAGCCATTTCAAGCCGCGAGTTCGGATGCAGAAGGTCGTGCTGAGATATGAAAGAAAATACAACTTCATTCGCAGAGACGTTGATATTGACATGACATTGTCATGAGTGAACGAAAGATTGAGCGCGCCGACGCCACATGCCCGCCACAAATGTATGAGCGGAGTTTGAACGAGAAGTATTTGAAATTTCGCGTCTTAAGCGCGTCGAGGGCGTTGACCTTGTATCCGTCGTTCTGCGTTCCTGCCGTCTCGATGCCCGTCGAGCTCAACAAGAAGCTGTTTAACTCGCATCTCAGGCGACTTCTCGATGCCTGGAATGTACGAAACCTGACACTGACGCGACGCGTCTGCTAATGAGACGCCCTAGGACGCGAATCCCAACAACGAGTACAGCACAATAGCGGGCGTGGATGCTATTCTGCTGATGGCAGGAGATGGCGAGGACGATAATTTTACGAAGGGGATGTCTTTTCAGGTGTGTGGATTGCAAGGCGGACGCGACTGTGATTGCTTACCCTATGCAGCAATGGCTGCTCGTGTATGAATTCCCCTCCACCTTGATCTTCTTCGAGAAGGACAAAGTCACCTTCCTCTGCTCAGCTTCAAAGGGTACGACTCTAAGCCACTCTTACACGATCTTACACCTGACGCGACCTGCAGCGAAGATCCTCTCGCAACTCGAGAAGAATGCTCCAGTCCCGATTGAAATTTTGGCCCAGCCGAAGCCCAAAGATCCTCCCAATGACTCCCTGTCCAAGTTTGTCGAGCGATTCGCGTCCAAGGAACGCGTCGGCACACTTTTGAAAGAGCAGCCCAGCGGCAAGCTCATAGCAGAATGGAACAAAGCTCTCGAAGGCGCTGCCTCCAAGCCGGAGCTTGTCGACATCTCGCATACCATATCCGCTGTATTATCGACCAAGGACGCGGAGGAAATGGTGCGTGAAGCGCTTATAGTACGACCCCCATCGAAAGCTGACTTCAGCCTAGAAAGCTGTCACGACGGCTGCAGCCCTCACGTCCACTTTGCTGCGCTACCATGTTGCGACCAAGCTTGAGATGATCCTGGATAAGGAGGCGAAGATATCTCACGAAGCGTTTGCATCCCAAATCGAAACACGCCTAGGCTCAGGAGAAGGCGACAACGCGAAAGGGCCGGATATGAAGGTTTGGAACAAGGGCAAAGGCATTCAAGACGTGCGTGACAGAAATCATGTGCAAAATTAATCCACTAATCGACCGTTGCAGGTCGATTTCGGTCTTGTAGACTTCTGCTATCCTCCAGTGGTCATCTCCAAGTCCAGCTCTTCCGGCTACGACATCCGCTTCAGTGCTGTCTCGACGAATGACAATATCGCACACAACGGCGTGCTTTTGGTAGCCTTCGCGCTTCGCTACAGAGGCTACGCAGCGAACGTCGGGCGGACATGGATTGTTGACCCAACTCCCGTGCGCACACCACACCGATTGGCCTTCGACTACATGCTAATCGGTTTGACAGGAGCAAGAAGCACAGTACAACCTGCTTCTGTCTTTGCAAACCGAGCTGCTTTCGAAGATTGGTGACGGCGTCGTCGCGAAGGACGTCTACCAACACGCCTTGGACTACGTACGGGACAAGAGTCCTGATCTTGAAAAGCACTTTGTCAAGAATATCGGCTTCTCAGTACGTTGCGAACGTATGTATGTACTTCATCGGCTAATTTCGAGTAGATGGGCATCGAACTCCGCGACGCCACCTTCCTCTTGTCGAGCAAGAACAACCGTACCATACATTCCAGCATGGTGTTCAATCTAGCATTGGGCTTCACGGACCTCACCGACAAGAACGGCAGAAGTAAGCCACCGCTCATTATCGTGTGGAAGCTCGGCACTAACACACGCAGATACGCATTGCAGTTGGCCGATACAATCAAGGTCGATGGCAGCCGGTCCGTTCTGTTAACCGACGCCTTGAGGTCGGCCAAGGATGTACTTCTCTTCCTTAATGCCGAGGAGGACGAGACGAAGCCGAAGAAGAGCGAGCGGAAACCTCCTGTGCAACCGAAAGCTAATGGCTCCCCCGCAAAGAACAAGACTGTAGCTGGCAAGGTACTCCGGAATCAGCGGCGCGCCAAGCAGGAGGAGGACCAGTCTCATCTCCAGCGCTTCATCGACCATCAGCGTGAATTGCATCAGAAGATCCAGGACGAGGGTTTGGAGAGATACACCGATGGTGCGGGAGGCAAGAAGAATGAAGACAAAACGTGGAAGAAATTCCAGAGCTACAAGGGCGAGCTCGCATTACCGCCAGACGTTGAGCGACTCAGGGTGAGTGCAGTGCCCATCGTTATGCACTCGGCTGACATGTGTTCAGGTCTTCGTCGATCGCAAGGCTCAGACGGTCATCCTCCCCATCAATGGGTTTGCTGTGCCGTTCCACATAAATACCATCAAGAACGTCAGCAAGAACGATGAGGGCGACCTGACCTACCTCCGCATTAACTTCCAGACGCCTGGCCAGCTCGCCGGTAAGAAGGAGGATACGGTAAGCCTACGCCCCACTCCCATGTTCTTCATACTGACGACAACGTTCTCACAGCCCTTTGAGAACCCAGACGCCACATTTGTTCGCTCTGTATCCTTCCGCTCTCCGGACGGTGCGCGGTTCGACAACCTACAGAAGCAGATCACCGACCTGAAGAAGGAGGCGAACAAACGCGAGCAGCAGCGGAAGCAGCTGGCCGACGTCATCGACCAAGACAAGCTGGTCGAGATCAAAGGCCGTCGACCCATTCGCACATCCGACATGTTTGTCCGTCCTGCGCTGGACGGCAAGCGTCTGCCAGGCGACGTCGAAATACACCAGAATGGTGTTCGTTTCGTTTCCGCCATTGGGCAAAGGATTGGTTTGTTACTTCCAATGCGTGAGACGACTATAGGCTGACAATGCGCGCTGGTAGATATTCTTTTCAACAACGTAAAGCACCTCTTCTTCCAACCTTGCGACCACGAGCTGCTCGTCATCATACACTTCCACCTCAAAGCCCCCATTATGGTGGGCAAGAGGAAGGCAACGGTACGTTTACGAGCGAGTCTCTAATCACGAACCATCGTTTCATGCTTCTCAATAGGACATTCAATTCTTCCGCGAAGCTACCGACGTCCAGTTCGATGAGACAGGCAACCGGAAGCGCAAGCATCGATATGGTGACGAGGACGAGATCGAGCAGGAGCAGCAAGAGCGAAAACGTCGTCAGACGCTCAACAAGGAGGTGAAGGGCTTCGCGGAGAAGATTGCCGACGCCGCTGCTGCATCAGTATGCTTTTCCCTTGCCGTTACATGGCTCGTTCTGAGATACCTTTCAGATCGAAGACACTTTCGAGCTGGATATCCCGTTCCGCGAGCTGTCGTTCGAGGGTGTTCCCTTCCGGTCAGGCGTGCGGTTGCAGCCGACAACAGAATGTCTAGTCCATTTGACGGACCCACCATTTCTCGTTGTCACGCTGTCCGAAATCGAAATCGCATCACTAGAGCGAGTACAATACGGCTTGAAGCAGTTCGATCTCGTGTTTATCTTCCACGACTACACGAAAACACCGCTTCACATCAACTCAATATCCACGTCTCAAATAGATGACGTGAAGAACTGGCTAGAGTAAGTGTTTTCATGCCCCTTCACCGACCTTGCTGACCCTGTTCGCAGCTCCGTGGACATCCCCATGAGCGAGGGCCCCGTGAACTTAAACTGGGGTCAGATCATGAAGCACATCAACGAGGACCCACACGAGTTCTTCCTTCAGGGCGGCTGGGTGTTCCTCGGTGGCCCGGAGGGCGCGCAGGCAGATGGCTCGTCGGGCGAGGACGACACCGAGTCTGAGTTCGAAGAGGAGTCTGCGTTCGAGGAGAGCGACAGCGCGAGTGCGAGCGATTTCAGCGAAGATGCAAGCGCGAGCGAGGCGAGCGGGTCCTTCAGTGGGAGCGACGTCAGCGATGAGGGTGATGACTGGGACGAGCTTGAGCGGAAGGCGGCGAAGTGTGAGTGGCTCAGCGTCTTACTCAGCTTCAGACGATCTCACATGGTTTGCAGCCGACAAGAAGCGATTGGAGCAAGCGGCAGAGGACTCAGACGACGACAAGCCGAAGAAAAAGAAGGTCAACGGTACGGCAAAGAAGCCTGTTCCTAACGGAAAGTCAAAGGGCAGGCGCTGACGGAAGGCGGCGCGGTCCGACTTCGTCAGTTTGTTCCTCCCTATTTTATCTAGCTGTGACATTGCTATCTGGCATCTGTATACTATATATCTCTCGGGCATGCTGTCGGAAACCCTGCATCCAGCTTCTGATATGAATGCTTTGAATCTGCCTGCGCGTGACTATGTGGGCGGGAGTGCGACTCGACCGCCTCTCCCTGGGTCTTTTTCAACTGCCAAGGCTATCATGACCCCTTCACAGTCGTGCTACTGTTGTCTGGAAGTCGTGCAACTTCTTTCTCCATGGTTGCTACTCGTGGCGGTGCAGATGAAACCGTGGACTGCACGACGTCGGACGGCTGGGTCTGCGACTCGCGCCATAGCATCGCACCAGTGATGGCTGCTCCCGGACCTGCAAAAGGCAAAGCGAAGATATACCAGCCAATGTAGCCCAGCAGCTGCCGCGAGTCCGCTGCAAAGGACAGGGTTGCCAATACTGTTGACCCCGCTCCCAGCCAAGCCGTCCACTTCAACGCATCCAGCGCCTGCTCCTCCACCGACGTGCCAAACGAAGGCAGCACCGCGCCAATCACTGCGCCCACATCTCCAAGCACGGGCGTCGCCATCGCCAGATGCGACGACGACGAGAGCATGAAAACCACCAGCAGTGCGGCGCGCACGACCTCGTACCCCGACTCCGGCGCCTGACGCGCGATGAAGTGCGCGTAGTGCGCGCCTGCAGTCGCGAGGCCCGCGAACTGCCACACGGCCGTCACTCCCGGATCGTTCAGCGCGAGCATGGAGCCTGTGAGCACGACGGAGCCGATGAGGAAGCCGAAGAGAGCGGCCTCTGCGTGTGCCTGCGTGAGGGCGGCTGGCCGCTCCGGGCGTTTCCGGGCGAGGAAGAGAAGCGCGAAAGCAGCTGGGGCAAGTGGCAGGAGTAAGGCGTGTGAGAAGAGGGCGGCGACAGTGGGACGGGCGCGATAGAATGGGACGTGTGGTCGGGTGGACTCGAGAATGGGGAAGAGGACGAGAGGGGCGGCGACGGCAGAATAGAAGTAGGTCAGCGCGGGACGGTCGATGCCATCCACGAGACGGGTTGTAGCACAGACTACGCGCGTTAATTGTGCAGTGAATATTGTGTCCGTTGATGCGCCCTGCGCGGGACATTGGTCGACGAGTGCCCAGAAGAGAGTGCGCAGGTGTGGGAAGGCTTGCTGCCCACTCCATGCTATAGTTGCCACCAGGAGAGCAGCAAGCAAGGCATCTGTGTGTAGTGTTTTAGATACCAACGCAGCAAAGGCACAGAAAAAGCCTACCTCTGAATCCCGACATTGTAGTTTTAGTCAAGACAGAAACGGAATTTGCCGAAAGTTCAACATGTCAAGTGCAGTCAATCGAGGAGGGCTGGGTAGCGTTTCTGGCAGCAATGGCGTGATACTTAGGTGTCTCGCAGCTTGCTCGACGGTGAGTAGGTTGACTACAATTGTGTATGTATGTGAGGCGTCGCGGCCTTCTCAATGAGAGCTTCGCACTGTATGATTGCAAAACATAGATAGAACCGCCAGTAGCCAGTCTGGCTGCTTTGTCCCGCGGTCGACGAGCAGTCAAGAACACCAAAAAATGTATGGCGATCGACATATAGGCCTTGCCAAGGATCGAACCTGGGTTACGAGAATCACGTGATATGACGTAATCAACTCATCAGAATCTCGGGTGATAACCACTACACTACAAAGCCATGTAGGGCGTTCTTCGCCAAGTAACTATACGGGCTACAATGTGCCTCATGAGTAGTACATAGTGTGTACCCTCTTCTGAATGTCTAACTCGACCAGTGGAGCACAAAAGCGTACATGAGTTCTACATATTGTCATATCTACAGTACTAATACAAAATTGCTGCCTGGAAGAAACGTTCGCGACGTAGCACAAAGTACACTGCCCGCTTATGCGGCATCTCGAATTCCTGGATGAGGGGGTCAGAATGTCGACTTTCCACTAGTACTGCACAAGGAAACGTACCCTGTTGACCTCTTGAGGAAGGTACGCGATTAGACGCGGGATGATAGGAAGGTCATAGCGCGGCTCGCCCACGACAACCTCCGTGCGGGGGTCGCGGAGGAAGCACATGTGCTTCATGGAGGTCATGACCGCGGTGACTGCGCAGGCGTTAGCACGCAGACAGAAGACAGGTCCGAGATGCACTCACAGCGATGGCGCCCTCGGAATTTTTCCTCCCCGATGAGGAGATGCGTGCCCTGATCATAGTCGCCCAGGCCGCCCACGAATGAGTTCATGTGGTCCTCCTTGACCCAAGACATCTCCCCATACCCCGCATGCTCGCCATTCCACGACACCAAAAAGCCCATGATATGCGGATCCGCCAGCCGCTCGGCGAGATACGTGCGGTGCTTCTCGTCCGGCCCGCGCTCGCGCCACCCAACATTAACGCGATCCGAGTTCTGCCACTTCTTGTACACCTCAAAGTGCTCCGGGTTGCTCGCGTCGATGTGCGTGAACGTGAGCTGCTCGCCGAGCGAGAAGATGAAGCGCGAGTAGATGACCTTGCCCGGTGCGGGCTTGGGCGGGCGCAGCGGGTGCGTCGTGCAGACGTTCTCCCCGCGCGTGAAGGACGTGAAGCGCGGGAAGGGCGTCATCGATAGCGATGGGTGGGGTATCGGGTCGCGCAGCCAATGCCGGCTGAGCGGGGCGCCCGCGCCCTGCCACAGCGCGGCGCGGATGAGCAGCAGGTCGCGCGGGCCCTGGCCGTCTGGCGGCGAGAACGCGAGCCCGGTGTGAGTGAGGTACGCGAGCAGCTCCTCGCCGTTCTCGAGCGACGCGTCGTCGAGCGCGATCGGGATCACGTCATCCTCGTACCGGCGGATGCAGATCGCGTACAGCGCGGCCCAGAGGTCGTCGCGGGCGACGGTGGCGCGCGCGGGGGCCCGGAGGAGAAGCACCGGCGCGTGCTCCGCGCGATCGGCGTTCACGATCCCGTGCGGGCTCGTGCGGAGGGTGCGCTCCTGCGCCTCGAAGACGACGGTGGGCGCGGACGCGCCGGCGAGCGAGATCGCGACCGACTTGTCGTCCGCGACGACGTGGACGGGGGTGTTGTCCGGGAGGAGAAAGTCCTGCTCGGGGGGCGCGACGAAGGTCTCGGGGCGGAAGCCCGCGTGCATCGAGTACTGCTCCTTGGACATAGTGGGCGCAGGAGGCAAGGAGCGTTGGGCAGGCGAATATGGAAGGGGTGCTTCTTCCGTGCCATCGGTCCGCTGTCCGAAAGGCCTGGACAATCAGATAAGATATCGGCCGCGCATAAGTATGAGATGGGGAAGACGGTTGGGTCAACATGTCATTTCGCTGGCGAGCCAGCTCAGCGAGCGCGAATTTGCATACGCGGGAGCCATGGAGACAAACCGGGAGTATCCTGTCGCGAAAGACGGAAGCTATATTGAACATCGCCAATTCCTAACTGCACATCGCGCGTTCAACTGTGATCCTGCAAGTCCACAACATAGACGCGCCTGTGCGCGTGCGAGAGCGCCGCGTTCACTGACACCCGACCCTCCTTGTTCATGCTCGCCCCGCACGCCTCGTGGATGTGTCCGAAGACATGCAGCCGACAGCTTGGCAGGGTCTCCATTCGTCGCGCAAGAACCGCGCAACCAGCGTCTACGCCTCGGCGTGTCTTGTCATGGACGCAGTACGGGGGAGTGTGCGTGAGGAGGATCTCGGTGTCTGCAGGTATGCGATCGTAGATCTCTGCGAATATGGCTCAGTGGATGCACGAGGCGAAAGAATAGCCGTACCTTGCGCCTCGTGCGCGTTCTTGTATTGGAACGCACCAATGGCATATCGGGCAGCAGCCTAAAGGCAAATGGATGATGAGGGTGCGGAACGCATACGGCGTAGCGAACGTACCGGTGAGCCATACAGCTTCCACGCTCGGCCAGAGGGCACGGTGATAGTGAGCGACTCGTGCTCAAGGTAGTGTATGCCTTTGCTCTTGAGCTCCGCGCTGCACATGCGCTGGCGTATATCTTGCAAGATATGGTATCCTGAGCGGTCAGGTGAGCTTCGACGTCGGCGCGAAGGGAGTGCAGACACACCTGCTCCTCCAACACTCGCTGATCAGCCAGAGTCAGGTTCTTGTCGAGGCAGAGCTGCTCGTCGAGTAAGCCCCTGGAAATGATTTGCTGCACCCTTACGTCGTGATTCCCTGCAATAATACTGCAAGTCCGTGTCAATGCTCTTCACGTTACGGAAACAACCTTTATTGCCTACCATTTCGCGGGATGGGCAGACTCGCGAGCCAGTCAAGGGTGAGCTGGAGTTGGGATGGGTACCCGTAGCTACTGAGGTCACCCGCATGCAGGAGGACGTCGCCGGGGGGAATGCTATGGTACTTGCGCGAGTGCGTGTCGGAGATGCAGACAAGCGGGTGTAGCCTGGCGTTTTTGGCGGCAGGGACGAGGGGTCTGCGGGATCGAAGTGATAAATGTGCGCTGGCGGCGAGGAGGCATTGTACACTTCAAGGGTAGCGCTAGTAAGCGCCCGACGCCGTCATGGTCGGCGTCAAGAGCGGCGTGGGAATGTATGGCACTGTTGTTGGTCTGTCAACAAACATCTTGTCTGCACTTACTCTTCCTCCTTCATGCATGTCATGACCCTCGAGCACCAACCGTAGAGGGGCTTTTCTCGTCTTCGGCCTCGTGCAAAGCGCTCCCTGATCTGCAACTACGACCCATGGAAATGCGCATCAGACTTGTCCTTCATGCTCAAGCTGCTCGTGTCCCAGTTCGTAATCATCGCCAGGCACCTTTGTCCAGCGGTAGGGCAAAGAAGGATCCAGAGAATATCCGGTGCTTGCAGGTGCATGCAGGTTCGTCACGACGGTGCGCTTCCCTGTCCTATGCGCTGATGAGCATGCGCTCCTGTTATCAAATCTGATTAGATATGGCGTGATAAGATAATTCCCGACTGAGGAGGTCCGCTCGGATTCCGCTCCTCCCGGCTCATCAGGCGTTCTCTCCGAGCCGTTTGTGCGATTAGGCGGGCAAACGGCGTGCCGGCTGGGCGCTGGCATGCGGACGACAGCCCTTCTCGAGCTGCCTGCGCTGCCGAGCCACTGACTGTAACACTGGTTCAGGCCGATCGGCGATCTGTCATGCGATCTCTCCACCCTCACCTCTCTTCGTCAACGCGCTGCCCCCATTATATAGTAGTCAGTCACCCGCGCAAATGCCCTCGCCCGTTCCCCTCCGCGCCGCCCGCTCTTCCTCCTCCCTCGCCACCATTGGGTCCGCCGCCTCCCGCCCGCCCGCGCCATCAAGCATGGCACCAGATCCCGAACCCGCCGCGCAGGCGTACTTCCACAAGGTCGCCCACCTCAAGGGCGTCTACGGCATCGCGCTCAACCGCCCCAAATCCAGAAACGCGATTTCCGTCCAGCTTCTCAAGGTGCGCCGCGCCCCCGCTGCTTATCACACCGCCCCGAGCTGACGCCACCGGCGCAGGACCTCGAGTGCGCGCTAGAGCAGGCCTCCGCCGACCCTTCGTACGCCTCGCACCCCTTGCGCCTTGCCCTACCTAACCACTCACTCAAAGCATTCAATGCCTCATCTTCCACTCCTCCACCCCAGGTTGCTTCTGCTCCGGCGCAGACCTCATCGAGCGCCGCCAGATGACCGACGCGGACGTGCACCGCTTCCTCGCCGACCTCCGCCGCGTCTTCAGCCGCATCGACCACCTCGCCTTTCCCTCCATCTGCGCCATCGACGGCCCCGCGCTCGGCGGCGGCCTCGAGCTCGCCCTCGCGTGCGATTTCCGCATCGCAGGTCAGTCCACCCTGTGCGAGCACCACGGGTGTCTGAACGCGATGCACAGCACGCAATGTGACCAAAATAAGCTTTCCTGAGACCCGTGTATGTACATTTATGGCCGCTCTGCGCCCAATATGACTCAATTTTGTAGCTGGGCATTATCCCTGGCGGTGGTGGCACGCAGCGAGCACCGCGACTTATTGGCATGACGAAGGCGAAAGAGCTCATCTTCACCGGACGGGAGCTCACCGCCGCAGATGCGCAGGAGCTCGGTGCGCGCGACTATTTCCTGTATTCGCCCATGCTAACTCCTTGAAGGCCTCGTGGACTACGTCGCCGACCACTCGCAGTCAGCATACGACCGCGCCCTCTTGCTCGCCGCAGAGATATCTAAAAGTGGTGCGTCTGAGGCTTATGAGACTTCGTCCATTTCTCATATCCTCCTTACACCCCATGGCCTCATTCATTTCCAACTCCTTCGTTTCCTCAAAACATCCGACTTGACGACCCATCCCCACCGCCGACGCCATCCTCGCCCACTTCCCACTTCCCACCCACCAACCCCATCCCCGTCCCTCCCAAAATACTAACCCCCACCCCCAACAGCCCCCCTCGCCCTCCGCGCCGCCAAGGCCGCCATCTCGCGCTCCCTCGAGTTCTCGCTCGACGACGCGCTCGACTACGAGCGCTCATGCTACGAGCCGCTGCTGAAGACGCAGGACCGGACGGAGGCGCTCGACGCGTTTAGGGAGAAGCGCGCGCCGGTGTTTATTGGGAAGTAGGGGGTTCGTTGTGGTGGGATGTTGCGCGCGATGGGCCGTTGCGCGCCATGGGCCGTTGCGCGCGATGCGACGCTGCGCTGCCATCGAGCCACGTCTCCCGCGAGTCACGAGCCATGTTGTTTTCGGGTCGTGCTGCCATGCTCCCGAGCCCGATGTCTGTCTCCAGTGGGAAGTACGATGCATATAGAAGTTAGAACGGGAAGGGATCACTGTAACATTATTGTCTTTCTACATATTCTCGTCGGTGGAGCGTATGTGGCGCTATCGATTATTGCTAGCGGCTTGCTATCCGTTTTTAGCCTGCGTCTTCTGAACTATGTTTATAGGCGCGTCTTCCGCGGCCGTGTTCATGCGCTCGAACGCGCGCTATGAGTAAATCCGACATTGCAAGCATGTTCGACGTATCAGATAAGATATTTTCCTGTCGAGCCGGTTTATCTGACAGCGGAAGTAGATCTGGGATCGTGGGTTGCCCTTGGGCTTGCATCTGGTCTGCGTTCGAGTCGTCCGAGGTCGTCGCCTGGAGTCTGGTTCGCGTCGTATGCTTATGGGAGCTTTGACTCCGCAAGCCGAATGAGATGGTGGGCCCATCGTCTAAGGTTCCTCTTCTCGTCAGGACTTCACGAGTGAATCTATTTTACAAGAGCACAAAAGGAGCACTGCATCGAGTACACAATCACACAAACGCGGCACGACTCGAATTCGGCCTCAGCTCTGCCCCGATCTCAACTCTCCTCCGTGCCCAGCACGCCGAGGTCGCGCACAAAAACACGCACTCCTCGACGCGCATCTCCAGCACGGTCAGCTTTTCTTCCTTCCGCTCCCACTCCGCCAGGATCTCCCGGTCGAGCCGCGTCAGTAGCCCCTCGTCCGCCCGCACGTCGCTCCGCTGCCGTTTCTCCAGCACGGCGCGCACCATGGGCTCCTCCTGCTCCGCCTGCCGCCGCACGCCGATGTTGTACAACGTCTTGTACAGCTCGCCCAGCAGCATCGCGTACGCCTTCGTCTCGTCGACATGCCTGTCGTCAGAATATGTGGCGTCAGCAGTGTAGCCACTCAGTCAGATAAGCGCGAGCGACGCACCAGAGGTAGAACGTCCGAGTCGGATTCCGGTCGCCGTCTTCGGCACCTCCTGTGTGCTAACGAGCGAGTCGGCCGCGAGCGCTGCGAGCAACGCACGCACGTCCTTCGCGGGTAGCATTACCCCGCGTGCGACCTGCTTCTCGTCGAGCTTGCCCCCGCCGAGCAGCAGCCGTACCACACGCAGCCCGTTGTCCCGTGTTTCTCCCGGCCGCCGCCTCGAGCACACGTCGCCTCAGCCGCCGTCCGATGAGCCCGAACTCCGCCTGGATTTTCGCGCCGTAGGAGAGGAAGGCAGCCGCGCGGCCTCATTTGTGGGGTTGTCGGCGCATGCGAGAAGGTCGAGGTAGTGTTTTGTGCATGTGGATTTGGAGGTTTTGGATGAGGAGACGACGAGGCCGGAGGTGAGGTCGGCGTCGTCCGCGACTTGAAGGATGATGTTGCCGATGGAGGCAGGGTCTGAAGCAGATGAGGGAAGATGCAATGTAAGAGAGGGGACCAGCGCACCTGATCGCTCATCATTAAGACTGGTTTGCGTAGATTCGGTCGCCTTCAAGACGGCCCTCATGACAGTAGCGGCACCCTCATTAAATCGTTCTCGTGCCGCTTTCTCTATCAACTAGGTTGTGTGAGTGAGAGAATGTGTGGGCGCATCCTTCACTTACCTGATTGCGTATATGTGTGTTGAATTTGTCGAAGTTAACTCGGAAGTAGACATCGTCCTGCGATGTATGAGAGGCGAAGCCCAAAGCAGCCGTATTACACGCACATTGACTTCCATCTCGTCCTCGTCATCCCGTTTCTATGCCTGCCGTCAGCACATGACCACGCGCTAAGTGGTTTCACGCACCCGAATCTTGGACGGTCTATGACCGTTCTGTTCTTTCGCCTTGCGTTTCTGGGTACCTGTATCATAAAGCGCCGACACACATAGGCCCTTCAACAACGCACCATTCCGCAGCTCGCATCCTCGTCCTCTTCGCGCTTCAGTCGTGTCTCTGCAGCCTCCTTCGCCTCACGGACTTCCTTTGCGGTGGGGAAGCCCGAAATCTTGGCCTTTTCCTCCAACTCATACTTAATGGCCTTGTCACGAGGAGAAAGATGTCGCTTTGCTGTTGACGGCTTGAGGTAGGCAAGCGTGACAAGCTTGTGCAGCACTTGCCGGTGGACGGCAGCCTCTGAATGTGTTGTTTAGCATGGGTGCCTGCGAACTGCAGAGCGCGCACCTTTCGGGTTGGCCGCCGACAACCTGGAACAATATCAGGGGGACGGAGCTTGCCATGATCGAGCACCATTTGGACGATGTCTGAGCCCTGGTGTTGCGCGTTAGCTCCGCGACACTCTGAGGGAATGTAGAGCACGCACCGACTGTCCGAATAGCTGTCCCGCTTGCCATACCGCGCGTCCAAAGCGTAGGCGCAGCATGCACTCTTCGGGGGAGATCTCTAGCACCTCACCATCGATGGGGTCGAGCGCATACCACAGCACGTTGTGTTGGAGGAGAACAAGAAGCGTCGCGCGGACAGTGCGAGGGCGTAGCCCGGTCGCGCGTACAATGTGCGGGACTGGAAGGCGGCCTAGCGTGAGGAGTGCTTCGGCAACTTTCTGTATATTTGCATAAGGGGGAATAGATACGAGTGAGTAGGAGGGGGGAGCGAAAGGGAAGTTCAGTGAATGAATGCTCACCGCGGACAATGGACCAAAGTGGGAGTTGATAATTTGCGTGCAAAGCCGGGCGATCTGCGCGTCGGCCATGTTCCTGATTCGGACCGTATAAATAAGAGGAGAGACGATGAGGAAAGATGCAAGACGGATGCGGCGGAGCAGCAAGCGCGTCAGGTAAGCTGATCCGGAAAAGTGATCGCAGATGCGCGCAGGTGCAGGTTGCCGGACTTCAAGCTTCAACATGAAAATATTGCCATCCATGGCAGAGGCTAGTTTACGAGTCAATCTAAGTATGTTGTCGTCTTGACATTAGGTCAGACTCAATCCAATGAACATTGGCCGCGTGCAGGCTCTCCAATTCGTACAATACCCGTGATCATAAAGCTACAGCACGGAGTCCAACGATGTCTCACCCAGAACGGCCTCAATTCATCGCCCCCTTCACCGCGTCCCTCAAGAACGGGTTGATCCAGACACTGTCGTCGTACGGGTACTTCGCCTTCACCAACTCCATCGACCGCAACAAGCTTCGCGCTCCCGCCCCTCCTCCGCTGGACAACACATCCTCGCCAACGCATACGCGTAGTGACATAGCACCCGCACATCCGTCGCCGCGTGCGCCTCTGACGGGAGGTGCTCACCGTCCGTGAATCGACCCATCAGGATGGAGGTGACCTCCTGCCCAGCCGACCAGAACACGTCCTCAAAGCGGACCGAATCCACATGCAGGAGCAGGATGGCGTGCACAGGCTTGCCGCTATCTGCGTCCGCAAAGTCGAGGGCGAACTCAACGAGGGGCTCGTGCCCGAAGGGGACGGGTGGTGCGACGTCCTGGAGGACGGCCTCTGAGACGATGTGGGCGATCATGGCCCATTCTTGGGGGCGTGCATAGTAGAACATGCCGATGGCTTCCGGGTGGCGGTCGGCGACCTTGACGTAGAGACGATATTCCGTCCCGTCGCTGTTCAAGCCAGGTGAGTCGACGATCGTCTTGCTGGATGTCGATGATGTGGAGGACTTTGGCAAGCCAGGAGCTGTAGAGCATGCGTCAGGCAATGAATACACAATGACGATGCAAGCCTACTAGCAATATCCAGAGCGCACTCGCGCTTCTCCTGCGGCGGGTCAGCCTGCCGGCGCACGACGTCCATGTAGCCGAAGTTATTCAGCGGCGTGAAGAAGCAGTCATTCGCGCGCCGCAGCACCCATCCCTTGCTGCAGTTCGCAAGAACGTACAGCGCGACGAAAATCAACACGACCCTACTATCGCTCGTCCGCGCTCCTGCATAGAACACCACAAAGCCGCCGATGAGCAAGATGAGCGCGGCAAGCGCATGCCGTCGTGGAATGAGGTTGCTCTTCAGACGATAGTGCTGTGTTAGCACAACCTCCTTCCCCTTGCAGAGAAGCGTCGACGGCCTCCGTGCCACACATGACGTGAACCACGTATTGTCAACGAGCATCCACGTCGGCGCAACGCCCTTCGCCGGCAGAACCGCCGTCCGCGTCTCCCGCTGTCGCGTCACCATCCCGCGTGCTGCGACCTGCCCCGCCGCCATCGCCAGTTGGCCCCCTACAAGCAGCGCCGACGTGATCCACGTCTGCCACCGGAGCAGCGCAGCACCAGCAGCCACCACCATCATCGCAGCGACAAGCACCGCCCCCGCCACATACACCACCACCCCGCGCGTCTCCAGCGGCACCCCCGGCGCCGGCCAGTGCGCCTCGACAGACCCGCGGCCCCCCGCGCGCTCCTCCAGCACCGGCAGCAGCGCGAGCCCCTCGTGCAGACGCGCGAGCAGGCATGACCGCACCTCGAGCGCCGCGCGCCACAGCGGGTCATATCCCGCGTAGCGCCACTCCACCCTCGCAGACACAGTCGCCGCGCTCAGCTCGCGCAGCGCGGGGGCGAGGGAGGGGCGCGCGGCCCAGTCGAAGGAGACGATGCCGCAGGCTGCGACGCCGCGGTTGCGCTCACGGCGGCGGCAGGAGAGCGCGCCACGCGGGGTGAGCGTGGGCACGAGACCGTGGAGGGCGTAGATGCCGGTGTCCGAGGCAGCGTCGTGGACGTCGCTGTCTGGCGTGCCGAGGCAGCTGGAGAGGTCAGCGGCTTTGCAGATAGTGCCGAGAGATGCGAGGGCGCCAATGGGGGCGATGGCAGCGAAGACGAGCTGCTTCGTATTCGTCACGTCTTGCGCGATGCCGCGCACAGCATCCTCGCCAATGAGGACGGCGAGGGGGGCAAAGACAGTCAGAGCTTCTGAAAGGACATGCAAGAAGTCATGCGCGTCGTGTATGCCTGGGATGGTGGTAGGAGGCATTCCGGTTATATGTAGTCGGAGGTGAAAGAAGAGAGTGGCAGATGAAAATCTCACGCCACCGACGTTCACCTTTATACCGGTGTCCCATCGGCTGCATTTGCCTCCGAAAGCAGTGTACACAAGTCCAGGTGCGTGCCGTCGAAGGTGATGTACCCTTGTCCCTATCCGTTCATGTGGTTCTACAGTAGAATACCGGTGAGAAGGTCAGACAGTCGAGCACAGCTCTGAGTCTGAGCTCACCTTGCTCATGAGCGACTCGGAGTCACGGCAAAGGATGCGTCAACCCAGTGCTGCCCCTGTCGTCCTGTTGCGCGAATCTCACGGTGATCCCGCCCGAGGCAACCGGCGCTGCTCGACATCGCGGTCGAAAAGCTGTGTATAGCAACCAACGTCGACAAGCCTGCATACCATAACCAATCCCAATCTCTGAAGTCCGCCATCCAGCACACAATGTTGAGAGAAGCGCAAGAAGATGCATATTTTGACATACGACAACGCGTACATGGTGCATACTGTTGTAGACAAGAACATTGCGAATTGGTAAAACGACGTCCTCCGAAAGCGACCTGTGAAAATTAGCCCAAACGGGAGTATGGTGAAAGGCGCGAGACGAGATGGAAGCTGCAAAGTCAGTAAACGAGAAACGGAATACTTATCATAGCCTTGAGTTTTGTTCCTTTGGTGACCCGCGACTCCAGCAAACCGAGATCAACGAAGGCGAGGGTGTAGAGGGAGGCGTCGTGCAGGCAAGATAGCAATGCAGGGCGATGTCGCAAATTGGTTGGGTGAGTCGGCAGCGAGTAAGATGCACGTGTCGCCGCAGACAAAAGCGATGCCGCCGGGCCAGAACGCACCGACTGCGTCGCCCGCGCCGGCGGTAGACACCGCAGCTAGGCCGTCACAGTTCATGCTTCAACACGCGCACGCTTCGCACCTATACAGCTGTGAGTCCAAGGAACAATCACCACGTATGCAACTTGCTCACCTGGCGACAGATCCAACCCCCCGGACGCACCCTCCCCATCCTCATCCCCATCAACCTCCCGCAGACTCCGCTTCGAGGAGGACTTGGGGATGGACGACTTGAGCATCTTCGGCACCGGCGACGTGCTCGAGAGCGTCGTCGAGCTCAAGTTGGACGCCACCTCTAGCTGCTCGCCGATGTCCAGCGCCGGGTCGTGCTCATCCAGAGTGACGTCGTGCTCGTCCAGAGTGACATCGTGCTCGTCGAGAGTCACGTCGTGCTCCTCGAGTGTCGTATCGGCCTCGTCGTACTCAGCCAGCCCGAACGTGCCGTCCCCGTCCTCGCCATCGTCGTCCTCCCCCTCCGCATCATGATCGCCCTCCGATCCCTCCTGCCCCTCCTCCTGGGCCTCGCCACTAGCCTCCACCTCTTCGTTCTGGCTGGGCTGCTGATGCGCAGCGTCGCCTTCTGCCGCTTGCTCGGGGACAGCTTCCGCTACCTGGCCCCCTGCCGCGTGGCCTTCCACTCCCTGGGCGTACTCCGCTTCCGGATAGTCACCCTCACCCTCAGCCTCATCGTACGCCTCGTAAGACCCCTCCTCCACTTCGCCTTCTTCGTAGTACTCTTCGCCTTCCACCCCCGTACCGCCTTCACTCGACTCTGCCTCGGGCTCGTGCAGAACAATCGGGTCCTGATATGTGCTACCCTCGGCTGTCAGCTCGGAGTCAAAGTCTTCTGTAACCTAGTCAGCAAAAAGCCTGGTGTGACATCAGAGTAAAAGCTCACCGCCATCGTCCTCGGGCAAAGGAGGCAACTGCGTGTCGTCTTGATCGCCTGTAGCATGGGAATCTTCGTCGTAGTGATCTGTGAAAATGAACATAAGTATCGATATTGAGCCCGCAATATATCTGACCACGAACCTAACACAACAGCGTCGTTCTGCTGTCTATCCGCCGTTGGCGTTGCCTCGGCACCAGTAATACCATCTGCACCGCGCGTCAGCAACCGCAACGTACGTCAGGACGAGATCAACGTACCGTTACCTGCACGATTCTCGGGAAGTCTAGCAACGTCAGGAACCCCATGCGAGGCTTCTTGAGTGACATGCTCGCTACCATACAGTTTCTCGTCATACGCGCCTTCGTCGTACAGATCCTGGCCGTACTCCAGCTCATCCTGCTGCTCATCCACAGTAAAATCGATAGTCGCGCCGTCGTCCACGGTGGCGCCTTCCGCTTGGTCAACGGAGTCATCGTACGTCTGCTCCTCGATGCCTTCATCCCCTTCCTCGTACGGGTCGGCGTGCTCGACGAACTCAGTCGCTTGATTGTCCGTTTCGGCGGTGGCGAGGGCATCGGCAGTGCCATGAACCTCGTCCGCATCGAGGGTGGGCCGAGACAGTTGAGATAGCGAGTCGGACATCGCTGAAGCCTCGGCAGGTACCGAGGCATCTTCAAAGGGCGCAGCGTTGCCGGGAACAGGAGTAGCATCGGTGTAGGAGGCCTCTTCTGTGACGCCTGTGTCGTGAACATCGGCGGATCCAGTGACGGGTATTTCTTGGGAAGCTTCTGGCTGCTCCTGCTGTTCGGTATCCTCAGGCTCGTAATCCGCATGTTCTTCCGCGGCCGAAGGATCTTCATTGGCATGGTCAGCAACAAGGGACATATACGACAGACAGCTGAACGCACCGGCATAGCCTTCCTCCGTCGCGCCACTGAAGCTGTCGACTTGATGCAAGCTCGCCTCAAATTTGGCCTTCAAACGGGAAAAGCGCTCGATGAAGGGAACTGGGGCGGTCAGGCGAAGACGCAGGTATCCTGGAAGACCCTCATTGCTGTGAATCATGTCAAAGTCGTGGAGTGAGCAAGATGAAGTGGCCGGGTCGTTCTGCAAAATCTAGCATTAATTCCGTCGCATACCCTCGAAAACCGCGACACTCACCTCCGCAATGGTCAGTCGGATGTCATAGGCTTCGATAGCTAGCTCGGCTATGTCGATGTCGGGTAGTCTCTTGACGAATTCTTGCTGCCGAAGTTCGTTGAAGAGATCACTGAGAGACGACCAGTAGAGCGTTGGCGGATGAGTGCCCAGAAGCACGGGTTCGCTGGAGGCTTCGGTGGGCGCATTGAAAAGGTAAATATGAGGATACTCGAGATCCGGGGTAGACAAAAGTACTGTCGGTCGATAATCGCCGTCGGCGGCGGGTTTATCGATCGGCTCTGCGGCAAAAGCAGCTTCGCCGCCGTCGTCTTCTTGCGTAGCAGTCGCATGAAGTTCCAGTTCTGAACGATGCTCGTCGACCACTGATGGCTCACTGAGGTGCTCCGTTGGCTCGTACGCAGTAGCATTGTCTGTTGCGTCGCTGGATTTTACCGCGGGGGCCTCAGGCTGTTGAGAATGCTCTTCCGCATTCGAGTACTCTGCACTGGGCTCGACCTGCTCCGCGCGGCTCGAATCAGCTGAAGGGTCAGAGCCATCATGACTCGGCCCTGTCGAAGACTCGTGAGCCTCGTAGTGAGTGGGATGCTGTGCCGACGCGGTTGTGAAGGCGAGAGCGGGATCATCGCTTCGCAACGAGTGATCTTCTTGCGTATGAGAGGTAGGTATCGACGAGAACGTCTCGTTGGCAGGAGCTGCGAGATGTGAAGGGTCGGTTTGAGATGGTTGTGAGGGCGGCGACATTTCCAGTTCTGCTGGCTCCGGGGCGAACAACTCCGCTGCAATAGCCTGCGACGCATCTTCGAATTCGACGTCGCGCAGCTCCGCGTCCTCGCCCTGCCCTTCGCCATCGAGCATCTCAAACTCCTCCGTGTCCTGGATATGGTCGGACATCTCGATTTCCTGGCTGGTAGTGTCGCGGTGGACGACTGCGAGGTCGTCGTCCGCGTCCATGGGCATATCACTCATCCACGGCTCGGAGAGGTTCATCTGGATATCATTGTCGGCGGAGAAATCGACCATTTGCGCGTCGAAGCTGTCCATCGTCGCGGCGGCCATGATGGTTGAGGGAAAGAATTACCAAAATCCAAAAAAGGCGAGCGACAGCGACTTGACGGAATCGGCAGACGCCGAGGGGTCCCCAACGTCATCGACCTTTCTTGACGCGCGCGACGACTTTGCAACTCTGCAGACGCGTCGACAACAAACATGGCAGAGGCACCGATGATTGAGCTGTCCTCCGTGGCGGACATCCAGTTTCTGGCACGGAAGGGCATGACGACGGGATACGAAGTCATGTCCCTTCTCACACCCGCAGCCTACACGGCATACGTCCTCGTCAAGCGCGGACGGTCCGCCCTCTATGTCAACAGAATACTGCGAGCAACATGGATAGGTGGTGCTATAGGTGCGTGACGTGCTCTCAGAAGAGATAAAGCTACTTACCTCTGACCACAGGAGCCGCGGGCGGGGGTGCACTATCCTACGCCAGGCATTCCAGCTCTACAGTAGACGCCTTGCAGAGGCGGCGAATGCATGTCATGTACGACGTGCGTGACTTCACCTATCCCTTCTTGCCTGCATCTACTGACTGTCTGCAGGCAAACCGGTTGAGACTCGAAGATCACGCAGTCATTGGCGGCGTTCTCGGGGGTGTATTGACAACAGCAATCTTCCTCAAGCGCGCAAACGTGGTCAATCGTGAGTCAACGCGATCATTGTCCTTCAGCTGCTTTGCTCACTGCGCCTGTCAGTGATTCTCGGAGGCGGTGGGCTCGGCACAGGACTGGGGATGCTCACGCATTATGGGAAGTATGCCGTGGGAGATCGACCACCACCTATTTTATCTCCTTCCTTCCCAGAGTAAATGTAGTCTGCGTGCTGGACCATGTATGGACTTGTGCTTGTGAACGCGCAGCTACGTATAGGCGCTTGGGCGCTGCAGGGCGCTTATTGTCTTTGTTTGCTGGAACAGGTATGTCGGTCCGGAGCACCGCTTACCGCGACGACCGGGGATGTCGATACAGTAAGATCCACTTCTCAAACCGTGAACGCACTGCCATTTAAGTTCATATGACTCCGGAGATCTTCTTGAGTCAGTCCCAGGTCGGTCCTCCGCGAGCTTCAGGCGCCCAAGGGACCGTGGTGCTCGGCGACGGGCAAGCCTGTATAATTGCGGTGGCGCCGAGCACTGGACATCATTGATGTCGAACCTCCGAAGCAAGCTGTTTACGTTGCAGACCCATACTTATAGATCTTGGCGTACCTGCCTTCCTCCTCCTCCTCCCATCTCCCTGAGCCTATACCCCAAGCGACATCCTCGGGCGCGCTAGCCAGTCACTCGGATCTAGCGCCACATGCCGCACGAGCAGGACGAAACGCTCGTTAGTTTGACGCCCACGATGGTGCACGGTCACCAGCGGCGAGTCTCTGTGGCTTCGACGAGCGCAACGTCGACGGGGCAGGACGAGTCGCGCGCGAGCACGGAGAGCAAGTGCGTGCTGAGCGAGGACAGCGACCGCGAGCGCGACTCCCCCAGCCCGATCGAAACCCCGCGGCCCGTCCCGACGCGGGAGCAGACCGTTGACCCGCGCTGGCTGCCCACGATCATCCCTCCGGACCACCAGCGCCGCACGCTCGTCGTCTGCCTCGATGGCACGGGAGACCAGTTCGACGCGGACAACTCGAACATCGTCAAGTTCTTCTCGATGCTCATGAAGGACGACAAGGAGAAGCAGATGGTGTACTACCAGGTGCGTGCGCCACGAATTGGGTACCCCAGGGCAGATAGCTGAACATATTGTAGTCTGGCATTGGGACATATACATCGCCGCAGATCATGACCCCGTTGTCGGCCAAGGTGATGCAGGTATGTTGGCCCACTCGTCTCTGCCCGCTATACTGATTGTCCTTCGAAAGGCGCTCGATGCTGCCATAGGTTAGCCACCCGATATGTCCTCTATCCGTGATATTGACGCCCACCTGTCAGCATGGAACCTTGATACTCATGTGATGAGTGCGTCCGGCTGTACACCTGCAGTACAGTCCATGACTGACCCGTCTCATAGATGCCTACGAATTCCTCATGCAGAACTGTGTGTACTGCCAGCGCATGTTCCCCTACTCGTACTGACGATGTTCAGACACTGTCGGAGATGCGATATGCCTCTTTGGCTTCTCCCGGGGCGCCTATACCGCGAGAAGGTGAGATATTCGGCTAGATTGACGATCCGTTACTGACTTTCACAGCTTGGCTGGAATGCTTCACAAGGTCGGCCTCCTACCCGCCGACAATTGGCAGCAGGTTCCCTTTGCGTACAAGATGTACACGCGCACCGACGAGATCGGGTGGAAGCAATCCAATGCCTTCAAGAAGGCATTCTCGCGTGACGTCTCCATCGAGTTCGTAGGCGTCTGGTATGCGTGCTTCCTGTCAACCAACTTCCTCGCATTGACTTCAGCACAGGGACACCGTAGACTCCGTCGGTCTCGTTCCCAAGCGTCTGCCATTAACGACATCGAACACCATCGTGCGCACCTTCCGGCATGCGCTAGCACTAGACGAGCGCCGCGCCAAGTTCCTGCCCAACGTCTGGAACCAGCCGTCCAAGCGCGAGTCACACTTCGCCGCTGCCTCGGTGGAGAACAAGTCCAAGAGCTTAGGCGATCTGCGCACCGACTATTTCAAGGTCGGCAAACGCAGTGGAGAGGCCAAGGACCCCAACCGCTTCCGCACGACGCGCAGCATGCCCGTCGGCGACCTCACGATCTGGGAGGAAGAGGTCAAGGGCACGCCGCGCGAGGCGCTCGGCATCGGCCGCGGGGGCATCCGCCTCAGCAAGCGGCGGCGTAACAGCCAAAGCCATACGACCACGCGGAAGAAGACGAGCGAGGACTCGTCGGCGGCACTTAGTGCGCTCGAGCGCCTGTACAGCGAGCGCGCGACGCAGCCGACGGACGTGCAGGAGGTCTGGTTCGCAGGCTGCCACTGCGACGTTGGCGGAGGGTCGGTCAAGAACGATGTTCCGCACTCACTCGCGCGTATCTCCCTGCGCTGGATGATACGCGAGTGCTTCAAGGCCGAGAGCGGAATCATGTTCGATGGCGCCCGACTGCGCGAGATCGGGCTCGACCCGTCGGATCTGTTCCCCATCGTCACACCGCGTGCGCCGCCGTTGCATGTGGGCGAGCGCCGCATTGAAAGCCTACCCAAGTCGCCCAGCACGTTCAGCAAGCTCGCCAAATTGGGCAAGCGTGCGCTACGCGCGGTGCGTGGCGCGCCCCCGGCCCCGGACTTCGTGCACGCCGAAAAGCGACCCATCGTTCAGGAAGGCCTGCACGACTTCCACGGGCCAGACGGTGAGCTGCTGTACGGAAACGAAGAGGAGGAGGAGCTGCGCGATGCGCTCTCGCCCAAGTACGACCAGCTGCGGCTCATGCCGCTGTGGTACCTGCTGGAGCTGTGGCCGATTAAGGTGCGGCGGCAGAATGCACGCGCGGAGTGGGAGCACAAGTACAGCTGCAACCTCGCGGAAGGGCGGACAATCCCAATGCAGCGCGCGCACGGGGTGAAGGTGCATCGAAGCGTGCGCATGCGCCAGCAGGCGGGGAAGGATAATGGTAAGGCGTATGTGCCCAAGGCGCGCTTCTTTGTCGAGCCGACGTGGGTCGACTGAATTCGTGCGTACACGATCTCCGGACAGTAGGTCCACCCACACCGTTCTATTCGATGCTTTGCCGTCTTGCTTTCGTCGACATTGACCTTGCTTATCAACCTCACTGCATTCATGCCCATGCACCCCGCGACACCCTCCCACCCCACGCAACCTCTGTAGCTATCGTTATTCCGTATATCTGTGGCATACAACTCATTACAACATCATCCACCGTTCCTCCTTACTTGCGCCTGCCCGCGACAGCCTTCTGTCGCGCATCTAATGACAGCTTCATGTACGCATATTATTTGCACCACGAACTTGTACACGACCCACTGACTGCCACGAACTTTCATGTAAACTAGCAACAGTTACAGCTTCATAAACCTACATTTACATTGCTTTGTCTCCCAGAATCTGGACGTTTCGTTCTCAAGGACGCCTGAAATGTCAGTCAGGAATCAACACTCTAGTTCCTACCAACATCCTTCATGCGTCCATCCACCACCGGAGAAACAACCAACAGATCCGGATCCTCCTCGTCAATATTCACCGTCTCCACTTCCTGTCCCGCCCGCGCCTTCTTGCCATCGTACACATCCACGCCGCTCATATGTTCCGTCCCGCTGACATTGAACTGCTCTCGGTAATGCGCCTTGGGCCGGCGGTGCTTGAGCGCCAGCTCTATGGCATGTTTCCACTGAGTGATGACCTTGTTCTCGGGCTTCGCATCACGCGCCTGGCGCTCGCGGTGGTGTCTTTCGCGTGTGATAGCGTGCAGGGTGGCCTGGTGCATGATGCCGTCCGTCGACGGGTGCCGCTCGACGACGTGAGACATTCTGTTGACGAAGTGCGAGCCTGTGGTATGGTAGGCCAGTTTGAGTAAGGCAACGGCGTACTCGACGCGGCGACGCACCTAGAAGGTACTTCCGCACGATGGTGCTCATCAACTGTCCATTCTCGTCGTCTACAAGATATTTTTGGCCCTTCAATGCCGTGAAGCCGTCATGTCCTTGCGCCATATACTCGCGGCTGACGACCTGCAGAAATGAATAAGCAGGATCCGTCGCCCTGGCGTTGACATACCTTGTACATCCGCCCACCTTGCTCGCGTTTGATAGGTTCACCGTCAACGAGCTTTGGCGTGGATCTGCCGCTCTCACTGCCGCCTTCACCACCGTCCTCCATCTCGTTCTGAAGCCAAATGCCGAGAACTCGCTTTCCTGGTTCGCGTCGGGAGTCCCAGGACACGCGAATTCCCGAAACTATGGGAAAGCGCCTATCAGGGCACCTTGAGAACGGCATATCAACATATGGAAAAGTCCGCACCCTTCTTGAGCAGGCCAGGTCGAGAATCCAGCTTCCAGAGCATCCCATATTGCTTGCCCGTCCAGTTCGAGTACGATGATGGGATCCTCGAAAGGCAGAATTTCAAGTATGTCGCCTAGGGTGACGACGCCTGGGCTCGTGTAAATCAATAGATAACCAAATTTTGTGGAAACGCACCAGGACCATATTGTGAGTCACCGCGTATGGTTCCGCCACAAATGAGCACCAAGTCTGCCCCGCCACCACCCTTCATGCACAGGCTATCATCATAGGCATGTCTGATGACATCCGCGAACCAGTTCCCGGCGGCAGACTACATTATCGGATAAGTGATTGATGGAAGAGCTGATCCTGCACGTAAGATACCTCTTCTACGCGGACGTATTGCGAACGACAATCGAGTAAAGTCGATGTCTTGCAGAGGGGCGCTTTCAAGGTCTTCGTGATTGACGACAGAACCGTGTTGAGAATTTCTTGAAGACGTTCCGAGGACCGCGAACCTGGTTTCGTACTGTGGCGTTTTCCTGAGATCACAAAATTAGAGCCGGTCTCGTAACGGAGGTTCTCCCTACCTGTGATATTGGTGATCACCTTCTTTCTTATGCTTCCCGGTGGCGTGTCCACCAGCTCGAGCGTCAACTCGCTCAGGTCCCGGAAATCAGTTCCGCTCTTCACAACGAGAACGTCGCCGTTGTCGGCCTCCGCCCCGAGAACATTTTCGTTGACATCGTAGTCCTCCCACGAGGAGACGCCTTTACTGATGTAGTAGAGGTGGTCGTGGCCGCCGAAGAGTATATCGACGCCGTGTTGCTCAGCTATCGAGTTCCTCGCTTGCTCTGAGGGCGAGAGCGCATGAAGTGCTTTTGCGAGAGAGATATCCTGCAGAGCCAAATGAGTTTATTGACGTTTTCGACATACCGAAGAGCCTTACGTTCGGGATGCTGGTAGATGCGCTCAGAATCATCGCGGATTCATGAAGCATGAGATCTTGAGAGCCTACCGAGCATGCGTGAGTGCGAGAACAATGTCGCACTTGTGCTCCCCGTCCGGGTCACGAAGCTTCCGCGAGAGGTCGAGTCCTACTTCTGCCATGTCCTTATAGACAAAATTGGCTGGCCACGCAGCCACTGTTCCAATCCACTCCCTTTTGAGTCATGAGTACATGCCCCACCCACATAGGTGCACTTACTTCTCTACAAGACCAACAATGCCGATGCGAAGACCGCAACGCTCGAATACCCAGAACTCTCGCAGAACAGCGGGAACGCTCCCGGTGTTCTTGTCCACGATGTTGCTCAAAAGCCACGGCTATGTATAGTGTCAGATAATGACCGCTACGTGTTTATATCGAAGCTCACGAAATTCGTTCCTTCAATGAGCTTCGAAAGGTGGGGGTAACCTAAGCGAGCAAGTAAATCATTCGTCTCTTACGGGCAACCAGGATCCAAGGATACAACTCACCGAAGTCGAAGTCGTGGTTCCCTTCAATCACGTCGCTCAAGTCAATGAGGGTTGTGTAAGCGTGAAGTAATGCTGACCCGTCAGAGAAATATCAGGTGCAATTTCGTTCATGACGGGAACCTGTGCAAAAGACGCCATGCTTTAATTCGACTGTACACCGCGCGTCGTCTACGTACCATGTGGCTTCCCCTGGTGACGGAGCTTTCCACTGAAGGCGCGAAGACGTCTCCCGAAAACAAGACCAAGCCATCGCGCTTCCCGTCCGGGCGAGCCGCCCAGCGCTGCCTCAGATCGTCGAGCATCGCGGCGAACTGGGTCACGTCGATCGTGTCGCTAGAGCCAGGAGCGAGCTTTTGAGGTTGTACGCGATATACATCGTTGAATTGCAGGATATGGAGCTTGGTTGACATGGTTGCAGGCCCAAGGAGATGAAGACTGAGAGCAAGCTAGAGGCCGCGACTGCGTTGGGAATTGCCCACTGGAGGTAAATTAGGCACGCACGTGATCGTTATTTGAAGTTCGACTTCACAATAGCTAAGGAAAGGCGCGGGTTGCGGTGTACCGCGCGGGTATGGGTGGCGGTTCTTCACGGTGCGGGTACGGTAGTGGAAGATGGCAAACCGCGTCGAACCGCCCATACCGTGCCCGGTTACCGCGGTTTTTGGTCAATGACCGTAAAATGCACGTTCTGCCTTAGCTTAGACACACAAAAAGAACGAGAACAGGCTATACATATATAAAAAGTCTATACAAACTCCCAATCACCACCCAGGAGGAACGGGTGCTTGTTATATACAGCGAGGTGGCTACCGGCATTTGCCGTTTTGACTCACACGTTCCCCTCGCGTGTTGTGGCCGACGTCCTGTGAAGCCAGCAACCTTCTGGAGACATTAGACAAAACATCTTGTGACATTTACACAGCATAGGTATGCTTAAAGCACTGACTACTTCCCAAAAGGCTTGAATAGACAGGGGAAAACAATACTTCTAGCGGTATTACTGCACAGTTTAACCGCGGTATGCGCACCGCGGTGTGCCACAAAAACCGCGGGTGAGACCGCAACCGTCCACGTGTGTACGTATGACGGGTACGGTAGCAGGCGGTGCGGGTACGGTTCTCGTTCTGGACATACACGGTTTACCCGTGCCGTTCCTTAACAATAGCACAATATTCAATCGAGTTCTGGAGTCTGGGTTTTCAACCTTCAGGAAGCAACGCAAGTAGGCTACACATAGGCCCAATCTATCTATCTGTATCTGTATAGAAGCTGCAGAGAGAATTATTCTCTTGCATATATGCTACAGTCGATGTTCGAGTAAGTATCCCTCTACAAGATGGTTTCTGTTGACCGGCGTCACTGCAATGGCAGGATCACAGTAAGATGGCAAAGTTGTTCCTGTTTCCCTGGCGCAATACAACCTTGCGCGTCAAGTCAAAGTCTTTGGAGGTCTTGCTCGCCACGTTGGTGAGGTCCCGTTTGCGATAGAGCCAGTATGCCATCTTGCCCCCCTCGCGCCAGCGAGACTTGACCTGGGAGAACCCGATAACGTCCAAAAGATGATGAACATACTCCGGTGTCACATAGCGCGAGTTCAAGATGCAGGGGAGCGGAAGCTGGGGAAGAGTGTCAAGCGGGAGCGAAAGGGTTGGGAGAGGGCGCTCACCGCCAGGAACAAGAACCCATTGGGCTTCAGCATAGTCTGCGCAAGGCGGAGCATTCGACCTGTGCTTGACGATGAGGGGCAGCCGGTTTGAAAGAAGGAGGCGAATTGTCATACCTCTGTCTTTAGCATCGGGCACGAAGTTCACGACGAGACTGAGGCTGACGACGTCCCAGGCAGCGCGGTGTTCGCCCTCGTCCATTGCGAGGAAATCTTGCTCGAGTATGGAGGGGTGCCGGGAGTGCAGGTCGATTGGCATCGCGTCAATCCACGACTGGCACGTTCCATAGTTGTCTGGTTTCAGAGCGCCGACTTCCAAAAGCCTACTAGATCATCAGCTCACCCCTTTGCATTCTATAACTTGGAGAACGTACCTAAGTTTCCCGCCTCCTGCTGCGGGCGCGCGCATTCAGCTCCTTCAGCCACCCGATGAGCACCTTCTCGCTACCCCCCCCGGTCCTCGCTCTGCCCGATCGCCGACATTTCTTGGTACTTCTCCAATCCGCCAAGCGCATCGACCTCCGCGGAGATGCTCGCAAGTTCCTGCACCGTTGCGGCGTCGCGCGTCGTGCTAGTCTGCTCAAGCTGCGCCCTGCGCTTGAGGAGGACATGAAAGCGCCTGATGACAGTGCGCGTTGTGCCCGGCTTTCCTGAGGTCGCCTCGGACGGCCCCGGACCTGTCACCGGTGTCTTCTTCTTGCGCGCCTTGGGCATGTCATGAAGCCGAGATGCGTGGGGGAGGAAGAAAAGGATGAGTTTCCTTTTCCGGTCGATCATTGTCCTGTGGTGCATAATTCAAGTCTATTGTTCTGCATGCGGCCTTCCTCATACAGTGTTTGACGTTCGCATCCGCTGGCCATCACTGCAGCTCGGGACCCCGTTGTTCAACTCCCCAGTCTTTTCCAATTCTTCTGGGTGTGTGTATGTACAGCCTGAGGGAAACAACAGTACACAAAACCAGCCCGGTCAATGTGTGTAATAAAGAGCGGACGCGTTGGTATTATACACAAACGCTCGACGTTCGAAAATACAGTAAGATGAATGTCACGAACCCGTTTAAGTATCCACCGTATGAGTCGCAAGAGAACAATGCCATGCCAACGAAGTACGCCATGCCAATGAGGATGTCGATGAAGAAGTAAGCCCGAATAAGCGCAAGAGACAGAGGAGAAGAGTCCGCTGAAGTATATGCAGAGAAAGCGAACAATGCGAGCCATTTGAGGGAAGGGTATTGATGCTTGTTCAGACGAAGCCCTTGCCGCCGCGCTTGGCGTCAATCTTCTTGAAACGTTCGGTTTCGTTTCGCTGAAGCGCGGTTAGGGACAATGACGATGCATGAGTTCAGGACAGACTTACCTTCTTGATGACACATATAGTGGCCAACAGGAGGCATATAACGATGGCCATGAAGCCATAGACGGTTCTATGTTGCGTTTTAGAGCTGCGAAGAGCGAAGGGACGGCGTCACGTACGTGAACACGTTCATTATGATGTTGTCGCCAACGGACGTGATGGAGGAAACGCAGAAGTTGCTCTCGTCAGTCGCGTTCAGCCATCGATGAACGACTGGCTCTGGCAATAGCTGCCTCCAACCTCCTGCAAATCTGTGCCATTGAAGTAGCCACAGCAGGAAAACTGGTGGCAGTATTAGGTTCCGTTGGTAGTTCGTCAGAAAGTGGCGCACCTGGTCTTGCAGTTGCAGGCGCGTGTCCGGCGTAAGCTCTGCCCACAGCTCATGGAAGTTCGCGCGCTCCTGCAAGCTGAAGTACCAGAGGATAGTGCCGATCACGAGAACGATGACTCCCTCGGCTACCAAGCAGTAGTTGAGGATGACGAGCCCGATCGTAACGTGGTTCTTTTGCACTATGGCACCGAGGGAGACAAAGAACGTGATGATCATCGATATACCAACGGCCATACCGGCTGTAGGGCAAGGATATGAGCGGACGAGGACTGGGGGAAGGGTGGTTCACGCACCCGTAAGGTCGGAATCGGACAGCGTCATATGCCTGAGCACATCCGGGGCGCGCCAGACGATGGACATGGCGAGTGCGAAGGCGCCGCCGGCAAGGAGAGCGACGTCGAGGAACGCCCAGACACCCATAAGTTTCTTGGACACCATGATGACTGGCGTGGAGGAATAAGCACTTCGCTCGCTCGTTCTTGTCTTCCAAGACTCACAGAGTGGAAGGGTTCGAACTTGGGATTCAAAAGTACTGCAAGTCGAAAGGGAACGAGGGCTGCTCTCACAGAGAGTACAAAGTTGCGAAGAGAAGAAAAGACGGCCGATGCACCAGGCTTAAGAAGAGTTGAAAAGAGGCGACCGGCTTCGCTGCAGCGAAGGGGTTCAGCCGAAAAGAAGGAGAAGAACAAAAAGAGAGGTGGTGGTAGAAACGAAGGGGCGAGGGAGCGCTGTCGCAGTCGGACAGTCGGGTGTATATGGACCACCGTTGATGCAGATGGTGCAGAAGCTGCGGCCCGTTGATAGGGTCGTCGTCAAGTCCTCATCTGCCTATATCGTGCCCCAGGTCCAGGCCCGAGCCGGGGGACCGGTTCTGCCACCTGGCAACCGTCCGGCGTCCACCTCGTCCTTTCGGAAAATCCTGGATCTTCCGGCTCTCTTTCGCCACGCATAACAAAGTCTATAGACATGCTCAGGTCCAACAGCAACTCCGAGTCCGATTTCTCGACGACTGCGCGCGGAATGATAATTGCTCGGTTCGTCGGACCGCGACAGCGCGCTTGGCACCCCTTGCTATCGCACCGCTCGCACGGACATCCGCCACCATCCAGACCGCCTCCTGCGCAAGTGACGCACTTTGAAGAATAATTTGAAAGGCTGCACGTACAGAAGAAACAGTTCAGAACACCTCCGGCCGCCGACTGAAGGCGTCGTCCTTCTGACCACAGAAATTGCTACTTCTCCACTTCAACTTGAAGCTCACAGATTGAGCAAGTACTTATAGTGTCAGAGCGTCCCCTTACTGCCCCCACTGGGCGTGTACACTGACCTGAGCCTCGAAACTCTTGCAAGTTGCAACAACTGTCGCCTTTGGATATCTTAGCGCAGTGCCACGTCACAGCGACCAATCTACGCAATCTTTCTTCTATACCATCTACACGGACCCTTGCGGGTGTGTGGCGCATATTGCTCCATGTAAGACGCTCTCGAAAAGTCGAACTTGTGGGTCCACGCTTGTACCGGCATCCGGCCCGGTGTTCCACTGACTCATACACAAACGTCAGCACCGGCCTCCCGTTCTGCACAGGTTCTGCATCTTGCTGCTTACACTCACCCTACCACCTACCTTTTCACCGCGTTTATCGTTTTCTGCAACACCATGAGCGACTGGGACACCACCCCTACTGTCATCGGCTACAAGCGCCAGACCGCCAAGGTCACCAAGAAAGACTCGGACTTGAACGGTACGTGTGCTCGTAGCGCGGTCTGGGATCTCAGCTGACGTGGTTTACAGCTGTGAGTAGTGCTCAGTAGGAAAAATAGTTTACGTGCTGAATAGGGCGCGCAGGCGCGGCGGACGGGTGCCGTTGTGGGTACGGACAAGAAGATCACTGCGGGGAGCAACAAGGCGCATGCGGGTGTGTACCGAACACATGTTTTCGCGAGCACTGTCTGACCCTTCGTCGCCCATAGGCACCGACCACCAGCGGATCGCCAAGCTTGACCGCGAGAACGAGGTCGCGCCACCCTCCAAGGTCCCTCCTAGCGTCGGTCGCGTGCGTACTTCTCTTACGCTGTAACACGAGGACCGCTGGACTGATTATCTCATCATTTTGTATAGGCGATGATGGCGGCCAGGATGGAGCTCAAGCTCTCCCAGAAGGACATCGCGCAGAAGGTCAACGAGAAGCCCTCCGTCATTCAGGACTACGAGTCTGGCCGCGCTGTGCCCAACCCACAGATCCTGGGCAAGCTCGAGCGTGCGTTGGGAGTCAAGCTGAGAGGTACGTACTCGTTCGCGTTTCGGGCGTCACTCGTTGTTTTTCCTGCTTTTCGATATTATACCTCTCATGACACGCTTTCCTCGCCTTCTTCCCTTCTACACGTGTGCTGACATCTATCACAGGTACTGACATCGGGTCCAAGCTCGGTCCGAAGAAGGCGTAAGCTGGTTCCTCGTCGTCAGCTTGCGACGCCGAGGAAGACAGGGCGTCCGATTTCAATGTACTACAACTCATCCTCTTGACTCGTATGTCGCTTTCTTGACTGTATTTGTGCAATAGACGTATTCGCCTGCATGAACGTGTGCTCAGACAGCTGTCTGCATATCTAGCAAACATATGAGTCCCGCCATGAGGTTCATCCTCGTTCACCAGAGGTTTTAGCGAACACGTATACATTGTTAAGGCAGCATCTGCACTCAATGGGGAACTGGCTCTGAACTGCTGTCATTCCTGCGAACATTCAATATTCAATATTCAACGTTTCCGTAACATGGGTGCGGCACGGGTGGCACTGATCGTTTGCATATGCACTGGATGTAATGCATGTAATGAGCGCTGCGCTCTAGCATGAGTACTTATCATGTTGAACACAAGTACTGAAGTACTGAACAGCGGAGCTCATCAGAGCGAACGTGTTGGCAATAGCCCATCGTAGGCAGCACCTGGCTTCAGAAGGTCATTGAATCGATGCTAATTGTACATTGTAAAGTCTATCCTATGTGTATGCAATGATGAGAAGTCCCAAATATGAGTATGTATCACGATTCATAATTCAGTGCTATAAAGTAGAAGGCTGTAGGTTGTGTTTGCAGAACAATGCGCGATGGATAAAATACGTAAGATGGCCGATGCGAGCTGCAGACTGCAGACTTAGCGCGTCCTAGTAGAGCGGGAGGGCCGTGTACTGTGCCTCCTGCTGCCAAAGATCGTCGAGCATCTGTTCAAGGGCCGGGAACTCCTCGTAGGAAGCGTACTGGGTTGGGAAGGCGGGGTATGTACCGTTGCCGTTGCAGGCGTCGCCTGCGCGCGAGGGGAGAGCAGACGACGACTCGGATGTGAAGGTCGATGCGGAGGGTGTGATGGGAGAGGACGGGAAGCGTAAACCCGCGAAGACATCAGAGGAGCGGGGGAAGCGGCGCGGTCGTACGCAGACCCGGACATGTCGCGAGTCATCACTTCCGGCGCGGTGCACGCGGGGACGTGTGTCTTGGGATGAACGTTCGGCATCGAGTACGGCGCGTAGTACTTGGGCTTCCGCGCGCGAGGCGATACCCAGCCGTGGTGGTTCTTACGATGCTTCGCCCGTCCCGACGGGTCGGCGAATGCCTGGAAGCAATCCGGACACTTGTGCTTCTTTTCACCGGTGCTACACCAATCGTCAGACTCATTGTGGTAGAAAGAAACTGGAGAGACACGCACTGTTTAGCGGCGATATGGATCTCTCGGGTATTCTTCTGTGCAAAGCTCCACGAGCATCCTTCATAGGGGCACGGGAAGGGACTGACTAGCACATCAGATACACCATAGAACACGATGAAGGGAGTCCAGCACGTACCGTTTCTTCTCGACGTTCCCGGGCTGGTCATCAAGGTAGTGGGAGCGCGCATGGCGCTCCTGCTCAGGCCTGGTGTGCACAGTAACGAAGCAATCCAGGCAAACATCCCCGTAGAACGTCGGGATGCTCTCCGTAGCATAGTCGTTCTGCCAACCTCAGTGAGTGGCGTTGTCACCCAAAAAGGAAATTCGAACACTCACCTGCTTGGTGCGGGTGGCGGGCATAATGGTCGTTTGGCGGGCTAGTGAGCTTAGCGGGTGGGCTGGGCAGGTAGAAAACACTGGTAGGTGCTCGGGTGGTGGGGAATCGACCCCCAGGCGCCCCGTTTATATAGCATTCTGGCCGACGACCTGATGGATTGCTGAAACTGAGGTTTTTCAAGAAAGGAAACTTTGCTGTTTGCGCATGTTAGCGAGTGGCGGAGTGGCTCAGTGGCGTGAGGAAGGGGAGGGCGGTTGTGAGCGCGGGAGTGCGTCGTTGGCCGCCAAAGTCGGCATACTTATTCCTATAGATGTTGTGTATGGGGGCGTCGTCCAGAGGGGGCACCATTTCTGATGAGAGGTATGCCTCGAGCGTTTCCTTGAACTTGCCAAAGGCAGTAATTTTGCAAGGAGGCAAGAGCTCATGCGCGGACCGAGTCGTCATAGTGATAGTTATGACCAGAGGACCCAGCTTGCATCGCCCAATAAGATGCCGAGGGTATGACCGCCGAGGGCGACTGGCACGGTGCGTCACAAGTCATAGCACGGTAGACTGCGCCCTTTGGAGGGGGCACGCGTCTCGCTTGTGCTACGAGGGATTGTCGTAACTCGGAAGAGGACAAGAGGCAGACTTAAAGGCGTGGGATTATGATCACGAGTATTCCCACGGTTTAACTTGGCATCCTTTCGCCAATTCTGCTAACTTCTTCATTATATTTCGCCTTCGACACGCAGCGCACTTACGGTGATGCCTGCGTAAGACATCTCTAGTCAGAACTCTCAATGTATACTTACCGAGGTTGGGCGCTCAACAGACTCGGTCCAGGGGCACGAGGCGCGTTGTAACGGCCAGGTATATGGGACATCAAGAAATACCCAGCTGGAGCTGAATAAATGAAAGCAAGATCAAAGCGACATGATACACACACGAGAACAATGTCAGTAAGCTACAGTAAGTGGCACCCAAGCCACAGTCCCAATTCTCTACGGTCCTTGATCGCCGTCGGTGCTGCCCTTCAACGGAAAGTCAGTGCTATAGTCCTCGACAGAACTGATATACGCTCACATAGGATATGTAGTCCGGGCTCTCGCAGGCTTTATATTCCTTCAGAAGCTCGTCGCACGTCGCTCTGAAGGCGAGAAAACCGCTTGAGTCGAAAGACGACTAGAACAGACTCGACGCCTACGCACCGTGCATCATCGAACTCCTCCAGGCCATTCTCAAACATCTTCTCCTTCTTGTACTGCTCCATGAACGCGTTCTTCTTCCGGAGGCGGTCGAACTGGTCGAGCATGCGCTTGAAGAGCTGTAGGCAGGCGTCAGCTTTGCCTTTGCATAAGTAGGTACGTGGGTAGGACTGACCGAAGCGATACTGGTGTGATTGGCAAGCATAAGCCCACTGACGCGATGATTCGTCTGCACGTAGGGCGATCGACGGGAGAGTGCGACCTGGATCGACGCGGGACCCCAAGGAATGAAGTTGGCGAGTTGTCGCTCGCGGATGCGCAGGAGGGATTGATGAACCTAAGGAGTGCCAGTAGGTTTCAACTGGTTAAGAGCTGCATGGTCATCATAATTCACTCACGTCCGTCGGGTCCACGTCGCCCTGGATGATGTTCAAGATGGAGATATAGCAAGCAGTTTTGCTGGGCGTCGTCGATACCATGCGGTTCTTAGGTTGTAAAAGCCGTCGCATGACATCGAGAACAGTTGTTCGACGAATTGCTTTCGCCTAGTGAGATAGAATGCAGGACGCAAGGTGGAAATGAGGAAATTGGTGAGACGAGCAGTAGATATGAGTTGAAGCGCACCTGGTCGATTTGATCGCTAGTGAAGGGGGTGTAGGAGGACATGAGGAAGTGGCAGCGAGGGGTGGGGATCAGTGAGGCAATGATGCCGACAAGGTCGTTGTTCATGTAACCAGGGTATCGCAGGGTCTGCGTGCTCGCAGCCATGACAGTGGCAGCCTGGCGTTTGTATGCGATAAGTGTGCTGGTATGGATAATTACCACTGCCACGCACCAGTTGATTTGTTTGATCAAAAGAGGGAGTCTGGACGTGCAGGCGATCCACAGATATTCGCGCGAGCGCGCTGTTATCAAGGACGACAACAGAGTCTGCATGGTTCACCAGGCGCTTGAGTGTAAGGATGGAGTTGTAGGGCTGTACGACGACGTCACCCTCCTGTTGGTTGGGAAAGACGCTGTACGTCTGAATGAGCTTCTTGGGGAACTTGTCGTTTAGGCGCTCAAGCAGGAATGAGCCAAGACCAGAACCAGTCCCTCCCGCAATGGAGTGCATGACCATGAAGCCCTGATCCAGATCAGAGCGGATAAACGCGTGCAGAGGGCGATGCGCACCTCCAGCGAATCGCTCCCCTCCGCCTCTCGATCAATCATCTCCATGACCTCCTCATATATACGCTCGCCTGCGGAGTACCCTTGCGCCCAATTGTTGCCCGCACCGCCGCCATCTTTCGAGACGAATATGTTCTCTGGGTTGTAGAGATTGGCATATGGGGAGGTAAGGATGTTATTGATGACCTGGGTAACAGGTGAGATCTCGCGCGTCGCTTGACGAGCGTGACGCACTCTAGGTTCTAGATCCACAAGAATAGCGCGCGGAATGTAGTGCTCATCGTCGGCCTGATAGAAGAAGACGTCTTTGCGATCGCCACCCTCTGTCGCCCACTCCTCGAGAATGCCTTCATTATTGATGCCATGCTCGGCGCACAGGCGCTGCCAGTACACGGATCCCACTGTATTTCAACGACATTCAGAGTCCAATCTGGTTGGAGACGTGCTGAAGCGCACTTTGATTTCCGCATTGCCCAAGCTGAACGCCAATGATTTCGCGCGGCATCGCGGTCGCGTCGAGATGAGATGTGTCACGTTCGTAACACCGCGTCTGCGTCACGACTCACATGTGCACGCGACTGCGGCTCGGGATGCGCCGAACGATCGCGAATTGAACTCGAACTTCCTTTGTTCCACGTCTGCCAGCTCAAAGGAGACTCTGAGTCTGAGCAATCTGAGCAGTAGTGAGAGACGCAAGCGCAGACTTCGGATTGAGTCGTAAACAAGTCCATCGAGAAGCAGTTGAGAACATCGTGATCAAACACATGCCAAGACATACAAATTTTGCACAAACACGGTATTCGCACCGTAGTAGCTCTAGAGCTAATAAATGGTGTCTCTATAGTTATGCGGGCGCCTGAGCGAGCTCTCCCTCGCGACCCAAGTCACTGGGATGGGCAGCGAGACTCTGCTTGTACGGCTTGCGGAGATCGCTCTCGTGGTATGTCGGGCTGCGGAGGCGATTTTGACGAAGAAGAGCGTCGCCTGCTTGCACGTTCCTCTATTGTAGACAGCCTGCGAGGTCTACGCACAGACCCTCTGCGGGATGAGCTGGACGAGGAGTTTGAGGATCTACCACGGCTGGGTGGCTCAACTGGTGCATCACCAGGCGAGGCTCGAGCGGGAGATCCGGTTATCGCAGATGAGCGGCGACGGCGATTGCCATGCTCAATCCGTAGGTCGGTCATGAAAATTACAACGTCCCCGTCGACGACCCGTCGCTCCCTGAATGTCGAAGGCGTGTGGCTGTCGAAGAGATAAATCATGGCCAGCTCAGCAGATGACAGAGTGGTACTATCGGCGAACATTGTCTTGAGCGGCACCTCGCCCTCCAATTGGGTGTTCGGCGAGTCCACAAGATATACGGCGTAGCCATCTTCCGCATTGAGCCGCGTTTCGTAGGCGAGCACAGCTGACATGCCGCGCTGCCGGAAGAAGCGCTCGTTCCAGAGTTTCAGCTCTTTGAAAACGAGATCTTCAGGACGTGCGCGAGGCGTTCGGTCACGACCGCGTTGCTGCGAGCGCGAACGGGACCATGGCTCGTGATGATGGGCGAACATCGCTTGCTGCTGTACGTGCGTCAATATAATGCTGCTAACCAGGAATATGCTGACGCACCACAGAGTGCCTCAGCGCCACGAAGTCGCTGTATTCGATGTCCCGCTCTGAGAAGACTGTCTCGAATAGAACATTGTCGCCTTCTATTTCTCGGTTGGTCTTTAGGTCGAAAATCTGTCGAGGACCAAATCCAGAGAAGGGTCCTCGTCGCGTGAACGGACGCTCGAATGCCTGATCGCGGTCCAATTCGTACTGATGCACAGGTACGGCCGCTGGCACAGGAGATGCAAGAGGCCGACTTGATACCACTTGTGGAGGCTGGGAGCGACGCCCCGAGCGCGACCTAGCAGGCGACGAATGGGCCGGCTCGGTCGAATGGGTCCTGTGAGATGCATATGAAAGTACAGTCGGCGCTTGAGAGGGCGGCGGGAAGTACATGGGTATCGCTGGTGAAGTCGAAGACCAGATACCAATTGGCGGCTGGGGAGTAAAGGCGGGCTGTGGCCCCGGGAGATATGGAACTTGGCCTGGCCAGTTCACCGGCGCAAGGGATGGCAGCGAGCTGGGGCCCGGGCTCGGCGGGTCCGGGATAGCTTGAGCGGGGTAGCCAAGGCGCACGTTGGGTCGCCCAGACGCCGATGCACGCGACTTGGTCGGTGCCTCGGACAGGTTCGTGGGGGCATGAGAGATTGACGTGACTGATACAGGCGAGGTGCGCTGCTGCTGCCTGTGACGTGAGGCAGATTGTCCAGGCCTGATAACTGGGTCGTCAGAAACCGACGGCAGCGACGAGCGACGTGATGGCCGTCGCAGCGACTGGGGGCGCGACGAGCTCCCGGATCGGACTGTGTTGGTTGAGGTTCTTGTTGTAGAAGGAAAATGACTGTCCGGTGGACCAAACCTCTGGGGAGGGACAGAAGGGGGTGATTCAGAGGGTGGTATATACGGTCCGTAATACCCGGCAGGATAAGGATAGACGGGAGGTCTTCCCACCTCAGTGTGCGTACGCCACGACGGCGGATACACAACCTCCGGCCGAGAGTACGGGTGAGACGGAATGATGGGCGCGGTGTTGTACGGTGTCTGCGGTGCAGCAACGTAGCCCGGGCCCTGCATCACCGATTGAGCAGGATATTGCTGCGGTATTTGGTTCGCTGGAGTCGGGCGGGAATGCGACGTCCCCGGCTGCGCACGAACGCTCACGGTGGTTCCGTCGGGCAACATCTGTAAGACCATGGACGACATCTGCCGCTTCCAGGCCTTGTCCATCTGGTCGCCGTAGCGCGAGAAAGTGTTGGCCATGGCGGCGAGGTAGATGACGCCGAGGCCGAGCATGCAAGTGATGCCGATGCGTGTCCCGAGGGCGGCGTCTCTGCCAGTCGTCCGGTCAGCGGATCAGACACAGATCCGGTTCGCCAGACATAGCACATGATGCTGACGATGAACAAGATAATAGACCTGACGATGGATTAAAAGATGAGACGAAGTACGAGAGCAAATATCATACCAAGTAAGCCATACCACTGGCATAGCCAATAATACCCAAACGTTCCACAAAATGGCTTCGCGCCGCTTCTGAGCTTCCTGGACGTCCATAAGGTTGGCACAAGATGGGAGGAATTGAATGAAAGGCTTACGTCGGCCCAAGCAGACGCCTTGTGCATCCTCTTCATTGTACCGAAACGGATAATGTACAGGCAACCGTAAAGAAGCGACATCAGAGCCGCTATCAATGCGAGGATACATGCAGTTCTGGTCACGACATCAGACGCGGCAACATCGATCTAGGAAAACAATCAATTTCGAACGTCTCTCAAATGACCACGACACGCTCACCTGTAGCATTGTCAAGAGCGCTCTGGCAGGAGTATCAGCGAATGTCATCGAGACAGAGAATACGACGCACGACAAGAGCAAGGCAGATATGACATTCTGAGTCTTCCACTCGCGGAGTAGGGAATCGATGAAAGTCTCCCAGGATTCACGAAAGCGTCGCATGGCAGGAGTGACTTGCGATGCGTACTGCGGTGTATAGGTCCAGTTGGTCATTCGGTTCAGTTCGTCCAGCGCCTTCTCTTGTTCTTTATGGTCCTTCTTCTTCCATTCGGAGGCTGTCGCCCTAGCCAGCTGCCTAACGTCCGCAAGGCTCATCTCAGCGTCCTCCAGCACGCGAGACACTCTTCCGTAGTAAAAAACGGGCATCCGGAACAGAAAGAGTTGATAGCAGAACAGAGGAAGCCGGTAGGTCAAGAAAGTGTATATAACACCGAGGACATTGTCGCCAAACTTGCTCGAGGTCACTTGATACTGCTGGGCGTCGCAGTAAGGGCTTGGAGCCGGTCCACTGTACGGCTGTTGATTCTGAGACGGCGCGTACCACTGTGGGGGAGGTGGTGGCGGTGGTGGCAGCGGATGAGAATACACATGGACAGTAGTGGGGGCAGTAGACGATGAATCCAGTGGCGTTTCCGGGGAGAAAGGATTACCGATACTATAAGCTATGCTCTCTGCAGGCCGATTCGTCGCCGGCACCGCGGGAGGGATGTAGACAGACTGCGGTGGCGGAAAATCCTGCGGTATAGTATAGTCGCCGCCGTAGCTCGCTCTGTGTCGCAATGGACTTCTTGAGCGCGTCCGGGACGATGCGTATGATTCCTGTGCGCTTCGTCGGCGCCGGCGCCGGCGCGCACGGTCAGTAGTTCCAGAACTCCTTCGAGCGGAAGTGTATGCCGATCGTTCTTCTGATGAGTCGGGTCGGGGAACTGTTGCTGGTGGCGCGTGGATCACGATAGCTGGATGCGGGGAGCGCTCCCTTGCTCTCTCGTGGACAACGACGGTTGGAGGCGGAGACCGCTGCCTTGCACTCTCAGAGCTGATCTGATATTCTAAACGCTAGTTAATCACGGTTCCCGAGTCGAATGGTATATACTCACGAGGGCCTTCCCATCCTGACGACCTACGCCTGCGATTTTCTTCTGACCAAGCTGAGTGCATGAGGGGTAACTGACTGATAAACCCAGATGGTGGAAGGAAGCAAGTGCAAGGATGACCGCACGCACTGAGTTTCACGACTGTCAACAAAAAGACTAGTATCGATAGACGCTCAAGGCACGCCGGCCGTCAGACTTCCTGAACGCTGATGGCCGCCCACGCTGGTCGGCCATATTACACGGGCCATAGGCCACGATGGGACTTCCGATGAGCACGGCTTTGACCTAGGTGAACATGTCTTGAAAGACACTGCATCAGCCTGCATGCATACCTATGTGTAGGCAATGCAAGTAAGTAAGGATAGAGTCATGACTCAAGCCAAACTCAAGCCAAACTCCAGCTCTCCAGCCGGCGACGTCACTGTCACGACGATCACGCGCCGGCGTTACCACTGCAGGCGTTACCACGCCTCGCCACCAACTTTCGCCCCTGCCCTTCGTCATTCACCCCGTCACATTTCTTCCTTCTCCTAGTTCAACTTCGCTGCTCTCCTTCCTTGGTGACAGGCGCGGTGAACATGTCCGACCTTAGCTATGACCTCGCTATCATGATCTTCACCCTAATCTCCCAGATTTTCTTTCGGGAGGTCAGGACACGCGGCTCACACTATGTTCCTCGCACTGGACCGGTCATTTTTGTAGCGGCGCCTCACAATAATCAGGTTTGTACCGCTACCTTCTGCCTGGCATATGCAGTCTGAAGCGCGCGCGCGCCATCAGTTTCTCGACCTCCTCCTAGGTCTCGAGATATATAAAGAGACCGGGCGACGTGCACAGTTTCTAATTGCAGCAGCCAGCATGAAGCGCCGCGTCATCGGCGCTATGGCCAAACTTCTACACAATAGTCGATATATTTACTCAGAGTCCTGAATGGTGGCTAATGCTTTCACAGTTCCCGTTGCGCGCGCTCAGGACAGCGCCAAACCTGGGTCGGGCACAGTTCGGCTGTTCGTCGACGATCCATGCCTTGTGCTCGGCAAAGACACACGCTTTCAATCTGAGCTCTCTCCGCGTATGACCATCACTTTGCCGAAAGACATTGGTTACGCATCGTCGGAGGTCGTTGAAGTTCTTTCCGATACCGAAGTGCGCGTCAAGCGCGAGTTCAAAGGCGAGAGCGACGTCGGAACCGCACAGGTTCTCGAAGCGCAGGAGCAGAAGCGCAAAGAAGGCGCTGATGGCTTTTCGTACAAGTGCGTACCGTACGTGAGCCAGGAGGAAATGTTTAGGCAGGTATATCGCAAGCTCGACGAGGGGGGAAGCATTGCCGTCTTCCCTGAAGGTCTGTCCACTGTCGATCCTGTGGAAATATGCTGATGTAGCCTCGCAGGCGGTAGTCACGACCGTACGGATTTTTTGCCATTCAAAGTGGGCTTCGCCCTCATGGCTTTGGGCGCCATGGCCAACAATCCGGGCTTGCAAGTAAAAATCCAGCCCGCCGGCATGTACTACTTTCACGCCCATCGTTTCCGCTCTCGGGCCGTCATCGATTTTGGACAGCCGCTGGACGTACCTCAGGAGTATGTGGAAATGTTCAAGCGCGGCGGCGCAGAAAAGCGAGAGGCGGTCGGGAAACTGGTCGATACCGTTTACGATGCGCTGAAGGCGGTGACAATTCGGGCTCCGGACTTCGACACTCTGCAGGTATGATTTCTCCTGTGTATGTCTTACGCGACATCTACTGACGGCCTCGCAGGTCATTCAGGCCGCTCGCAGGTTGTACATTCAACCGGGACAGCACCTCACCATCGACCAGGTTGTCAAGCTCAGTCGTCGCCTGTTGGAAGCGTACTTCCAGTTCAAAGATGAACCACGCATCCAACAACTCCGGAAGGACATCCTCAGTTACAATGCGCGGCTGAGGAGACTCGGCCTGCGTGACCATCAGGTAATTGTTGCCGGAAAATCAGTCGACTGATAGGAGACTCAAATTGTCGTAGGTCCCTCGCGCCGAGAAGGATCCCTGTATGGCGGCATTACTCCTGGTATACCGCAGCATCCTTCTTTCCGTTTGGTCGGTCTTTGCCTTGCCTGGGACTGTCCTCAACGGTCCTATATTCATCCTCGCTTCTATTATATCCCTCAAAAAGTCGAAGGGTAAGCTGGTTGCCTTTTGTATATAGACCATCATCCTTACCGCCAACCCAGAGGCTCTCGCGGCTTCTCAGGTCAAGGTTGCAGGAAAAGACGTCTTAGCGACCTGGAAGGTGCTCGTGGCTCTTGTTGTCACGCCCGTCCTGTACGCTGTATACGCCATCTTGGGCATCTGGCTCGCCATCCGCGCCGGCGCAACCCGAGAATGGATTATAGCGACGCCCTTCATCGTGTCAATCGTCCTGCCTCTCATGAACTTTGCTGCTCTCAAGTTCGGTGAAGCGGGAATGGACGTGTTGAAGTAAGGATTGCCGCTTCTCCTGTCGACATTCCTCACTGACGCATCACTGCAGGTCTCTACCTCCGCTCATCGTGTCGCTGGTCCCTGGGCAGCAGAAGACTCTTGTCAGTCTCAAGCGGACGCGACAGGAGCTTTCGGAACGACTGACCGAGGTGATCAACGATTTGGGACCCCAAATCTACGAGGATTTCGGCAAGGTGGGCATCTCCAGATATCTTTGAAGAGCAGCGAATGCTGACGTGGACACTTAGGACCGCATTTTGGACCCTGCCGCGTCTGCTCCCCCGGCCACAGACAGTGACGCTAATTCGCTGCGGCAAAGGAAGAACAGTGGATGGAACGGGGAAGAGGCCAGTCTTTTGGACCATCCCATGACATGGCTCGACGAGCGTTTGTTCGGTTGGACTCGTCCGGAGCCACTGGAGGATGGCGATGCCGTGTGGGGTGATCACGACGAAACTGTCCGCAGATAGATGTCGATGTGCCAACTCACAAGCAGCTGCTACTTATGCAGATACCGATACTGACCGGACACTAGCGATCTACTATGCACAATTCTTGCTTTCTCTCGATGTTGTAGCTCTCCATGTGTATTACCATGCGTCTCGGCGCTGTCGATTCTCGACCTTCCGATCGCTGCCATCCTCCCGCGCGCCGCGGGCGCTTACTGCCTCGGTGATAGCCGGTCCAGTTTGCCACCGTCATTGACAAGCGCGATCACCAGCCTCAATCGTGCGATATGTGATGCGGGCGGCACAGGTTCCCTCAGGCTCTTGCTTCCCCCCTCCATCCTCCGCTGTTCCACACTTAGGCATTCTCGCTTGCTTGTGATCCACCGCTGAGCGGCGCCCTTTGCTTCCCGGAGCCGATTGCAGCTCGTCGAGCTGTAATGAGCGTTATCGCTGACATCGACACCAGCCAGTCAAGAGGCTTCTTCCGACCATTCTCTCGGTACGTAGTCTCAACTCTGATGGTATCACTTTGCTGAGAACCAAGTGTAGATATAGTGATACCTCTGGCTACTTGGGGAGCGCCCCCATCTACGCCTACGCACCATTTCTGTGCACGTTTTGCTCCCTCTATCACCCAGCCTTCGGATGCCGGTCCCCTGTCCCATCCCGAGGGACTAATGCGCTGAGGGCACTTGCTGCTTGCCCATCTCACGATGATTGTGATAGCCTGACAGCTGGCGTCGCGGAAAGCAGAGTGCGGTTAACAGAGGTAGCCGAGTCACTCGTTCCTTCTCTTCTTCCACGGCGCACAAGGCTTTCACCCATATCAATGTACCTCTGGTGCGTTTCTGCCTTGCATCCTCTTGGCAAGCCTTTTGAACTCGCATACCAAAATCATTCAAATGCGTTGCAGCGCTGCGTCGCCCTTGTCGCCCTTCTATACGCCGGAAATCGAGAGGTGGACGCGATGCTGCGAGACTGGGCAACTTGGGATGTCCTTCAGGTGGCGATGAACTTCCGTATCATCGTTCAAGCCGTTTTACGCACCCTTAGTGAAGATAATGTCGGTCCATACTGGAATGCAATCCATTTTTGGTAGTTTGGTTTACCTCCCTTCAGATGATACGGGAAGGCTCCACTCATCTTCTGGAGACCATATTCACCCACGACGTCATTGCTACTGCCATGAGCGTAGCCCTTCTCGTCCGTGGCCATTGCGAGGAGCTTTGCCTCGGGCGCGAGTACAGATCACCACAAGGGGTCTTGAATTGCCTGCAAGACGTATGTGGACTTCCCCGTTGCCGTGCGGCTCACTCACATGTTTGCCAGCTTTTGGAGCATTCTCCGTCTCTCTCGCGTAGAGTGAAGAATCGGCTTGTGCATGCCGCGATCCGCCTGTCCAAGGTCTTCGACATTGCGCCTGAGCGCCTAGTGCTCAAAAATCACCTCGAACTCCGCGGAAAGGATCCAGTTGCTTCGGGCAGCTTTGGTGAGGTCTACAGGGGTGCGTCTATCCTCTCATCCGACGTGCCACTGTTGGCGAGCTGCTTTCAGGTGTCTTGAACAGTGAGGAGGTATCCATCAAAATGGTCAAGGTCTATCAAAGAGGCGGATCCTCTGCATCCAAGGTGAATGGCATCTAATTATGACCATCGTGATGCTAACACCGCCTGTGGCAGGAGTTCACGAAGGAGGCGCTGATATGGCGCCAGCTCAACCACCCTAACGTGCTTCCTTTCTACGGCGTGTATTACTGGGACGACTCTCACAGCCGCCTGTGCCTTGTTTCGCCATGGATGGCGCAAGGAAACGTTGTAGACTATCTGAGGAAGGATTTGCCCTTGACAAATAGGGTCGCGCTGGTACGTTCGTTTCTCGGTCCTGCCCGGCCATGTCCTCAGACAAGGATCCATCAGGCATACGACATCGCGAATGGTTTGGCTTACCTGCACGAAGAGAACATCATACACGGTGACCTGAAAGGCGTGAGTCTAGTTGTGACAGTCATGAGAAAGCACAGCGCGCTAACAATCATCATGATGCAGGTGAACATTCTTGTGTCCCACTCCGGCAATGCGTGTATCGGGGACTTTGGTCTGGCGTCCGTATCCCTCGGCGACGTTGCATCCATGCCGAATTATGAGTCCAGCAACTCCTCGTCCTGCCAAGGTACTACGCGTTGGCTCGCTCCCGAAGTTTTCGAGACCGGTGTCATCAGCGCCAAGAGCGACATATACGCCTTCGCTTGCGTTCTCTACGAGGTCAGTAGCGCTGTCGTATCCTTCGCCTCGCTCGACTGAACGCGCTTCGCCAACAGCTCTTCTCCGGCTGCCCGCCTTTCGCACACATCCGCCTGGACGCAACGGTAATGTGTAAGGTCGCCTTCCTGCAGGAGCGGCCCACCCGGCCTTCATCACTCGCGCTCTCCGACGCCGTCTGGGCGTTGATAACGCAGTGCTGGGCGCAGGATCCCACAGCACGGCCGACCGCGCAGTATGCCCTCATGGCACTCCGCGCGGAATTCGCCGTGACACCCACCGCTGCAACCTGGGACGCGTCTATTCCATCCAAAATTCGCGCAGCTTTGGAGGAGCTACCCTTCTGCCCGACGGTTGACAGCATTCAGCTACTCACCGGCTCGATGTCTCGACGGGTTGTGCCTGCGATTCAAAAGGAGGAGATTTCAACGGCAGCATTCCGGGAGAATGAGGCCACGGTCAAGATCACACGTTTAGGTCCCACCAACGCGAGCAGCAGACATCATATAGTCTCCAATCCACAGGGACCCAAGGAGCGCACGAAGTCTGCCACGTCAGGGCATCGAGCTACTACCCCTTCCCTGTACGGCGCGGCCCGTCCACGGTCAAGCACTATGAGCGCCCGTGCGCCGACATCCGTCCCTCGTGCGCCAGCATACGTCCCCCGCTCGTTAGAGCGGTCCCACAGCGCACCATGGCCAGCCGAGACGCGCCAATCACGCTCCATCTTCGCCCGCCCCTGCGTACGCACCCCGTCTATCTCCTCCATCAGCAGCGTCAGCCCGCCCGCGCCGTTCTCCGCCACCCCATGGGAGTCGCGATCCGGCGCTCGTCGCGAGTCGCAGTTTGAGTTGGACTGGGACGAGGGTGACACCCTATGGTCGGAGGAGGGATACCAGCAGACCTCCTGGGACAAGTGTAGCATTTCGTCATCCCGCCCGACGAGTCCTGCGCTGTCCGCTACCTCCACCTGCATCGACAGCCCCTCGACGCATTTTGAGGGCCACTCCTTCCCGGAGACACAGCTCAATCCAAAGGCCGCGGTGTTCGTCCCGCGCGCGATGCCATGGTGGTCAGAGTAAATGGTGACCTCACATCGACCTCAAAGTGATTGAACTTGTATTACTTGCTTTCGCCGATGATGTTATTTATGCGGATCCTTGCCAACGGTGCTTATGGCACCTCGTATTGTAACCATATGCCCAGTATGTATGTCCTATGCGAACCAGATCAACATGGATTCTGAGAATCGAAACTGAGTGCAAGCGCTCGAGACAACAGATGGCAACCAGCGAGCAAGTGAATGAGGTGATGTACCGCGAAAAAGGACCGTCTCCAGACAGGGTCAAGCATAAAGCGCACGTTGTTGTCATCGCCATGAACGGAAGATTGTAAGCCTTATACAAGTCCTGCATACAGAGAAGTTGAGTTGTGACTTGCCGGTTACGACATGACTCGAACATGAGAACGTCGATCGCGGATGCAAGATGCTCTGGTGGAACACATCATCGAGCGCTGCGCGAGGCCGTCAAGCGCGGAGATCGCATTCAGGCGCGGATACCGAGTCGTGGAGCACCAAGCCTGGCAAGTGGACACCGGTTACAGGCGGCTATCGAATGAAGTGGTGGCTGTCGATCCTCCAGCGCACAGCGGATACATTGTGCAGATAGTGTACAGAATGTACAGAGTGTACAGTGTTACATCCCGGTGCGCCGGGAATACTTACTTTGTCAGGCCTCGCCTTGACTTCCCGCAGCGCTAGGGCTTATTGGGTAGGGGCACAGGACTGGTAGGCAGTGGTGCCGTTAGGACCTCACAACCAGTCTCGGTGATCCTAAGGAAAAGGCAGATGAATCAGCGAATTGGACGGAAGGAGAGGTGCCAAACAAAGAAGCCAAACAAAGTCCCAAATGATAACGGAGCCAAACATGGAGAACAAACAAACTCACAGCAAGGCGTCCTCGAACTGCGCGCTCCGCTTCCCGTCCACGGTCGACGCGGTCCAATTGTCTGGCCAGTGGACTTCTGCCCAGTTCCCGCCGAGGTTGATCATCTGTGGAGAAGGTCAGCTACGTCGCGAGCTACAAAAGCCAGGAGAACTTACAGGCTCAATGGTAAAGACCTGATTTTGAGACGCGATTAGACGAGAAAAGACTTGTAGAATATGCGCGCACCATTCCTGGCCTCATCGTACCGACCGCCTTGTTCTTTGCATAATGCGGAATATTCGGCGCGGTGTGGAACAGGTCGTTGATGCCGTGCCCTGTGTATGTGCGTACGACGGAGCAGCCATTCTGGCGGGCAACGGGCTCGCTGAAATAGAATTAAACCCATCCCCGAGCACCTCGACTAGTGCACGTACATAACCTTGCCAACGTCGCGGAAGAGGACACCCGGTTTGCAAAGCTTGATAGCTTCGTCAAGCGCAGCACGCGTTGTTCGAATGAGCTTCTCGGATTCCTCGTCGATCTCTCCGACCGGGTAGGTGGCGTTCAGGTCTCCATGCATACCTTCTCACCGTATAAGCACCGTGTGAACGCGGCGAATGAGCGACGTACCGTCGTAGTACAGGGACACATCTACGAGGAGGACGGGGCGGTGATGAAAACCATGGTACGCAGGGAGACGAGCAGGACCTCACCGATGTTATTATATCGCCATCGCGCAGCTTGCGCTTGTCCGGAATGCCGTGGCAGATGATCTCATTGACCGATCTACGATATAAGCGCTTGAGCGTGGGCATGCCTGAGGGGTTGCGTGACGTACGTGCAAACGGATTTAGGAAAGTTGCGGTAGTTCAGGGGGGAGGGGTAGGCGTTGCGCTCGATCGTCGCGTTATGCACGATCTCGTCAATTTCGTCCGTGGTGATCCCGGGCCTGACGGCAGCGGCGGCGATATCAAGAATCTCGCGGCCGAGCTGGGGATGGCGTGAGCGCGAGGTACGATGCAGATTAGATGCCACACACTCGAGAGACTGTGCGCATTTTCTCCTGCTCCTCGGCGTTGAGGATGCGGGGCGCGCCGCCTGACCGCCTAATCTCAGACGTCGGTACACCTAGATGGGGAGTGTTGTCAACTTACAAGATCGCGCGTGTCTTGTATATGAAGGTGCGTGTACCATCTTTGGCGTAGTCTGGGCGCGGGATGTGGTCAGGAATAGCGCGCCGCGGAGACAGCGGATACATGGGGCGGAGGGTGCCGGTAAAGTTGTAGTTCGGGAACGGGTTGTAGGCCTTGTCTGCGGTAGTACTTTAGCAGGGAACGCAGATCGGGGAAGGGGGAACGAGTACCATCGGACGCTTCGTTTACGGATGGCAGCTTGAGCTTGGCGAGATCGTGCACTATCTTGTGCGATTTCTTGCGAGCAAGGTAAGATGAATGGCTGGGTGTAACGTATGCACGCACCCCTGGGTCTGTCAGCATCGCGCGCATCGAATGAACAGACACTCACATCCCGACTTGAAGCATTCCTGGCCGCAGAAGAAAGACCCGCTGATGCCGAGCCTGGAGGTACGGTGAGCGCAGGCAAAGGGGGGCTAATAATTCAGATACTTGTGGCACGTCGGGCACTCGAGGCGCGAGGGCGGGTGTCCGTTCGGGCAGTCCGCGCTCTGGCACTTTACGTCGCCGCTCATTTTCCCTTGTTTCTGCCTTTACGACTGACTGCCGACGGGAGACCTAGAGATCTCGAGAGGTATCGAGGGAAGGCAATGTCTACGACCAGTGGACGCAAATTGCTATTGGACGCAGTCGATGCAGGATCCGAAAGCAAGCAAAAGTTACAATGAATACTGCCACGTGACATCATCGGGACCCATGCCGGCATCTGCCGTCGTGGACGTTAACGTTCAAGCGGTTCACTAGCATGGGACGTACTTGACCTAGACCGCCCCGCCCATCTAAGTAGCCTGATCAAGCACCTGAACTAGGTTCGAATATGAACAAATGAAATAAAGAGTGAAGACATACAATCGACGGTAAGTACTGACTTAGCAAGGCCTGGAGAAAACTGGTTATTCATCGGTCACTCGGTCCGGCGCGCCATGTGGTTGCTATACACGAGTTCGCAAGTTCGGCTTCGCGCAGTTCCTGGGTGCCACTTCCATCTTGCGCCCCTTGCTCCTTCCGTAAGCCCCAATCAGCATGTGAAGATGGACGCTGCGACTACATGCAGCTCTCTCTCGTATCTCTCTGGGGTCGGAACCAGCCAATGCCATTCGGCAAAACTGCCGTCGTAACTCGGGATGAACGTAGAGGGTAGGTACCAGTAAGTACCAGGGTACCAGTAAGTACGTACGCGTAGGGTCGTAGCATTAAGTATTAAACGGGGAGTGCAACTACTATCGTATCGAGGTGGTAGCAAGAAGGCGGGGGACAGTGCAAGTCGTACAGAAGGTCGGAGGATGCGCGCAGTAGGCACGGATGCAAGCAAGATAAGTGAAGAATATGAAGGTTAAGTTATGTGGCGTGGTGTGCAATGCGAAGGACAACGTCGGGGGAGGGAAGAACTATGACGATCTATAGGAGTAAGGGTGCGAGGGGGGACGAAAGCGATATGGACAGCGATACAAATGGACGAGCGAAATAAATGGTAATCGTAAGGTAGAAGTCGAAGAGGTCGGGAGAAGACAACGGTGAGCCGGCCGTGCGACTGTGGCGCGAGATCAGAACACAGTGGCATGGAAGACGACGGCGACGCACATTATGTTTTAACGCCTATAGGGCAAGACCTCCAGCTTGTACGCGACCGTCGTGTCGCTGCAGGCCTTGCGCAGCGCCTTGTACCGCTGGGAGCCGAGTATGTCTGCCAGCGCGGCTTCGTGCTCGGCGACCCACTGCGCTGGCGGTAGTCCGCGAATAGTACGGTGAACGCCCTGAGGGAGGTGCTCCTCGAAGGCCAGCGTGACTACGCCAGGTAGCAGGCACTGGATGAGGTTGAGGATGTCGTTGATGGGGGGACATATCTTGCGGACCGACTCGAACGTATCCGAGTGGAAGACCATCTGCCACTGCACGCGCCGCTCAGGGGAGAAGAAGGAGGACGCCTGGATGGGGAGCTGCAGTCGTAGCTTCGGTCCGGCGGGGAGGCCTGCCGACGAGCGCCATATGGAGGTCGCCTCGAGCACGAAGAGCATACGAGGGTCGGAGGCGGACTGGTCTGTCCAGTTGTGTTTGTGGACGAGCTGGGACTTGAGCGTGTTGAGCCAGCGGTGGGCGCGCGCATACGTCGCGCCTAACGCGTCTGCCGTGGTGAGGGGGATGCGGGTTCGGTGGGCCCATTCGTCCATGTTGCGGACATCGCTCGAGAAGACGACCTCGGTGCGCGGCTTGGCCATGGCGCGTTATGTGGGGAGATATAGGATTACGAGGGGAAGATTATGTGACGAAAGGTCTATTCGGACGACTGGAGGGGTGTCAGAAGACCGAATGCGACGCGCCGTGCGGGACGCGGTAGGCAACTCACCCGTAATAAGCGACGCGAGACTGAGCGCGACGAGGCGAAGATAAGAGACCCGGAGCACGTAGAGTAGAATAATTATCCGACAAGGGCCAGCGGATAGCGGCGGCGGCAGCGACGACGGCGACTGAGGCGACGGCGGCTTGCGGAGGGAGGGGATGAGAGACAGGAGCGTGCCAGTCGGGATGGCGCGCTTTTGAAGGTGAGCGGGAGTCGGACCCTGGTCGAAAAGGGTCTGAATTGAATATATCCACCCATTTCTGTTCGCCGTTAAACGTGTACTTAGCAACACGAAATTTTCCGAATTTCACAAGGCCCCGACTTCCCAGCGCGCACGTCGCGTGATCTCCACTTGCTAAAAGCGTCCTTTTATGCCCAATGGGAAGGAGATACCGATCCTTTCCGCTTGCATTGTTCTGTTCGTCCACACTGCGGTTGTATGCACGAACACGTTTCATGCTGCGCGACCGAGCGGGTGCGAGGCAGCGAGCAGGCAAGGAAGACGCTGAAAACGAGTCGCACCGCGCCACTGCTCTTCTTTCCGCGGAAACATTCTCAGCCTGGGGTCGCGGATGCAATTTGTCAAATTCCAGGATATTTTCCGAAGCTTCTTCGCCCTTGGGCTTTCGGAGGCGGGACACCGGGACCGGTCACCGGTATCAATGGCAACATGGCATATTTGGCCTGAAACATGAGGAAATTCCAGACGCGTCCGCCGGTGACGTAGCGGCGCGACGCGCGACCCGGACGCGACGACCGACCACTGCGGCGCACGACGCGTCGCGCTGGGGACAATTCAGCCACAGCATGGTGGGAAAAGCGCAGAGGGCAACGCGCTCTCCCTCGGCATTCAAAAAAACCATATCCCTCGCTTCCTGCAGGAGAACTTCTAGGGCGCGAGACCCTGCTCAGTTCAACCGAGTTCCCTGACCGGGAACCGCATAGGCGCCCGTCCGGCCGTCGCAAATAAATGACGCGCCGCTTCTGCGCGGGACCGTGATCGCTGCGCCAAGCTTCCCCAATTCCGGTCATCCGGGTGAGGAGGATCGAGATCGCGCCGTCGGCCTGGAGCGCTTTGCATGGGGTGCAGCGGCCGACGAAGATGATGCGAGGCAAATGCGAACACCCATGTGGCTCCACGCGACGGTATGGAACGTCGCTGGCCTCGTCATGGAAATGGTATCGCCATGAGCTGCCGCGGCTGCAATTTTCCACATTCAAGGCGTTTCCAGTCGCGACAGCTCGCCTCGGTGTCAGAGTCCAGAGTGCGAGCGAACAGAAGGAAAATATCACGTCGCGTAACGCACGCGATCGTCACAGTCGCGCCAGTCACGTGGCTAGGTCATACGGTCACAATGACTCGGGGTCACACTGATTTAGCTCTTCCATTGTTCTTTCATCATCCCGCCGAGCATTGTTCGAGGCAGCTCTTCCGCAAGCAATGGCCGTCGCATCTAGCTCCTCTGACGCTGCGGTCTTTGATGTCAACGAAGCCTTCCAGCGCATCCTTAGTGATGAACATGTATGTCCATGTTCACTCACTTACCCGTACCACCTGATTCTAAATCGGTTGGTCATTGGAGATATCTACCCCCCTTGCCGCTATCCTCGCTTTGAGCGAACTGATAGAGAGATCAGATGGTGCGTAGCATGGCTCCACTGCGTGCGTGGCAAGGCCGACCTTGTGTTTTTGTTAGCGGAAACCATGTTCGAGCTCGTTAACGCTCTGAACGCGGGAGCGAAGGCTTTGAGGCAAAAGAACGTCAACCCCATCAGTTTGAATGCAGGCTGTGAACTCTTCATTGCATTCGTCACGCTGTTTCCTCATAACACCTCCGTACGGCGTCTGCTTCTCCGCGCGATACAAGGCCATATACTGACCCCAGGCCGCCTATCCTTCAGAGTATCCCGGAGCTCAAACGCGAGCTTATACGTCAGAGCAGACAGTACGCCGAGGAGGCTCTTACTTATCGCGACAAAATTGCAAATCTTGCGCTCGGATTCATCAAAGATGACTCTGTGGTGAGCACGCCCGCGCGCTCGTGTTTGCCTGCTGGAGGCTGAGACAGGCCCGAGATTCTCACGCACTCGTACTCTCGAGTCGTTATGAAGACACTTCTTATGGCACACAAGCGGAAGCGGATATCGGGTAAGTTCTTCTCAAGGCGTAGGCCTGCATGAACGCTCACCGCGCGTCAGTATTCGTCACGGAAGCTCGGCCGCGTGGTCTTGGGTACGCCTCAGCTTGTTGACGGGTGCCCAATGAACGGCCAACTGACGCGAGGCATCGACAGGATCAAGACTGCCGAAGTCCTTCGCGCAAATGGCATTCCCGTTACAATCGTCCTCGATTCGGCTGTCAGCTACGTGATGGAGAAAGTAGACTTCGTGCTCGTGGGCTCAGAGGCAGTAGTCGAGTCCGGAGGGCTCGTGAACGCGGTGGGCAGTAACCAGATTGCCATCATCGCAAAGGCTGCCAACAAGCCGTTCTACGCGCTCGCAGAGAGGTATGCATCCCTCTTCCTCTTCCTATCAGTCAGGGGTGTTAACAAATTCCCAGCTACAAATTTCACCGCCTTTTTCCACTGTCGCAGTACGACCTGCCGACTTCCAAACCGCACGTGCTGTCGTTCCTTCCTGCTCCCCAGTCCGCGCCGCCGACGCATGCCGAGGGCGAGGAGGCAACGAAGGCGTCTCGGGCCAGCAAACCAACCTACGAGCCCATAACACAGGAGCAAATTTCACAGAGCAACCCCGACGTCGACTACACGAGGTATGACATCCAATCCTTATCCCGCAAACATCATTAACAGACGTCGAGGCCCGACTTAATATCCCTCGTCTTCTCCGACGTGGGAAGCCTGACGCCCGAAGGCGTTAGCCAGTATCTTGTGGGCATGTTCGCAGGATAATTCACGTGTATACCTCGTATATGCGACGGAAATGATCCACGGACGGCCGTACTCTGCTCCCTGTGCGCGGGACGCTCGGCTTTTTTTGATTTTTTGCTTCAACCTCCGCCACTGCTTCCTCCTCCTCGCTGGCAGCCTCTAGATACACGTCGCATATCGCGGCAGATCCCGACGCCTTTGACGTGCGCGGACGCTGTCCCTGCCTCGGAGCTCTCTACGGATTACTCCTTCCGCATGTCAATACATCGGGGTGTGCGCCCACAATTGCGTCTTTCCAAAAGTCAGCGATTCTCAAGATATGCTTTCGATCCTTCTGGTAGAGCCAATCTCAGGTCCGTATTCCGGCCACGCTGTCGGTCCTCCAGTATCGCGAGTCATCGATAATCTTCCTTAGGCGTGGGCGACGGATCTTTGCAGGATCATTGTGCTTGTTTTCGTCATAGGTGGCCCGCAAGGCCGATTGCTGCCTACTTGGGACGCGTGCAGATGTTGGTGCACGCGCGAACCACTGATGTCACACCGCCGCCTCGGTACTCTCTTGCAGTTTCCTCTCCTTCCAACACGCTTGAGAATTGCCTCGGGAGAGTGGCCTGGCTAGCGCAGGCTGGCATACGGATTCGACCGATGCGTCGATCGCGATCAGCTGTCTGGAACTCGTCCGCAAACCGGCTCTATCGATTTGTCACCGTTGGAATTCTACAGGACATGCTCTCTGAAGCTTATAAGCGTCTAAGGTTGAGAACAGTGGCGAACAAGAACCGCCTCCCGCCTCTCTCCTCTCACTACCATCTATTCCCCCATCTTCTACGCTCCCCACGCTCCACGATGTGCAGATTGCGCCAGTGCGCCGTCTCCCTCTTCCCTATTGTGCTCGCATTCTGAGGCGACGAGTAGAGTCACACATAAGTACACTTACTGTGGCCACCGGACGGCTCTGGTACGTCGCAATATTATACGGGCTATGTACCTACTGACGCGCCCCCCACAGCCAGACGAAGAGGTAAGTCGCCTCCTCAAGGTCTGCAGAGGGGAATTCAGCGTCCTCATTTGTCGGCCGACAGATCAAATGCGACAATCGCCACTGCAGATTCAGCACGACGCATCCGCCAGGCGACTGTGGGCCTAACTGCAGATCAACTTGCTGGACGTAGTGAGTCAAGCGCAGCTGCAATGTGGCTACGGGGCTGACGCTAAGTGCGTCCTTCTAGCCGCGCATTTCCTGAACAGTACGGTATGAGTGTCGAATTCGCCGTAATCGAGCGCGCGGCTGATGTCGGTTATAGAGAGGCAGATCCAGAGTTATTGTCCGCAGTGCCAGGCGCTAGGCCGTCGATGAGGGGGGAGGATGATCCAGCGCATGCTCGAGCAGTTTGAAGTATTGCGGGGACTGGCGCCTGGCGCGGTGGTCGTCGTCTCAATGTTGTATAGTGAACCTAATCCTCACCATCGCACATCTGTATAATTTTCAGCACTCTATATTCTTTTATTCGCGACGACAATGAAGCGTGTGTGCAGTCGGATGGGGGATCGAAGTGACCGTAAGGGGGATGTTGTATAGCGCGAGGATGCTTGCTACCACATGTCGTCGTGCGTGGTGGGGCAGGCGCACCTTGTACGGCTTATCCTCGTCGCGTGTGCCCCCAAGTCCTGCTCATCTCCACCGGCGCGTCGAGGGAAGCTTCGACAGAGCATTGGCTGAACACAGGAAGGGTCTGGATTTTTGTGGACCGCGTCTAGCGCGAATGGCGTTGGGGGACCATCCCATCCGGTCTCGTCGTCTGGGCGAAGTGCCACCGACGAATAACCCGGACGCAGTAGCAGGTAGCTATCGACTATCGATGGATGGACTGGGAGCAGCAAGGCAAAGGGAAGATTAGAAGGACATCGCACCGGGTGCCTGCACGCGGATTTTTGGGCGGCGTGGCAGGCCGGGTGGGTTTCTTCGGTAAAACAAATTTGGGACGGCGTGGGCGCACAATGGCCTTCATCCAGCACACCCAACGGCCCCATACAGCGCGCAAACGCCTTTTTCGAACGGCAGCAGAGGCCCAGGAAATTCGAGAGAGCGAGGAACTCGCGTGGATCAGGCTCCGTTACTGAATTGTTTGTTGAACGGAAGCAACAATCGGGAGATAAAAGTATCGCATGGCAATCCCTGGGAAAAAGCTTATACCAGATTTGGACGTGCCCCTTATCACTCTTTCTAGATCTCTCAAGTTCAACTCCCGCTAGGCGTCGCCACGATGCAAACCATGGATGGCTCTATTCAGTGGCTATTCTCACTGAGCTCACTGAGGAACACCCCGACGGAGCTCCCCATTGAAAAAGAGATGTACGACAGAGCGCGCGGAGTGGAGTTTCTCTTTCGCTTAGGGACTTCACTTCAATTGTTAGTGCCCTTCGCACGCCTCGCGCACTTCTCAGTCTGATGGATCGCAAGGCCAACTGCAGCAATGCTCACGGCTGCAACATGGTTCCATAGGTTCTACATGCGCCACGCTATGGGTGACTTCCACCGCCAGGTATCGCTTGCCATGTTCTGATTATATGAATGCACATCATTGAATGCTTTGCAGGACGTTGCTGCCGCGTGCGTGTTCCTGTCGACGAAGACAGAGGAATGCGGCAGGAAACTGCGCGACGTAGCCAAGGTTTACCACGCAAAGGCTACAAATACAGACACGAAAACGTGTCTTCGGACAGTAAGGTCATTGCTTTTCAGGGCTTTGACGTCAACGAGCCATTCACAACGGTCCTCAGGAAGTTGAGAAGATAGGCTTGGACATACTACACACGGAAGAGTACCTATTGGAAGCACTCTGCTTTGACTTCCTCATTCAGAATCCTCACAACGATCTCATCGACCTTTTTGACGAGGCCCAGAGCGATCCTGACCTGCAGGATTATGCTTGGAGTATTGCACATGACTCGTACGTCTTCCCTGTACCGACCCTGTGTCTGTACTCACGTCTAGAAGATACAGGACGCCGTTGTGCATACTGTTTCCTCCCCGCATCATCGCGGCTGCCTGCTACATCCTGGCCCAGGCGGCTGCCGACGATCCCAGCGCGTCTTCTTTGGATTCGCGCCTGGCAATCACCGCGCCTTCATCGACACTGCCTACACCGCCTACGCACAAGGCACGATCACCTGACGCGTCGCGCTATGTAATCGAGCACTACGCACTCACACCGGCAGAGGTCCAGGACGTAACAGGTCGCGCCGATTTTCAGTCTTCTTTGAAAGCTAGCATTGTCTAACGTCTTCTGCAGACGCTATAGACATACTTCTGGAGTTTTACCGATGTCAGGACGAGGAGTTCGCCCCCCACGTCCATCTGGTATCCCGCGTGCGTTTTGTTTGGCTCCAAGTCTCCTCCACGAACGTCTCTGATACACTACGTAGATCCCTGCACCGAAGCTGGCCACTCCACGAGAGCCCATCTACCGACCCTGGCCTGAGGTCGCCATGTACACCAGGCCATCGGCGTCTGAGCCGGCGGCATCCAAAGCCATCACACCAAGTTCATCGCATGGCGGACACACGCCACAGAATATCCAAGAGTCGACGAGAATGGATCTAAGCTGATTCTAAGTACACATGCGGGATGCACTGTACACTATGCTACAGGGCGGGCGTTATTGCATTATGCCATGAATTGGCCTCGTGGGTCACCCTTCTGGGTCTCTGTCGACCCAGTCGACATCATGTCGTCCTCCTTCTCGGGGACGCCGTCCAGCGTCAGTTTGAGGCGGATGTAATCCCACTCGTTGACTTTGCGCTTCGCGTTCTCAATCTGGTCTTTCGTCCTGAAGATTGGTGCGCGGGGCCCGGAGTTCGTCAGGGAGTCCGTGGATAGGATCCCGGAAGCGGAGGCGATGGACTCTAGTTCTGCAAGGGACATGAGCAACGAGGACGCAGTATCCACAACCCTAGCGCACGCACCATCGTCCTTCCCCGACCACTCGGATTCCGAGCCGTTCGGGTCCGCAAGGGTATGTCTGATTCCAGGAAATTAATTGTACGCCAGTTTCGCACAGGCTCGGGCACCTACATGAAGCGGTGGTCAGACGGGGGGCGGCCACGGCTAAGAGAGGGAGAGCGTCATGGCCGCCTCCGTGCTCTGGCCCATCACGTCGTAGACCGTGCTCGGGGACCAAAAGAGGCCGGCATGCTCGGACTCCCCACACACCTTGGCAATCGACATGCTGCCCGGGGCCTGGGAAGCGGAGGCGAGCCAGAAAGCGAGGCATTCCATCACGGCCGGCGTCGTGCTGTTATAGTCGATGACCGGGCCGACGAATGCCGTCGTCCACCCTGTACAAACGATGAGCGAGTGTCACGTAGACGAGGACCGATACGCACCTGATGAAAAGTGCCCGAAGACCCACTGGTTGTAGTTTGTCAACACGAACCAGTGCGAGTTGTTCTTTACGCAGGTATCCCAAAGCTGGAAGATAAGGGTTAGCAAGAGCCAGATGTTCGATGGGGAAACGCACCTTTGCCCATATACGTTGCTTGCCTTCCAAGTCGGAGGGTTCTGGCTTCTCGCCGACCCGCGGTTCGATGCCATGGAATGGTGGGAACTATAGCAAGAGGTTAAGACGTGGACGGTAGGGTACCAAGACGAGCACTCACGTGTCTCAAGTCGGCAAAGTTCCTAATGTCCTGATCACTCAAGATCCATGGTGGCTGAACGGCGACCAAGACCGATCGCCTAAATCTTTCGATCAACATGGTCGTGTTCTGGGGCCCATCGATGCCCTCGCCCTCCAGCGCCGGCGCCCATAGCAAGTAGCGGAAGATGGAGCTGTCCTGATCGGTCGGTCCGTGTTGGAACGAGTGTCCTTTCGTCGCGTCGTAAAAAAGTACGTGCATGATTCGTTGTACAGTAAGGAGCGGAAGGGAATCAATCCAGGGCAGCAGGCTGTAGACAGGGCGTCAGTGGCTTTGTGGCGACGCGAGGACAGCCACGCACCGCGTGAGGTCAGAAGGCCGTCTCAGAGGTGCATGTCCGATGTTGGCGAAGCTTGGGGCAGGAACGGTGGGGGATTCGCCGTTGATGTAGTCGTGATCCTCCTGGAAGATGGACTCGCTGGGGATGTGCGTGTCGTTCCCTGTGCCAGAAACGTTAGCTGCGGTCGGGCGAGGGACATGTGGCACGCACAATGAAAGACCATGTCCACAAACTCCTCTTCGGTGAAGGCACGGATGTGCTCGAGCAACCGGTAGCGCTCCCCGCGGACGGAGAGCGCGTTGCGGTGCGACTTGTGACCGGTCGGGGGGAGCGCAGTCGGCGCCGACGCGTCCAGAACGAGGTCGGGGAGCTGGGCGTCGCTGAGGTAGAGTCTGATGTTGTCCATGACGCGCGCGTACACGCGGGGCTGGCTCGAGAAAAGTCCAAAAAACATGACGATCGGTACAACCAGGTAACGATGCTCGGGAGGGAGATGAGGGGCGGAGGAAAGAACAAGATGGCGTCTATGGCAACCGGCACTGCTTAAAAAGATGAACAAGACCCATTCAGGCCCGAAAAGGGAATCTTGTCTGTCTTGGGAACAAAGACACAAGCAAGGTTTGACTCCGGCTCGTGACGGCAGATCGGTCGCTTGTTCTTTCGCTCAAAAAGGCAAGTTTGCGGAATGTTCTCACGGCCTCGTGCTGCCTTGTGTTCGAACACGCTGGCGTGCCGAGCGCGAGGCCTTCCTGGAGTCGTTCCAGGCGGTGATCTGCAAACTGCTGAGATCTCCCCGTCGGACTGAGCGCGTATGCGGATTAGCCGTGAATATTGTGCGTCCATCAGTACATACGTAGGATAATAATACGCGAGTCCAAAAGAGTCCCAGTCCGAGGCCATAAAGTACGGATACATACATGCGCGGCCGCCAGGGCCCCTTCCCCAAAGGTAGTGATAACAAGCCCAAGACCAGAGTCCGAATAATTGCGCCAGTCCCAATAGTCGTACCGCAAGCCCTAGTGGCAGCCCAATATGCCGTTCCTCTCGCGGTGGACGCAGTCCGGGCAGCGCGTCGGGCTCTCGCGAATAGGGTTTTTAGCCGGAGGTGCCATCTGCCGCACGCATCCCGGGCTTCGGCACCCTGACTCGTGTATGAGGCATGCTATACGCGGACAGGGAAGGCATCACTTACCGACAGGGTGCCGGCTGCTGAACAGGCAATTAGGCCGCAGGCAGTCTTGTACCTTGGTCGCCACTGCAACGATGAGCGGGAGTGGCGAGAGGCGACGTGGGACTCACTGGAGTAGAAGTGGCCGCAGACCGTGTAGTAGCGTCCGTCAATAACCTGGAGGTACCGTTAGTATCCGTATGCGGTGAAGAGTCAGCGGTGAGCGTACGTTGTGGCACATGGTGAGTTTCGGAAGGTAGGGTTTTCTGAGTGAGTGTAGAGGAGGTGGTGAGAGGAGGTTAAGAGCGCTGACCGTCGGACGCGACCTTCTTATTATGCCCCTGCGCCGTGCACGCTGCAGGTCTCACCCTATGGCGTCGCAGGTGGCAGCCACGGGTGGGCGACTCTCGCATCAGCCAGCCGTCCTTCTCTCCAACAGCCATGAGGGTTCTGGAGCGCGTCACTTGCCCGATCGAGGCTAAAGGCGCCTGCAGGCAGCCCCTTTCACCTCCTCCGCGGAGGGCAGTCGTGTCCGGAGGGTCATTCCACGACTGCCGCAGCGACGAGGAAGGCCTTTGTTCCATCCCCTTGACCCCCAAAGACGGCCGACGGCGGGAGGATATGGGCGTCTGGTTTTCCTCCCTGTTACATTCAAAAGGAAGCTCATGAAGGACACGGTACTCCTCTATTGACCACGCGAGTCGCACGTCAGAACGAGGGTCTCAGGGTTCCCCGCGAGGCGCAACGATGCCCATATGCGGACAGCGAGGAGAAGACATTAAAAACGCACTGTAAGCGACAAGCGACGCAACAGGACCACCATGAGCGGTGGTGAAACACCCGCTTTGATTGACGAGGAGCGAGGCGAGGGCGCGGGTGGTCAGCAACGTGGGCTGCAGGACCGGCAAGCGCTCCGAGAGGACATGTAGGACAAATTCAACACCGCGCTTTTGGAGCAGACAGACTGAGCGCTTGGCTGGCGCTTGGTGGCGTGCGTCCACCTATGTTGCAGAGCGGGGCGTCGTCCGTGTGTTGTCGGACCGGCACGCCTCATACATGGGAAATGGGGCGGGACAGGCGCGGCGCGCTGCTTTGCATCGGGCGAGGTCATATTGAGTGTCAGGGGACGGTTTGCAGAGAGCGGGGAGTATATGGGTTGTATTCAAGCACCCTTCCTCCGTATAGTATTGACGATAATTACGCGTTTGCGGACCTGCGATGGGATGAGAGCACTGCGGACGGGCAGGTAGGCGCGCACGTACCTCGTTCTTGAACGCCTTACGCCATTCTCGCTCCGCAGTCTCCTGCGCTTGTCGCCCTTCCTCTCGTGCCGCAATTGGTATCTATATGTCTTTGACACCTTGTTCCGTGAGAGTATTTGTTGAAGGTTGCGGAAAGCGTCTGCCAAGTCCCGGTTGACTGTACTGTGCGACCTGAGGGCAGCACATCAGCTCTGAGGGACATGCAGCAGCACTAGCATTGCCATACCCTTGTACTTGCCCGCAGGCTGCTGTCTTTCGAGCTCGGGGACTACTGATTTGGACATTGCAGCCCAAGCCTCTTCGGGGGTTGCGCGTTTCCTGCCAGTCCCTTTGTCTTGCAGGGATTGGCCGTAGTCATCGGCAATGATGCGGACCGCAGCCCAGCCCTTTGAGGAATTGGTGCTTCCGGTGGTGGCGTACGGCGACGGAGTCTGCTGTGAATAGGCGCGCGCGGCGACCAGCAGACGCGCGGCGGGCTGGTGAGCACGCATGCGGCGCCGCTGTGGGTGGCAGCTGCCACCGAGGGGCGAGCTATGCGCGAAGCGAGTGCCGCGAGCATGACGACGGAAGACAAGCACTGGCAGACGGCTCGTCACTCGTGCGACGCGGAGGGCGGAACAACAAAAAATGATGGCGAGACGCAGCGGCGCCGGAAAAGGAAACTCGCGGCGCCGCCGTCCTGATCAGCTCTGGATCAGCCATGTCGGCGGACGTGCTCGCGGAGGAATACGAGGCAAGTGGGGCGCGGCGCTCGGCGGGGAACGTGTATCAACGACAAACTACAGGTCCTTGAGTCTATATATCCCGCAGAACTATCCAGTTCGTCGTCCCCCTCCGCCTTCCCCCTCGCGAACCTACTAAGCGCTCGTGCGAAGAAACCTCTGAAAAGGACATTCGCATAGAGGCGGAACCCGACGATCTCGAGGAGGGCGAGGATTCTAGTACGCATCAAGCCCTCTTTCTCCTAGTCCTATATGGCACGACTAACGGCAGGTATTCCCTCGATCAGTCAAGCTCGCGCTCAAGGTTCACTACACCGATGGCTACCCAGACGAGCTGCCGCACCTGGCCCTCGATGTGCTGGAGGGCGACCTAGCAGACTCTGAGCTGGAGGGGCTCATGACGGATCTGCGCACAGTGGTGAGTGCGTGCACAGGTCGCGCCTCCTCCCCCACCTGATCACAATACAGGGCGAGGAGAACCTCGGGCTAGCCATGATCTTCACCCTCGTCTCTCATCTACGCGAGCGATTGTCTGCGCTCGTGAGAGAGCGGGCCCAGAGGCACCAAGCAGAAGAGCACGAGAAGGAACGGATAGCGATCGAGGTGCGTCCCCTTCGCTGTCCGCTACTTCGTCTACTCACTTTTGGGTAGGCTGAGGAAGCCAAGACGCGTGGCACACCAGTTACGATCGAGTCCTTCAGAGCATGGAAAGCAAAATTCGACAAGGAGCTTGCCGAGAAGAAGGCCAAACAAGAGGAAGAAAAGCTCAAGGCCATGACCCCGAAAGAACGCGAGGAGTACAGGCGTACACAATCACGACAATCCGGTAAGTCAGGTGCTACCGCTCCTTGCGACCTCTGACGTCCATCTACAGGCCGGCAGTTGTTCGAAAAGAACAAGAATCTGGAGGACGAGTCGCTGGTGGACGAGGAAGCCACGTCTGTCGACATCAGCCAGTACGAGAGGACAAGAGAAGAGGAGGAAGAGGAGGAGCGTCTGACATGGAGCGACGACGATTAGCGTTGTGCGGCACCCTGGGAAACATGTATCAACATATAACTTGCCTGCACGTCGATGGTACCATCCACTTTGCTTTTGGATTTCTGTATTCCGAGGCGGGCAAGTTCTCGTGTTGATTCGTTGACTCGTCCGCAAAAAAAGTATACATTGGGCGACAACATACAACACACAATGCCCCTCACGAAAAGCCAGTCCGTAGTGTGGGGTGGAAGACCGGCAACGGGTGCGCTTCCGTGTTGAAGACATACTCTGCAATTTCGTGAGCCATTGCACAAAAAGAAGAAGAATACCACGTACTATCCAAGGGTAGGACGCTCGCGTCTTCAAACAGCAAGAACAAGTACTTCAGCGTCTCGCTCTGTGAGAAGGGACCCGTCAGCATTCGTTCTCCTTCCTTCCTTCCGCTGACACCACCGCCCGCCCAAGAGACCCACTCACCATCAAAAACGTCTCCATCTTATCATCCTTCTCCGACCTCACATCGTCCACGTTCATAATCCCTGCATACCCGCCCCCCTCGAGCTTGCAGTACTTCTCGATCGCCTGGAAGATGTCCCAGCCCCAGGCGCGGTACCGCGTGTCGCCCGTGAGCCGCCAAGCGATGAACAGGCTCTCCACCGTCTCGGGGCTGGAGGATTTGGGGGTCAGTGTCTCGCGCGCGCACAAGTCCGGCGCAGCTGGCGCAAGATTCCGGCGCAGCTAGCGCAAGGTTCGCAACGCAACACGGAACACGTACCGGAGGATGTACCGGGCATCGTAGACCGCGGGCTTGCCGGCGCTGCGGGGGTGGGGTGAGCCGTGATTCTATGAGGGAAAAAGCCACTTACGCCGCGCCCTTGATATACCAGTCCTCTGGCACGCCCTGCTCGCGGATGCCGTCGGAGGGAATGCGGAAGTGCACGATCTCGGGTGAGAGGCCGCTGCGAGGCGTGTGAGCCGCCGACTCCACCGCGCTGTGAATAACTCACGTCTGCGTGTCATGCGTCGCCATGCACGTCTTCACGAGCTCGACACCCGTCGTCCAGTCGCGCTGACCGACTTCGGTCAGTTCGTCGGGATGTGGGGGTACGGAGACGTTGTCCGCGGCGGCCTCAGTAGTCACGGCGCCAAGCATCAAGGAGCCGCCGAGGAAGCAGACCAGATGGTCTTGCTTAGGGACGAGGCGCCATTGGCTAGGAAATGGTCAGTGAGATGGCATGCCGAAGGCGACATATTCGAAGACGCACACTCCACCCTGCTGATTCCTTTCGGGTACCAGCTCTGAAGTATATAGGAGGTTTGTACCCATGCTTCTAGAGACAAGGGTCTTATGGATACCAGCCATGGCATCTGCGTACATCTGGGCAAACATCTGTCAGAGGATCCAAGATTTGTTGGGATTCAGAGGGCGCACCTGGCGATACACGTCTTCCGAGCCGTCCTGCAGGGCTCACTCAATTTTGGTGCTTGAAATGTAGGTGGGGGATGCGTACCGTCTGCAAATACTGCTTACTACTTCCAGTCAGCAGGGTGAAAGAGTACATTAAATCGAGAGACGGACGCACATGAGATACTCATAGTATGAGTCACCACGAGACCCCAGCCGGATCGGCGTGGCCAAGAACTGGCCTCCCTCTGCCCTGCAGTAAGGTGAGGCACAACAGTAGACACGCGTGAGCGACCTACGACATGAAGATGGGCAGGACAGCCTGGGGAATCATGTTGTCCTTGATGACGCGCATGACCTGCTCAGCCTTACGCCAGTATTCATCGTTGTCGGTGAGGTGTGCGAGGTACTTGAACTCCAGCTGTAAGTCGCGGCCTCCGCAGTGCTGACGAGGCCCTTGTTGTCCGGGTCGTCGGAGCCCTGGCGCAGCTTGAGGTTTACCCTTGGGAGAGGTAGGCCGGTCTTGGTGTCGAAGGCAGGCAGCATGCGGTCCGCGAGGTCGACAGCCTTTCGAGGTATAACGAATCCCTGTACGAGAGATGGTGTGCGGATAGCAGACCGCCGAGAACGCGGATGGTGGTCTAGTCGAAGAGAAATGAAATAAGTGACTCATTGCGAAGAAGCCGCCACAAAGTACCTCGAAGGTCGAGAACTCTCCCTCTTGATCGAACGAGAGGTTGTTGGCGATCCATCCGCGGGCGCGCTGGTATTCATCGTCGAGATGCATGAGCAGCATTGTGTCAATGGAGTCGACGACGGTGTAGCCAATACCCTGGCCACCACCAAGATTGGAGCCGGTATGGCTTATTGGGTGATACTCGTCGTATCCCATAGCATCCTTCTCTGTGGATATAGTCAGAGAGGACGTAGCGTGCGTGTTGAGGGGACAGTCGCACCGTATGCATGCCACGCGTGCTGAGGTGCTGTGAGTTACTGCTATGATTGCAGTTGTCGCCGCGCACCTGAAATGCCCGCACTACAGCATCGCGCTTGTCCACGTCTGCAGTGAAGTCTGCAGCTTGCCCGCTCAGCCCGTCGAAGCGCTGGCCGGACGACCGCCCTTCGAAGTAGGTATATGTCTGATAGAATGCAACATTAACATGGATATAGTGTAGCACGGCAGTCCTCACCTTCGTGGCTGTTAGTAACAACCCAACTGCAGCGCCGATTATTAAGAGACGGGCAAGTATGGGGTTGCGCTTGACGTCCGTGCCCTTATCCATCCCCCCTTTGGACGCAGGGGCATCCTTGTCGCCAAGCTTTGCGGTCCTCTTGCGGAGGCGCGCGCCGTTGTCTGCCATAGTAAATACAATGGCAGTCCCAACGTGTCAGTGTGCGAGTTCAGATCAGGAAACAAGGACGTGTCATGGTCATTGATGGCAAACACGCGGGCGGCAATCAGCCGCACACGTGTGTGACCTGATCGCGGAAGTTCGAGCTTCAGTCGGACTTCAATCGAGCCAGCGCAGGACCACGACGCAGTCTGGGTGGGGCATGTCCCCAGACTTAACCGTGTATCGGGCGAATTCTGGAAGAAAATCCTTATAAATGGTTAAGTACACTTATATATCGGACCCCAAAATCCCCTCGGCGACCGCACGCTCTTCCTCCCATAGCAACTTGACCGTCTCTGCGAAGAGCGGTGGACATGGCAGCTCCGACTGGTCCAGCACATTTAGCGCGTCGTCGGATCTCTTTATGACGCGGCGGCAGATATCATGCAAAGTATTCTTACAGTACCGCTCGACCTCGCCCGAAAGATGTTCACGAGTTCCAAGAAGTGTCTCCTTCCACTCCAAAATGGACATCGGGCTAATGGTCGGCGGGTCCAGATATTGAAGACTGGCAGAATGCAGTAGCCGGAGTGCAGTCAGTAGCCGGAAGGACACAAAAGGTTCGGGTTGGAGATGTAGCGTCCACTCGCTGTCGAGGTCAGCAACTAGCACGCAAGCCGAGCTGAGACCCATACCCCCAGTATCCTTCGCTCTCAAGAACGTCTTGCATCAGCTTCCCCAGCACCCCTCTTCGACGGAACTCCTCTTGGAGCAGGTCTTCCACGTCGACCTCACCAAACGCTTCCGGTATCGCAAAGCCATATTCGACGAAGAGAGTGCGATTGGCGTGGGGCCCGTAGCAAAAGAAAAGCTCCTCTCCAGGGCTGGCACGCTCATTTGTAGCAACGAAAGAAACGTCAGCTCGCGCAGGAAATTCCTTCGTCGGCTTCGGCTCCATATGCTCCCCGTCGGGGGTATGGTTTGCGAAGTCCATAATGGGGCACATCGCCAGATTATCCGGGTGGGAGCGCGATGGCTTGACGCGGTAGTGCATGCAGCGCGTGTTGACTGGTGGAGACAAGTTCGACACCATTGCGGAGGAAAAGCAAACGGCAAGTACCGTTCAACCAGGCCCACAGGTAGTCGGACTCGGTGCAATGCGGGTCTTTGAGGTATTCCTGGCAAGTGGCCTGTGCACGTCGCTGTTAATTGTAGAGGGGTTTGAGGGGATAGCGACACGCACCCAATCCGACGAGAAACGCATCTCGATCTCTTTCAGCATTTTGTTGAGCGCTGGCGGCAGGTGGGATAGCAATATCTTCGCCGGTGAGTCGCCCTCGACCAGCCATAGCAGCGGATGAAAGCCAAAGTGTCGTGGGAGGGAAGAGATGTACGGGCCGAATGCGGGGTCGGCGGATTCACTGTCAGGAGGCGGCCTGTGTCGGCATAGATGCAACGACACCAGCTGCGTCGCGGAGAGTTTCTTCGCCCACGGGGGTACAGCGGCTGCAGAGTTTTGGTGTTTAGCATTGCGCTGGCCGGCACGGTGAAGAGCGTCTCGGTAGGCGCGCATGCGTCGCGCATAAAGAGGCCGTAGCCACCGTCTGAGCAGATGATGAGCTTTGCCTCTTGTCCTCTCCGTCGACAGGCTTGCCTTGTCGCGGCCGCCGCTCGACTTTCAGGGCGTCGGTGTGCATGCCGCGCTCGTGGAGCCAGGTGACTAGGCGTTCCCACCGCCGCTGTTCCATGTCTCGCGCCGCCATCTTGGCTTGCGCTTTCTGCGATCCCACTGCACTGGCAGCGCGCTCCGGACACGCCAATGAGTCTGCGGCTTTCTGCGCTATTGCACAGCGAGCGCGCGGGTCAACGATGTGTCCGCGGCCAGCTGGGCGTCAATCACCTCACTCAAGGCTCCGGTCACCACCACCGATCAGGTCAAGATAAGAATAAGAGCGCCGCGGTCAGCTGGCGGAATTCGACTCCCCGCTTCTCTGTTCCCACTCGCTTTCTTTCTTCTACGCCGACCATGTCCTGCTTCAACTCTTCGCGTCTGCTTGACAAGACTGTCGTCATCACCGGCGCCAGCGCGGGGATCGGCGCGGTGCGTGCTCATCGAAATGTATAGTGCACGCGATGGCTGACGATCTTGCATAGGCCACTGCGATCTTGTTCGCAAAGGTACGCATTACCCCCCATCTGCTGGCATGTAAGCTCATGCAGCATAGGCTGGCTCGAATGTCATTCTGGTTGCGCGCCGCGACGATGCCTTGAAGAAGGTGCAGGATCAGTGCGTCGCCGCCCACAAGGAGTCGGGTGTCTCCGCTGGTGGGAAGTTTGCCACCGTCAAACTCGACGTCTCCGACCGGAGCCAGATCGCGCAGTTCTGGGACAAGGTTCCCGCTGACCTGCGCAAGGTGGACGTTCTCGGTGAGCGTTATCACCTCCCAACGCACACCGCGTCTGACCACTGGACGGCCCAGTCAACAACGCTGGCTTTGTTCTCGGCGTGGAGAAGGTCGGAGAGATCTCAGAGTCGGACATCGAGAGCATGTTCTCTACGAACGTGTTTGGCTTAATCGCAATGACCCAGCTGCTTGTCAACCGTAGGTGCCCAGCGCCGCAGCCTGCCTCCCCCATCCTGACACGTCGCGCCAGACTTCAAGGAGCAGAACTCGGGCCACATCATCAACCTTGGTTCTATTGCTGGCAGAGAGCCGTACGCTGGCGGTTCTATCTATACCGCCACGAAGCACGCCGTGCGAGCTTTCACGGTGGGTCACTCGCAAGCTTCCAGAGGCTTCTGCGATTGACATATATGCGCCAGGGCTCGATGATGAGGGAACTCGTCAGCACGCCCATTCGCGTAACCGAGATTCAACCTGGTATGCTGCCATCGCTATGCCACACTCGCGGGCCGCTGACTTCTCCTTTGTCAGGAATGGTCGAGACCGAATTCTCTGTCATCCGCTTCAGAGGCGACAAGGGCGCGGCCGACAAGGTGTACGAAGGCCTTGAACCATGTGCGTGTTTCCAAGCTTGGCTCGCCTACGCGACTGATACCTCGCGCAGTGACGGGCACCGATATCGCGGAGGAGATCGTGTGGGCAGCATCGCGTCCACCACACGTCAACCTCGCAGAGGTCTTTGTTTTGCCAGTGAGCCAGGCGAGCGCGACCATCAACCACCGCCCCAAAGCTCAGCAGTAGACTGTTTTGGAGAGTAAAATACAATGTAGAATTGTGGGTCCTATATATACAGGATAATGCACGTGGTGGACTTATAAGTAGGAGTTGAGAGGACCGGGCCGGGCAACGGCCGCTGGTTGCGTTGCGACAGATGGCGTGCCTGGAAACTTACCACTTCCTTTCAACCGCCACCTCAGACTCTCTTCAGTTCAGTTTCCCCGTCGACTCTTGCCACTGGAGGGTGTATTGTGCACTACTTCCACTCATTTCTTGTACTCTCTTTACCACACCTCGCACAACCGAACCGACTACTCACCATCGACATGGACTCTGCCGTCCAGCACCGGCGAGTAGTGAAATCACTCAACCGTATGGCCCGCGACGTCGCGCCGCTCATCCACGGCGATGAGCTTGTGAAGCGCCAGCGTACCGGTGGGGCCTTGGCTGACACGGACGACGACGACGACGACGACGACGATGACGACGATATCTTCGAGTCGATCTTCGGGAACCATAGTGCGTGCTGGATAGTGTGGTAGCAGAATGTTACAAGAGTACTGAAGCTGCACCAGATCCCACCGGAACGACTACTACTAGTGCCACGGCAGTGACGCCGGCGCAGACGACGACCCGTGCGGCAGTGACCACTGCGGCAGAGACCACGCGCCCGACAGCGACTACGGCCGCCGCGACTACGAGCCGCGTCACCTCCGTGCAACCGACGACCACCAGTGCTGTTGTGCCCACTACCACGTCGCGCGTGACGACCTCGTCAGTGATCACCACGTCCAGCTCGTCCAGCAGCCGCGTCACGACAACCAGCACGTCTTCGACTCCGGTAAGCATCGGACACTTTATACACTCATACATCTGTGATTTACACCTACCTGAAGACGACCTCTGCGACTACGAGCAAGCCGCCTGTCACGAGCCACGTTACAACGACGCTAGCGGACCCGACCACGTCTAGCCGGAGCACAGCATTTGTGACCCAGTCGCTTTCGGCTTCATTTAGCGCTAGCAACGCGAATTCCGCTGCATCGGCATCCGTCAGCGCCTCCGGTGCGACCTCCAACGCCGGCGGTATCGCTGGCGGCGTTATCGGAGGCATCGTCGGCGTCGTCGCGCTGTTCTTCGTCGCGTCCTGGTTCATCGTATGTCCCCATCACTCGCATCAGCGTTCGCAGCTCATTGGCGATCACAGCGCCGCCGCAGACGCCAGGCTGATGAGATCGAGTGGAACAAGCAGTTCAACGACGGTTTCAACCCGGGTAACTTCCGCAAGTCTGCGATCATGCTGCCCCCGGACAACAACAACGGGTCGATCTTCAACCCGCGTCCGGCGCCTAGCATGATCGAGCGCAAGATGTCACCGCCCGCGGCCGCGTACTCGCCGTACAACAACGCCCCGCCGGCGTCGTACAACCAGAGCGCGCACGGCAGAGGCTACAGCGGAGAGCAATACGGCTATGGTGCAGAGAACTACGGCGCAGCCGCTGGTGGGTATGGTCAGGAGGATCAGTACGCGCAGTATCAGCAGTACAACCAGTACTCTCAGTACCCAGCGTACAACAACGCTTCGCTGTCTTCGGCCAATCCCTTCGTGGACCCGCACGTCACTGGATACACTCCGTCGGTGTCACCCGTGCCCGGCGCCGGCAACTACAATGTCATGTACAACGAGCGCGGCGAGCCGGTCCTCCAGCAGCCGCTCACCCGCCAACCGTCCAATGGCACGATGTTGAGCCAGGAGATGCAGCGCCAGCCGTCGGTCGCGTCTGCTAGCGCCATTGGCCTTGCGCGCAGCACGTCCCAGATCACCGCCGTCGCGCCGCCCAGCCAGCGTGTCATGTCACCGCCCATGCCCCACCAGCCGATGCCCATCGCTCAGCCCGCCCACCAGTCGATGCCTGTTGCGCAGCCCAACGAACTCCTCGTCTCGCCGTTCGCCGACGTCTCCGTCGATGCCAAGGACGCGCGCATGTCGAGCGTATCGAACGCCTCCATCGGCCAGTTCCCGGAGCCGCCCTCGTCTGTGCACCCGCCGGTATCGCGCTACCAGATCGACTCGATGCCGCCGACGTTGCCGGACATGCAGTTCAACAGCCACTCGAGCACCCTCCCTGGTCAGGACTACCCGAGCTCGATTCACAACAGCATGTCGTCCTTCCTAGGGCCCGTCGTCGGCGAGCCTCGTCCGAGCCCGCTTGCCAACTCTGCGGTTCCAGAACCGACCACTCCGCCGCCCGTGGTACCCAAGGACACCGTCACCGCTCCTGGTCAGGCTGCTCCCGCGTTGGCTGGCACGCCCGCTGCTCGCGTCAGCGCGGATGCCGCCGTCAAGAAGGAGCGCCCGCCAACTGTGTACGACGAGGCGGACGCCTACGGCGGTATCTAAGCCATGGCGCAACAGCCAAACAAATTCCTTCCTCTTCCCTCCTGCTGTCTCTTCTCTCCCCTTCCTTCATAGAACGCGCAGCGGGTCTGGGATCCTATATGTTCGTAAGGTCTGTTGCAGTAGGGTCTGTGATCCGCGCGCTTTCTTGTGCTTTCCGACTGCGGGTGGTTCTCGAGCCTCGGAGGGCGACGGGTGGAGAGCAGGCTCTGTCCATTCGTGCGCCCTGCTTGAATCACAGTAATGTCATCTCTACTAGCAGGCTACTTACTGCAGCCCCAGTCACTATATTTTTCACCACCAACCGTTGTACGGTGTGCTGGTACTAACCACGTCCATACCCATCTTCGTGCTCATCGCCTGTATGATACCAAAGCCCAATACTGACGAAGCCCTAGATGGGTCAAAGAATGACATCTACTTATTGGTTACCTGTGCTAGTATCCTTGCCGCGTATGTAGAACAGAAGTATTCTACTATTGGTGAAGTTGGAATGAAGTGATGAGCGCAGGCCACCCAAATTGCCTTATTTAGGCATCTTTGTTTTACTCAATTGTTCGGCACCTTCGCGACGCTCCCGAGGCGTTCGCCCGGTGCAAGTTTGCTTTTTCCAACTGAGGCTGCCTCGGCTGCTTGTCGTCTGTTTTCGAGCCGCGCTTATTCGCCGCGACCAGAAGAGGATAACGCCGCAAATCTATCCGCACTTACTTCCCACCGCCATCTCGCGTATTCGGCCGGTGTAGGCTACGGCCGCGTCGCACAAAATGTCCTTCAGCCATCGCAGCGGCCAGCCAGCACGTATCCATACAAGAGATACCAGTGTCGTGTACGCAACGCTCATGCGTGCATCACAATCCGGAAGACTGACAGACAACGTGCCCTCCCACATAGCATTATGACCGACAAACAGCGCGACCCATCAGGGCTGAATGTCCGAACGGTGCACGATGCAGGTGCGTATATATGAAGCCATGCTTGCTCGGTAGATTTGCTAATAGACTCGCTTCTTCACTGCACAGGTTTGTGCACCCCAACGATCCCAATTGGCCGGGCAGCGAGCCCAACGTCAACAAGCGCCCCATCGACAGCGGGCCACGCACTACCAGCACGCCTCAGCACAAACCTTCCTTCAGCCAGACCACAACCGCCGCGCACCCCTTCAACGACTCGGGCCCCAGCTCGCCGCGAGGGAACCGCTTCAGCACGCCGCTGCCGCCCCAAAACAACGCCTTCTCGTACCACTCCGGGCGCGCCGAGGACGTAGACGCACGCAGGGGCCGTAGCATGGACCGTGGGCGCAGCATGGACAGGGAACGTGGCTTCGATCGCGACCGAGGGGAGCGCGAGCGCGAGAGGGAACGCGAGAGGCATCACCGCGGCCGGTCCTACGACCGCGCAATGGAACGGCGCGAGCTAGTGAACGTCAAGATGGAGACTGATGCTGAGCGCGGTCGGATAACGCACACGCCCAAGGGGCCGCCGCCGTCGGTGCGTCTCAATTTTTGCACATGCACGCGTTTCGCTAACATCAAGCTTAGGCGCGCGACTTCTCCAGAGATAGAGAGATAGACCGAAGGCCCCGTTCGCCTCCAGGCCCGCTCCCGCGGGAGTTTGTGCCTCGCCGGCAGGACATGCCTCCTCCGGAGAGTCCCAGAATGCCCCCCAGCGCCTCTCAAATCATGCCTCGGCCGCTTTCACCGCCTAGACGCGCACCACCGGTATCTGTCGCTCCCATCGCAACTCCCGAGGTACGGCGCTTCCCGCCCATCACGCAAGCAGCTCAGATGGACAAGCTGGGCGAGCTCTTCCGTCGTATCGCAGAGTAAGCGCTCCTCTATATTTTCCTTTGCAATAGACGCCTCACACAGACCCAGAATATCGCACGATACTTCCGCATCCCTCGCAACCCTCAGCAGCACGCAGGCGAAGCTCGACACGTACACCAGTATCTCCAGTACGCTTGCCAAGATCTCGCCAGCCGCATCGTCCTCGATTGACCCTGTCATTGCCGATGTGCTCCTGTCCAACGTCGACGCAAAAGGCAAGATCGACCAGGGCGTTCTCGATGTCAAGCGCACCTGGGCCGACGTGTGGGCCGTTGTCGAAGGCGCTGTCGGTGACATGGTCAAGGTGCGCGTCGCACGAGAGACCGAGTGCGTCGCACAGGCGGCCTCGGAAGAGATCGCGCGCGTGCGGGCCGAGGGGGACCGCGCCGTGCGCCTCCTCGAGCAGGAGATGGACACAGTGGTCCGACGCTTGCGTAACGACTCGCGCTCTGGGCGTCAAGAGGTAGGATCGAGCAGCAGTCGACGTGTGCCGGATGCGCACTACCCGCAGGGCGACAGTCGGAAGCGCTTCAGGGACGGCGAGGACGTGTTCGATGCGCGGCCTGCGCACGCGTTGAGTACGCCGGACACGAAGCGGCGGCGGACGGAGGACGAGCCGATGCGTGGGCAGGAGAGCATCGCGTCGACGCCGGGTGGCGGGCAGGACTCCCTGCAGGCGCTCCTGGAGGATATGCGTGCGAAGATGAGCGCGCAGGCGGAGGCGCTGAAGAATCTGGAGCGGGAAAATTCGCAGGTGGGTACTGCTGGGTGGAGCATGTCAAGGGGAGCATACTGACAGGGTATTCCTGCCTAGCTGAAAACGCTGACGCACAAGAAACCTTCGGGGGAGGCGTCCGGCAAGGGGGAGTGGACAAATGGGAACGGAGTGAGCACTGAAAAATTCGAAAGTACATCGCCTACGAAATCACAACCTGGAGCGTAACGGTGAGTGCCTTGCCGTGACTGCTGTATAGCGTGCTCATCGATCCTTGCAGCTCTCGATATATGCAATGCTTCTCTGTCTTGTAACGAATGCCAAAGATCCTTATGCTCGAAGAAGTGCTAGCTCAACTCACGCATCTTGCTCCCCACGCGACCTGATATATCTGGCCCTCCCCTGTAGCCATTTTGGTACTTACAGAACCCACGAAATGCTATCGATTTTGCATGCTTCTTGTCCCAGGTCATGACCTTCCTGGCAAGTCAGCCAATGAAGCTCCGGGAAAGTCACTAAGGCTTTGCTAAGGCTTGAGGAGAAGCAACATCGTACCCGGCGGAGGAGCACCATCGATGGGCGCCCGTGAGCTGGGTTCTGGATGGAGACTCGGAGGTAGTTGGAAGACGATGGGTAGCCCAGTAAGCGGAGCACATATGCAACGTGCGCGATGTATTGCATAAAGCCCTCGATGAGCTGGCTCGGATGGGCCAGGAGACCGATAGGTTGGCGGGAGCTTGACGAGGGAACGCGAACGACGGACACGGGCGGAGTTTACCTTGACATTTTTTAGCACGCGCGACATACGGGATTTGTAGTGAGGAGGAATTTCCAAGGGGAAGCTCTTCAAGGAGAGGGAGGGAGGCGTGCGCGATGGAGTTCCTGATATTACTGATACAAGAACATGCTGGAGCGATACTGTCATGGGATGTATGTCGTGAGCGAATAAAATTAGGAGACAAAGAAAGCAGTCGTGAATATCGTACGGCTAGATTATCCTCGGGCAGGCGCGTGTATTCAATTAGATAAGCGCTGACCACGGTCGTCAAGGCGTTCTGCGTGAAGGGTCACGAAGAAAGGGAACATCCTATTCGGACTCGTCAGCAAGCTACGCCATCACGTCTATACGGTTCGCCACATACATACAAGGGCCCATTCGCGCCTACCACTTCCTTCGAAGCTCGTGCATCCCGTGCAGCATCCCGAACGTGAAGCCGATGAAGAGCCATATCGCAACTCCATACAGAACGGCGCTGATGAATCGCCACTTGGCGCGCGCGTCCGCAGCGTGGAGTAGCTCCTGCTCGTGGAACGCGGCGTACTGGGAGGTAGCAGTAGGCAGTAGCGGTGTAGGTCCAGAGTAAGCTGCGTGCTGCGACCGAGGGGACGCGGGATAGCAGAACGAGCTACCGGGGAGGCCCACTGGCCGAGACGCAGGCGAGCCTGGTGGCGGCGGCCCCTGCGACTGCGGCGGGGGGCTAAGGTACAAAGACGTCGCCTCTGAGTAGGTCGGCGGCGGCAGCGGCGGCGAGGACACTTTGGACGGCGAGCGCGACATGATGGGCGGTGACAGGAGCGGTGGCGCGGGCGCGTAACTGCACCGTGGGTTGATGATGACGCACGTGGGCGACAGCGGAGTTCGGGCCGGGCGCCCCGCAGCCGGATCCCGTTCGTCGGCCAACCTTACCCAGGGCGCGAGTGCGGCACCGCCCTGCCCTGCTGTAGCCTCCACAGCTGTTATACTCGTCCTTCATGTCGCAAAGGAATTCTGAGCGCGCGTTGAGCGTGGATGTCTGGTACTTGAAGGAAATTGCGTTTGGTCCAGGTGATGAGCGGAGGAATTATAAGATCATCACTCAGAACTTCAATGGGTGCGTCTATATCCTCTTTTGAAAGGATGTAGCTAACAGAGAAACCATAGCCCCTGCTCACTCATTGCAATATGTATGTGCTGTGGATATAGTCTCAGTCGCTCGCTGATTCCCTGCATGCAGGCAACATCCTCATACTCCGCGGCAAGATCGAAATACTTCCCCCGTCCCGGAAGACTGTATCCTACGACTATCTTTCGCAACTCGTCGCAGACTACCTTCTCACCAGCTGCCCCGACGTTGACATCTCCGCCGCCCTCTCCATCATGCCACATACACAACGTAAGCGCGCCCTCCCTCCCTCCTTCCCCCACGTTTCCTCCCTCATCACCTCAACATGCATCTCATACATGCCCCACAGAGGGCATGCACCTAAACCCCGTCTTCACCGGCGCGACAAGCTTCCGCCCGGGTGGTGACGGCGGTGAACTCAAGCTCTTCGAGCAGGCAGGCATCCGCCTCGTGCACGGCTGGCTCGTCGACCCCGCGAGCGCGGATGCGGAAGTGATTGCGAGGTATCCGGACTACGACGCGGCCGTGTCGCTCATCGCGGAGGTGGACCATCTCACGCAGGGGCAGCTTGTGCTTGAAGAAGTTGAGTCCCCGGCGGGTGGATCGAGCACGGTGGGCGAGTCGAGCGCGGTGGGCTCGTCGAGCGAGGCGGAGCCCAGCAGCGCGCGCCCTTCCGCGCCCACCATACGTTACACAGAAGAGGAGAAGAGCAAGATTCGGGATGGTACACATTTTCCCTTCCTTCTTGCCTTCCCCTTACTCATCCACTCCTTTCCACTCCCATCCACTCATCCCCCTGTACCTCCTGACTGACTCACCCACCTAGCCATTGCCATACGCGACTGGATTCATACCAACCAATCCCAACTCACCTACCACGGCCTCTTCCACCTCGCCACTACCCTGCCCCCGAACGAACTCGTCGCCCTCTTCCGCTCCTCGCACCTCTCCGTCTTATACAGAGCCGACGACGCGCTCTACGGTCTCGCCACTGACGCCATATTCCTGCACGAGCCGAGCATCGTGTGGGAGCGGCTCGAGGACGTGGACGGCGGGTGGTCGACATTTGTAGACGCAGATTTTCGCAAGTCGGTCCCGGCGGGGGGCGACTTTGCGGGGGAGGCGCCGGAGATGGTGGGCGTGCCAGGTGGTGGGGATATGTCGGAGTGAGTGGTTTTCTCGGCTGGGTGCTGGGGAAGACGCTGATTGGCTTGAGCAGTCACCAACTCGCACAACAATTGCAGGCGGAGGAAGAGAGGCGTGCGAGGGCAGCGCAGGAGCGATACGAGCGCGAGAAGGAGGAGAAGAAGCAGAAGTATCTGGCTGAGATGGAGGAGTATCGACAACGGCAACTTGCGAAGAAGAAGAGCAAGTCGGACTGCACAGTGATGTGAGGACTAGGCCAGTACGCGTCGTGGAGGTAACAGCATGTGTTGTGGGAATGATTGCCTGTGCTGTGAGGATCATTGCTTGTGTCTGGAGGATAATAGCATGTGTTGTTCTGTACACCTTAGTAAGTATATACCCTTGTACATGCCGGTAGAGTAGGATCCCATGTATATTATACCTATTATGCGGTGGGAAGGAGGTGGCTGAATTGGAGGTATGCTAATTCAGATGTCCTTGCATCGAGCTGCAGGCGTTATGTAGCAGCGTCAGAATGGCAAGATTTCGTTCACTATCCTCTCGATAAGTTGGCCGTAGTCAGATAGGCCGCCTCGAGTCCATAGTGAGAATGCAGTAGCGGCACAGAGAACCCCGTATGAGCAGCCCGCGATGACCTGAATCCACGAGTGTTTACCCAACCAGACGCGGGAGCACGCGACGAGGGTTGCCCAAGGGACGATGACGAGTGCAGGTAGAAGTCGCGTAACGGCGGGAGCAGGGGGAAGCGAGGGGTGTATTCGCAGTCGCGCGCTCGCGAGAAGGACGTATGTGGCGAAGTACGAGACCACAGCAGAGTGCGTGCTCGGCATGCTGTAAATTGCGCGGAAAGTGGAGGATATCAGCGGGGGGAGCATCCAGGGTATATCCTGCCAAGACACGCACCCGTACGTTTTCTTGCGCAGCTTCGGGTGGGGCGGCCTCGGTTGGCGGATGACGCGCTTGAGGAATTTGACGGTGATGGAGCAGACGAGGCCGCATGCTGGGACGTACGCGACGCCCGCGGACCGCGTATAGAGGATCGCGGCGCAGGATCCAAGGAAGGACACCGCGTCTGCCTACGCGAGTGATTTGCGGTGAGCGATTTGTACGTAGGGGGAAGAGCGAGACGCACCCTGTCGAGGAAGCGAAGCCCGAGGCGCTTCCAAGATGGGTCGACTGTTTCTATGGGCTTTTCGTCTGGCTTGTCGGTTATGTGAGATGGCATTGGGGACAGGCGCCGTGATAGATGGTGGTAGGAGGCAAGGGGAGCAATGCCGCGGGAGGCGCTGGAGGCGCGCGCTCGGATTGTCGCGCCGGACATCCGGTGATCGGTGCCTTGGTTACGGTGGGACGTCGGCCCTCTCGTCGACGTCGTCGTCGCGAACACATGCGTAAACAAAGTCTCTGCTTCCCGCCGTCTTCACAGCGATGAGGACGTCTTACCGCCGGTTATCTTCAGCGCTCTCGAGTGATCCCAAAGGATTCTGGGCACCACGATCAAGGGTCGACGTCGCGTGGCTTCCTATCTTTGTGTTTGTGAACCTCGGCAGTCGGCGAATGCGGGTCCTTTGGTACTTCATGATCGACGCTGCGGTCTCCAGCGTTTCCTTCGCGGGCCCTCCTCCTCTGGGTATCGCTACCAGCGCTTCAATCCCTTCGGCAGTCAAGGTACGCAGGTCTGGCGACTGCGCCCGCGACAATTCGCACTCTCTCGAACTCTCGGTCTCGCCCGCGGATGGCCGCAGTCACGGCAACAACTCCAACTTAGGGCCGCCTTCTGCGACGTATACCTCCCCCCCTCTCAACCCCCTCTCGACTTCGCGGCGCTTTCTGACCGTCCTTCTGCACTGGACTCGAGTCCAGCATGGTTTCATCCGGAGCGTCACTCTGAACCCATGATGCACGAGCCGACCACGAACCATGGAGATTTAAGCGATCTATTTTTGCCCTGCCTATAATACATCCCTATAAATATGAACGGGCATTTGCAAAGCCCGCACTGCGCACCCCCTCATAAAGGACGCAGCCACAGCGCAGCCCGTTCTGCTCGCCCCTTTTCTCGCTCTCCTAATCGACCCGCCCCCCTCCACTCGTTCCCCTCCCGACATGCTTCCTCTGATCCTTCTCGCGGCAGCAGCCGGCGCCCAGGCGCAGAGCAGCGCGACGTACCCCGCGGGCGTCCTCGCCTCCGGCACGATGGGCACGATGAACCCGCCCTCCGCGACGCTCGGCACCTCGATCAACCAGACCTCGGGCTCGCGCCTCGTCTCGATCAACGCCATCGACGACTTCTGCCTCTTTGGCCCCCCGGACCCCAACACGGTCATCGGCGACTCGGAGGCGTACGAGGTCGCCTGGTGCACGAAGGCGCGCAACAACGCGCGTGTCATCCCCGACGGTGTTATCACCGGTGTCTCGCTTCTGAAGACGGGTGCGTGGTGGCGGTGGTGTGGTGAGGGAACCATGGAGCTGATTGATGTGCGACAGATATGTACGTGCAGTTGATGGGGTACGGGGATCTCACGCAGATCAACATCGCCGCGGGCGACTACGGCGGTGAGCTCGACCCGCACGGCGCGACGGGCGACGGCAATCCCGTTGGCGGGAATGTCACGACGAACATGACCACCGGCACGGACACGAGCTACCAGGAGTGGATGATGTACGTCTCGTACGAGCAGGTGTGTGGCTATTCCTACTGTCGCTCGCGCAGAATCTAACGTGGCGTTGCAGTTCTGCTTCCGTATTTGCACGAACGCGAACAGCACGTACTCCTCGGAGTACATGTGCTGGCACGAGCTCGACGAGATGGGCTGCCAGTTCGTCATGCCAGGCAACTACGACATCAACGGGACGTTCGAGTCGTGCGATGCCGATGTCGCCTACCCGCCTGGCTGGTACCCGACCTCGACCTCGGACGGCACGACGCTCTTCTCGACGTTCGCGCAGTTCTACGAGGGCGTCTACACTTGTGAGTTTCTTCTGGCTTCGCATTTGGGATAACGTGTCTGAACGGGTCTTTCTAGCGGACGGCACTCCGGTCTCGTACACGGTCGGCACGACCGTGACCCCGGAGAGCGCGTACTTCACCCCGTCGTCGTCCAACTGCCAGACCGTGTCCACCATCGCCAACGGTATTGACGTCGTCGCTGGCGTACGTCCCTTTCTGTATCCTTCGCCTTCTACCCTCTCTAACTTACTCCTACTTACAGTCGTCCACCGGCTCAGACGCGGGCGCCATTGATGCCACTGGCTCGTCTGGTTCCTCCGGTTCGTCTACCGCATCCGATTCCTCTTCCACCTCCGCTCCTTCCTCCGCTTCCGGCTCCCCCTCCTCTGCAAGCACCGCGTCTCACAGCATCGCCTCGGGCACCACAGGCACCGGATCTTCCGGCTCTGGCACGACCGCAGCCAGCGGCGAGTCTTCGACCTCGAGCGGCAGCAACTCGGGCAGCGCGCGCTTTGCGCTCGACTCGGGCGTTGTTGGCGCCGCGGGCGCGATCCTTGTCGCGGCCCTCGGCGGCGTGGCGGTTCTGTTGTAATCTTCAGTTCCGTTGTAGTCCCCTCGGGTGGTGCTCGCACGCCCGGGTGGAGAATGTTGCATCTGGACGGTTGGGTGTGGCCGACTTCAGAATTATGTGTGCGACTTCCTTCATGATGTGCGCTACTATACACCGTGCCCTCATGAGCTTGTATCGCGCATCTCTACTTACTCAGCTCACGGACTGTCGATACCTCCTCTGTTTGGCACATACTTACTGTATCTATTGCACTCGCAAACTAGTTGATGGGATATGTTTCTTTTTTCTGCTTTGCGCGAGCGGTGCAGGTAGACGTTCGGTCCAGGAATCTTTGGCAATGATGGCCATCTTCCACTCCTCGGACGTCCTTTGGCTTAGGAAGAAGGAGAGAGACCCGCGCTCGGGTTGCCTCAAGTCGCAAACGTCGTGACCCGTCCGAGAGAGAGACGGGCCCCGCGGACGGGTTTGCCATGGAGAAGCTGCCTGATTCAGAGGACATGTCAATGCATAGCATTCCATGAATATGTTCTGCTCATGCGAGGCTCAGTGGAAAATTTCACGCTATATCCATATATTTATGTTGGAGCCAGGGCTTCAAAGTCCCTTTGCTTTTCCCTCGAGAATCGTCGAGATGTTGAACACCACCGGGGATTGCCGGTGTTGATTGGGAGTCGCGTTTGTCACGTGCGTGCATCTGCTTGTTCGCGACGGTGAGTGGCCACAAGCAGCGTGTTTGCCGCGCGCATTGTGTTCGTTCCTATATCTTGCCGCTTCCCTGGCTGCGACGGCCCAGATATCTCTATGGCTGCCGTCAGCGTCGCCGAGCCGCCATTCCGGCCAGAATCACCTCTCGATTCGGAGGACGACAACTACAACACGACTACCTCGCGCATTCACTTTGGAAAGCTCAAGTCCCCGGAGAAGAAGATCAGATCGGAGGTGCTGGGCTCGGTGCAGACACCAGTGAACCAGCGGACGGTCAGACGGTCAGCGCGTCTGAGCGGGGGCAGCGATGTCGCGACAGAGGAGAAGGAACCGGGGGAGGAGCGCGACGCAGCGCCTGCGCCAGTGAAGGTGTCGAGGACACCGCCGCGGGAGATGACGCCGGATGTTGCAGACTTAGACGGTGCGTGTACCGGACGGCTAGCTCGACGTCTCTGACAGCGGCCGCAGAACCACAATCGCAGCTGGCCAGCCGGATTATGAGTGCATACGGCAACCCCTCGCCCCCGCCGCAGTCGCCGCTCGATCTGCCCGGTGACGAGGGCAGCCGACCCCCAACGCCTAACAACGACGAGATCATGCTCCCCATCCCCTTCATCCTCTCTGCGACGCCGTCCCCGGACCACAGCAGGGACTCGCTCAACCTCATGTCGTTCAATTCTGCCTCATTCTCATTGTCGCCCCGACCGCCTATTGACGACGGGGCGCGCCGGTTGGATCTGTTGACGGGCTCGCCATTTAACGAAGGGCAGGCGCTTGCGGTGCCCGCCGTGGCTGTCGCGCCAGCCCAGCCGCCCCTTAGCCCTGGCTCGCTGTTGATTCCTATCAGCCCTGCGCTGAGCAAGGCGGATGAGGATCTAGTAGCCGATCAACTTCTGGCTCCCCCGTCAGACCTCCCCTCACCATCCCCGCGGTCGCCTGCTAGTGGCAGCCCCTCGCCCTCGGACACGCCGGACGACTCCCAGTCGCTGCAACCACCACCCGCCTCAGAATATCTACAATCGCTCTCCCCAGCGCTTGACATAGCCGACGCGTCGTCTTCTGCTCAGGCGAACGCTGAAGGTATGCAACTCGGCATGTGGTGAAGGCTCTTGTCTAACAATCAGCCAGCATCGTATGACTTCAAGTCGCCCCGCCGCTCTATCCGCCCTCGCAAAAGCGCAATACCTTTCACTCTGCCCGCCTCGCCTGCCAAGTCGCCTCGCAAAGAGCAAGGTAGTGCCAAGAAACGCAAGGACTCGCAGGCGAACCGCACGCGTCGAAAGAGCCGTGGTCCCGCACAATTCGAGAAGAGCCAAGACAGCTCTCCCGATCAGGACACTCTGTATCTTCAGCTCTCCAGCACCCGGCAAGCCTCGCCTACGAGATCCCTCTTCGCCGCGCGCGACTTGTCTGTGTCCCCGTTACCGGGCATAGTAGAGACACCAGGACGCAGGTCGCGATCGCCGGAACGGCCGCGTACGCGAGATCGCGAGCAACGCGCACATCCGAGGGAGCTAGGATCTTTGTCGCCTAACGCGGTCAACGTCCTGGGTAATCTGGCCTTCACTGCTCTTGTGGAGGCGGACGAGCGGATGGAGGTAGATGGCGCCCATCCGGTCGAGCAGGTCCCGCCGAGCCCGACTTCTATACCCGACTCTCTTGCTGAACCGTCGACGCCAACCGCGGACCCAGCTACGGAAGTTCCACTACCTGCATCTCCGCCCGCCGCTTCCACTCCTCCTCCATCCGCACCCAGCCTCCCTATGCGCTTCCCGACCCCAAAGACTTCACCGGCCAAGATGAAGCTAGTCATCAAGCCCGGTGATGTGGGCGACTCCCCCGCGCGCCGCGTACCTGCAAAGCCGTCAGCCTTCCCCTCACCTAGCAAAAATGGAGCATCGTCGCATCCGGTGAAGTTCACTATCCCTCGCGGTGCTGGTGTACAGGACAGTCCGGCTCGCAGGGTTCCTGCGGCGGGGCAGGCAGGCCCAAGCAAGATACCCAGTACGCCGATGAGGGGCCTACGGGTGCAAGCGCCGTCCACTCTGAGCAAGCTCGGTCGTACCGTGACTGCGGAGCCATCCTCAGCAATCCGACCGCCGTCGGCCTTGCGCCCGGCCAGCTTCGAGCAGAGCGGCGCATCGGCAGAGCCGCGGTTGCCGGCATTATCGTTCACATTTGAACGAAGCCGCAGCGCATCCGCCGAGCCGCCATCTTCTGCTATCTCACGGGTGAAGGGCAAGGGCAAGAGCACATTTGTGGAGCCAACGACCGTCAAGGGGCGGAGTGCGTCCGCGGAACCGGCTCCCGGTGCCACGAAAAGCAGGAGCGCGCTAGGCGTACGACCATTGCCGTTCCCAATAATTGCAGAGGAGCCGGAAGAAATTAAGGACGCGACAGAGGCCGCGAAGGTTGCAGGTTCATCCAAGACGGTTCGCGTTGGCGGTACCCCGTTAAGAGCGAAGCAGACGCCGTCGACACGAATTCCGCGGATGGGCAAGCCGTACGCACGACCGCCAGCGGCGGCGAAACCGGCTTTAGCCCCCAGATCTGCGACAGCAGCCAGGTCTGCAGCAACAACTATGTCTTCATCGCCCGCAAAGCCTGTGTCTACCACGAGATCTGTGCTGTCGTCTACCTCCCGGGCGACGACCGCGAAGCCGGCCAGTACGAGCAAGAACGTCGTGCATGTGTCGGTCAATGGGACCAGGAAAATGCGCATGGTAGACTTGAGCAAAGAGGTCCCGAAGCGAAACTTGGTATGCGATATAGGCTTTGACGCTTCTGAAGGGTACTGACAATCTTACTCGTTGTAGAACGATGTGTTCCAGTTCAATGCGGCCTCATCTGCGCCTGCCGTCGTGGCAAAAGGGACGACGTCCAACTCCCCGCCAGAGGTGGAAACCATCAAATCACCATCCCCGAGCAATGAGCCCTCAGCTCCCGCTACCGAAGCAGTGCGCAAACGGAAGACAGACAGCACGACGACGGATAGCCGTGTGAAGAGGCGAAAGCCGAACGATGGTAGTTCTTCGCCCCCAACCCAGCCAGCTCCATCAAGTGATACGGTGCCCTCGAGCGATCATGACCACGACATGCTTGCAGAGCAATCAGACAAGCCTTCATCACCTCCAACTGCAGAGCCGCATACAGCCTTGTCTCCATCGAACAATGCACCGTCACCCACACGACCGGAGAATCCTGAGCCCGCAGAGTCACCCGACCCTCAGCGCTTTGCGTCTCATTTGCAGCCCACGCAGCCATTAGCCATTCGTCGCACTACCCGTGCTCGACGCACAGCAGGTTCAGCCGACCAGCCGCCTGCAACTCCTGCGCCGCCCGTGCGCCGGTCACGCGCAGCCGCGTCGGACGCCCTGGGCGGAATGTCAGTGGTTGCGTTGCGTGCGCTCACCAACGCGAACACCGCAAAGAACCAGGAATACCTCACCGCTCGTCTCGAGACGACCATTGTGCGGCGGGACGGCGACCGCCCAGACAGCCCAGCGATGAAAGTCAAGTCGAACGGGCAGAAGGAACAGGAGGCGCGGGCGCACGCGAGGCGAGAGCGAGCGGAGCGGCGGGCGAAGCGAGGGCAGAGTGGTGACGACGCGGGCGACATCAGCATGATGAGTACGGAGGGGGGTGACTGGGATGAGGAGACCGACCCGACAAGGCATCGGCGGGGGCCAGGGGATGAGGAGGATTATCAGACGCCCGTGAAGATCGGTCGGTTGAGGCTAGATGAAGGGTCGGAGGAAGAGGTAGAGAAGGCACGGAGAGTGAAGTGGGACCGGGGGCTGCAAACGGCGAGGATACTGGACGAAATTTTGCCGCATCCACCGAAGGCGTCGACAATGCCCGACAGGTCACTGAAGAGGGGCTGTCTCACGGCGGCGGCGAAGGTACGTGCATGATCTCTCAGTCGTCAAGCTTACGCCTATGTTCTACTAGGCGTTGCAGCTGGATACCTTGGGCAATCTGCCGGCCTCGTCGCCTCTGAAGGATCTCATTCCGGAGAACGTGGTAGTGAAGAAGTTCGTGTACGACAATGACGAGGAGGCGCAGCCGCCTCCGCCACCGCCCGAGCCCAAGGCAACGCGGTCGAGGAAGAAGGCCAAGGCATGATATTTTTGCATAGACGGCTGCGCCACGATTACATCACGATATTATGAGCGTCTCTGGGAGGCGTAGTATATGTATTCTTGTTTGCAGACAGGCGAGATTCGGTGGTTATCTATCGCAATGCTTATCTTGTTGTCAGTATTTTCTCTCTGTATGGTTATCAAGAGTTACCTTGCCTTGCAAGGTCTTTCGTCACCCATATATTCAAAGCTTGACTAGCTTGAACGTTGACGTTGAACATTGAAATGTACATTGACAATGAATCTCTTGAGTCTGACTCAAGTCACTTCGCGTCGCGCGACCACGTGCAGGCACGTGACCGCGTCATGTTGTTTTGCCCGGTACTGCCCGGGCAAAACTCTGCGCTCATGTAAGGGTTCGTATTGACTCTCGGGCTCGACGTCAACTCGCCACCCATCGGGGCTCGGCAGTGGTACTAGTGACTATCCGCCACTTCGAATTCTGACTACCCTTGCACCGATTCATCGTCCGCAAGGCAAGATGGAGACCAGCGTAGCGGGAGGTTTTTAGTCCAGAACATGTTGAAGTCGAGATCGTGCTTCAGCTACATACCCTCTCGAATTCCCTATTCCTCCGTATCCTCTTCAGAATCGCCCGTTTCCAGCTCCGAAACCTGAGACTGCTCCTGATTGCGCCACTCCTCTATAACCTTTTTGCGGATCGGGGCATCGTCTGGATCCTCCTCGTAGTCCTTCCATTCGTTGTTCGGATATTCAGGTGGCATATTGTTGTCCGGATTCCCATCCCATGCTGGATCTCGCATCGTAGTAGGAAGAGATGCGTAGAGCTTGACTCCTCTGCCGCGCAACTGCTTGAGTCGAGTGACATCCTGCGCATGCACAACCTCATGGACATCGATCCTGTCGAGGCGCATCGTGCCGAGACGCTGACGAACAACCCGATGCTCGACAAGTTGCTTGATCATCTCCACGTCGACGGACGAGCCAACCCAAAAACGCCAGAAGGTAATGTGGACGAGGTTGGGTAGCAAGTCAGGGTGAGATGATAGGACGTGCACCATGTTGCGCGTCGACAGGCCAGCGCCATCCGCATCCTCGTCTTGATACTCCATCATACCCAACGTGGCGATACCCGTGTACAGAGCAAAAAGGCGTTCCCACTTCCTCGCCGTAGCCTCGCTGGTCGCAAGCCAAAGCGATGTGATGCCCGAAGCCACACCTGCATTGTTTTCCGCGAAAACCAGCAGTGGGTGGTACCGCTATCTTCGCTGTAAGCGGAGCATCTGCACATACACTTGATTTGCCGTAGTCGTGGAGCTAGCAGAACCTCGAGAAATGGCAGCGCCAAGCCACGCAGATCAAGAAATTCCAAGGCGGGAAGATGGATGTTGTCGGAAAGTCCATCAAGAAAATCTGGAGCGTGGAGAGTCAAAGTCTGCAGGTTTTGGCACAAGCGCACGTGACGAGGGATCTGGTTCGTCCTCACTTGCATTGTCGAAAGGCCAGCCCATGGAAGGGCGTCTGCTGTGGCATGCTGGACAATCCGTGAATAGTCCCGGCAGTGCTTCCGGGAGGTGTCCTATGGAGACGCGTCTGAGGTCGAGCTTCTTGAGCTGAGCGTTGACGTATACCGCTGAAAATGAAATAACCCATGGTAGCCATCCAAGCGCGCAGTGCGCCATCGACGCATGCTCGCGGATACCAACCTTTCGACGATATACCACTGCTGCGTCGGGACCTCCGAAAGCGAGGGAGCGGACCCGTGACGCCACGGCGGGAGGTCTGTGTTGATGCAAATGTCGAGAGACAGTTCCCCCGACCATCGCAGACATTTCTTGAACGTCTTGAGCCAGCAGCGATCAAAGGCCGGATAGAGCACTATGTCGGCCCACAGATGCGGGGTCGCACGGGCAAGCGCGCGCCAACGCTGACAGACTCGCATGGCAGGGTGTAGCAGGACGAGCGTACTGTCGCGCTTGCGGCTGAACGTGCAGGTGATAGCGTGGGTGATGATCATGCTGAGGACCTCAGCAGGGAGCCGGCGAATGGGTGAGATCAAGGCGCGTTTGCGCTCCGCGCTGAGTACGAGGAGATCGCGCTGAACGCCAAGCTTCTGGAGCACGATCTGTGTCTTGGTTATGGCTTCTGCGTACGCGTCAAGCGCTGCATCGTTCTCAGAAACGTCGTGTTGTAAATCGATGGTCTCGCGCTCAGTTGGTAGTTCGTAAGACCGAAGTGTGTCCACCGGTACGGACGCTGTAGTCGCAGACACGAAGGTACCACATTGATCACAGAGGGTGGTGCGGATGTCCAGTGGTTTGAGGTGTTCAGCAAGCATAATTGTACTGTTCAAAGGAGTTTTGAGCTGGAATTCGAGGGCCGATAGGTTAGCATACTAAGTGTCTGTTGTCGTGACGCTTTCCGATGGGCATTGGGCAAAGGCCTTTGTGCACGCGCGATCTCAAGCTGTGAGATACAGGCTCGGTGACCAGCAAAAACACCTACCGATCCTTTGGCAGCCCCAAAATTTACAGGACTTGCGGTGTACAGTACTGCTCGCAGCTCGTGCGACTGGGAACGCCAAGCCGGTGACCTCCGGTGACTCTACGGACTCGGTCCCAACGAACGCCAATCACGTTTGGTCACGCCATCACCCCTGTTTGGCCAAACAGAGGTCAATAGTGGAACGCCACCGTGAATGTACTGAGTAGTACCTGTCTGCACTAGCAATGTGGCTGAGTTCTGCCTTGCACATACTTAGAAAAGTCCTAGATTTGTGATCACGATACAGTTAAGGCTCCTCGTTGGCTCCTCGTCCCGGCGCCAGCCTGCCAACTGTACAAGCGATGATGTTCTCAAGTGTGTTTGTACCGCCGACTCTTGAAAGAGCAAATCAGGCCACAGCTCTGCCTCGCGGAGCTCTCCATATCTCACGCGCGCCTTTGAGACACACATCGACCATGAATTATCAAGTACTTCTTCTAGTTGTGCGTGTAAGATGTCGGTTACATGCGCGTCATCTGGGTACAGTCGGGATTTCTAGAGATACACGGATCCAGAATACATTTTGATTCAGTCGTTAGCAGCGTCAACCACCATCTAGGCAGCGCCGGCCACCGTCTAGGCAGCGCCAACCTCCTTCATGGCGGCACCCGCGCTGGCCGCCGCCTTGGCCTTCGCGGAACGCTCGCTCGCCAGACGGATCGCCCAGGTGAGCTCGTAGGACTTGACGGCGTCTGCGTAGCATCGTCAGGCATACATCCAACGTGCCGCAGAAGACGAACACTCACCCTCGTAGCTGCTGAGGATCGTCGCTGAGTCGGGGTCCTCCTCGATATCCTCGATAACGTCGATCCAGTGGGACACCTCGCTGAAGAAGGGATCATCGTCCGCGAAGCGGTGCACCGCCTCGTGGTCGTCGCCGGGCTTGCGCACGTAGAGGATGGGCGACTGGTACGGGTCGACCAGCCTATAGGTGGTGCGTCAGTTCGACTTCCAGCGCACGTGAAGGAAGCAAGAACGGACCTCAAGCAGTAGCCGTCCGCGTATACCTCGAGCTCGCAGCTGTAGTTGTAGCCCTGGAGGGCGGTAAGGTGCGTGAACGAGCCGACCGCGCCGCTCTCGTACTTCCATGTTGCGGAGGTGACACGGGGGATGCGGTTCTCGGGCGGGATCGTGTTCTCGTCAATGGGGATCTTGCTGAGACGGCCAGCGTTCTCGTGCCACTCGAGCGAGTGCGCCATGACGGTGCTCATGTCGACGTCGCCACCGAAGTAGCGCGACAGATCGCAGAAGTGAGTGCCCTGCTCGATGACGGGACCGGCGCTGTTCGAGTGCATCAGCCTAGGACCAAAGGCTGCAAGTCAGATCGAAGTACCTCTTGGCCTTGTCCCACCAGTCGGGCTTGAGAATCGAGTCGTACGCGTTGGCGTAACGCGCGATGGTAGCCATGACGGTGAGGTTATTGTCCTCAATGATCTTCTTCATCTGCTGGGTGGCCTTGAGGTACCGAAGCATGTACCTGACGCGCGATAAGACATTTGAGCCGACTTCGCGAAGATCAAGCTCACCCCACAGAGCAGACCGTGTTGGAGTCGGAGATCATCTTCGCAATCTCGTAGCCCTCCTTAATCTCCTCGACAGGGCCGGTCGCGACGGGCTTCTCAATGAAGAGTGCGACGCCGGGGAAGTGCTTGAGGATTTGCGCCTCAACATCGCGGCCGCTCTTGAGCGTGCCACGGAACATGGGGGGCGAGCCGACGATGAAGGCCTTGGGGGTCTCCTTGGCCGTCATCGTCTCACGGAACTCATCGAGCGTCTTGCAGACGCGCGTGTCCTTGTATGCGGACACGACGAAAGAGTTGCACTTCTTCTTGAGCGTCTCCTTGGCGCGGTCGACAGCCGGGTCGATGAGCGCGACAACCTTCATGCGGGGGCCGAGCTTGCTTGGGGGAGATGAGCGGGGCTATTGCGGGGTAGCGCGGAATGCACATACTGCTCGAGACGGAAGGAGTGGTTCCACGGACCCTCGGGCGAGCCGAACATGATGTTGCCAGCACCGACAAAGACGATGTTGAAGATGTCCTCGCCGCCAATGTGTTCCGACCTGCGCGATGGCCGTCAGTCTTAGGCGCGCGATAACGAACGATACGCGACGCACTTGTCCATGGGCACCAGGCGCCAGGGGTCGATGGAGGGGCGGCGCTCAGAGCCGCGACGAGACGCGCGGCGTTCCGCGGCTGTCTTTTCGCCGGTGGGGGAGGTCATTTGAAGACCGGACATCGAGCGGCCTGCCATTGTATCTGCGGGGCAAGCGCGCGATGAGCGGCGATCTCTGCATCGGGGGCTGCGGTGCTCACCAGTTTTTGGCTGGGGGAGAGATGAGAGTCGAGAGCAAGCTGGCGCGATGTTAGGAGCATAAAAAGGAGGATGCACGTGCGGACACCCGACGTCATCGCCCGGAGGCGGAGAGTTCGTTCAAGCGCGCGGGCGGCGCGCTCGCGGTGCGCGGTGGACCTCGACTGACTAACATTGGCAAATTGGCGGCGGGCGTGGCGTCGACGCATATGCCCACGCTGTTCGCGGCGCTACCGACGTGCGACGCGACAAAAGGGCGTCAACTCTTGAAAGGCCCCGCACTTGTGCCAGATGGATTAGGATCCGTTTGAGGGTATCGATTTCGTCTCGGCATGGGAATGCAGAATAAAATACAATTGTTGGGGTGGTCCCACCCATAATCCAGCGATGTCAATGCCTATGCAGGCCGGCCTGCGCGCGAGACCGCACGCGCTGCTACTCTTCCCGCGTCCGCTGCTGCTGCGCCTTCTTCGCCAGCTCGGCGCGCCGTCGCTCCGCAGCCTCGAGCCGCTCCGTCATCGCCTTCAGTTGCTCATTCAGCTTGTCGTTCTCCTCCGCTAGCTTCAGCACATTCGACGCGCGTTTCGACACCTTGGCCGTCCTGTGATCACGAGTTGTTCGTCAGCGCACAGAACGCGGGCCCGACGCGGACACGCACTCTTCGGAGGGTGGGGTGCCGATGATGGAGAAGAGATCTCCAAAGTCGGAGGGCGCGACTTCGGGCAATATAGGTTGCGCGACGGGCTCTGGCGCTGGAGATTCGTCGCGCGTCTGTGTGGGATCTAGCTGGCCCGATGGCTGGCGCTGTGTGCTGCGCGAGGCGTCAGAAGCGCCCAGATCGGTGAAGGACGCGGCGCACTGGTACTGCTGATCATCGTGAGGGTAAGCGGAGGACGGGTCCATGGTCTCTGGTGACAACTCGAGGTCGCCATCGACGTTCCCAAGGCGCTCTCGATTCGCACGCCCCTATCAGTGGTTTGTCTCTTCCGCATTTGGCAATCGCGCCTCTTTCATCCCCGCCACGCACTTGTCTTTCTCGCGCCCTTATGTCTTTGCGCTAAACTCGGCGCTCATGGACCCTGGGCTGGCCGTCGTGGCCTCTTCATGTGCCTTCCTCTTACTGGGAAGCTACTCCATCTTCTTCAGCGCGTTTCTACCTCTCACCGGCATCTCGGTGCGTGTCTCTGTACGAATCAACACACTCGTTCAACAACACGCTAACAACTTTGTCTTCTTATCCCCTCAAACTCCTCATGTTTCTATCCATCGATGTCACGTCTTCGATATTGGTCTTCCCTGTCCCTCGTGCCCAACCCTCAGGTTCTCGACGCGCTCGCGCTTGACACGCACTACAAATACCTGGCCGTCCTTCTCATCCCAACCACGACCTACTTCGTAATCGCCAACTGGGTGGGATGGCAGTACTATCAGAACTCGTAGCCGCAAGGAGTCGGTCACAACAATGTATAATGTGACATGTACAACACACAACAGTAATACCCCGCATACGAATATCCCTCAAGCCACATACTCTGCCTTCTCGTTGTTCGGCGTGTCTGGTTTCGTAGAGTCCTCCACCGCGGTCTCGTCGCCTAGGCGTACGATCTCGAATTCCTCCACGCCAATCTTGCGAACGACCATCCACGCCCAGGGGAGCGCAAAGACGATGAGCCCAATGTTAAGCCCGATAGACAGCCAGTCGGTCGTGTCGCTCGACTTGATGCCGTACGCTACTGCCTGCCCCGCGCACTCGATGCCGCGAAGCGTGCCCGTCATATACGACAGAACGATAAAGTCGTCCGACACTGCAAACACTCGCGTCAGCTCACCCTCACCCTCCAATTGACGGAAACAACATACTCTGGCTGAGAATCCAGTACAGCGTGGTCTGCGTGGCCATCGTCGCCATATCAAAGAAGAAAAACAGCGGATACGTCTTTCCGAACCACGCGCTGTCTGTCCAGTCAATCACCGGCTGGTGGTCAATGAGCTGCTTCGTGACGATCGCCGTCCAGACCCAGAGCGCCAAGTTGAACGCCATGAGCCCCCCGAACGCCCACCGCGCGCGCTGCTTGATGGAGAGCTGCTGGCGGTCCAGGAACCAGCCAATGGCGAACCCGCCGATAATGTCCGCGAAGTTGATGGTGAAGGCGCAGAGCGAGCGCGAGCGCACGTTGTAGAACTGCGTCTGGAGCGTGCCGATGTACGAGCCGTAGAACCAGGAGGTGAAGAAGAGCGGGCAGAGGAGGAGGATCTGGAAAAGGATATGTGTGAGTGGATGTGGGGCTGCGAAGAGTAGATGTACATACGTTAGGCGATGAGACGACCTGGTACCATTCCTTAAACGTTTGCATCCAGCCAGTCTTGCGGAAGTGAATGGGCTTGCCATCCCGGCGCTGCACCTTCTCGGGGCTCGAGATGAGGAGCGCGAAGAAGGGACCAGCACACATGATGCCGATGATAACAAGGTACGTGACTAGAGAGACAGCGCCGGAAGAGTCCTCGCTAGAGTTGAGGCCAAAGATGATGGCGCCACCAATGACGGGTGCGGCTAAAGCGAGATTAGCTTCAGCCGTCGTTCATCAACTCGTGAACCACAACCCACCTGAACGCATGAAAACCCAGAGACCCAACATCTTTCCTCGGGAAGTGGCCTCGGGGTACGAGGTGATGATGGGTCCTTCGACAGCATACATCAACCCATCTGTTATACCGGAAAATATAGAACCTGGCGATTGTGCGGTAAGTGCTTGAATACAAAGGCAAGACGAAGACGCAATTACCCAGCATGAGGAACCACTGTGTCCCATTTTTCGAGTTGAGGTACAGACTGCCGGCGTAGCTAAAGCGACGTGAGATGGGAACAGAGTATAGACTTGGTGGAGACAGACATGATATCGCCTGTGCTTGATATCTGGAAGCACGATAAGTATACCTGCCAATAGCATGACTGGAGACTGACGCACCAAGAGCGACCAACGAACACCTATCTTGCTGACGATAACGCCACCGACGATGCACATGAAGGCCATGAAGACTCGTGGGACGTCAGCTAAAGAGAGCGCTAATTTCCGACTGGACTCACCGTATCCTGCGGCAGCTGTCGCGTTGGCATACCACGGGGTAGCCAGTCCTCCGGCACCGAGTCCGCTGAGCGCATTGTACATGCCCGGCGCGCAGAAGAAAACCTGTAGGGATGTTCACTGGCAACCCTCACCGGTACCAGCATGGACACGCACCATCCCTGCCAGACGATCAGCATCCTCCTAAAGACAACACCACTGATCACGCACCGACTACGATCACCTGGAAAATTGTGCTGCGGAACCAGTGGACCTTGTAGTACTGGCCATCTTGAGAGCTCTCAGACTCGGCAGTCGCATCCTTGGGCAAGGCGGGGACAGCGGTCGTGTCCGCCATGATGGGCGTAGGGAGGAAGGATGGGTGGACATAATGAATGGCTCCAGGCAGCTATATAACTTATCGGGCGCTCCAGTCATTCGCCGCACATGCATCATCTGCGTCCATAGGGCCATGGCCGCGGAGAGATAAGACGGCGAAGGAGCGGGCTCAAGTTGCGCGGCCAGGAAGCGATGAGAACGGACGAGACGAGGGGAGCTAGGTTCTTGGCCGTCGTCCGCAACGTTGAGACATTCGTGGGCGACGACGACTGCAATGCTGACAACGCCCAAGACAACATGAAAGTTCGCCAGCACCTCGGTTCCAAATTAGGCGCCATGATCAGGAAGGATCCGCCGGCAAGCTCCGGTGATTGCGAAGAATTGCTTCCGCTCGGATATCGGACCGACTAGCCTTGGCCGCCGCCTTGTTCTCGACTTGAACTTCCACTGAGGCAAGAAGAATCCCTTACATATCGCACTTTGCATTGTGGTACTTATACGGTGTTGTATAGACATAACAAAAGGTGCGCGGCAAAATTCATTGAAGCATCTTTGAACTCATGACTCATGTCCACAGACGGCTGAGCCCCATGTCCGATACTCAAGCAAGGCTATCCCAAGCCCAAACTTGCCCAGAGGACGTCCTTCGAGAGATTACGCATCTTCTGGAAGTAGCTGACGCGGCAAGTTGTGCACTCGCTTGCCGGAACTGGTTGTTGCCTGGCCGTCTACGCCTCTATTCATCTGTTCATCTCGATACCTCGAACATCGAGAAACTTGGACTCCTTCTTCACACTCTGCTCAAAATTCCGGATGTAGTCCTCCCCCTCGTCCGCCACATTTGCGTCGTGTATGAGCGTACCGTCCCAAATAACGTTCTCAACGACCTCTTCTCTTGGCTCTCAGGCATTCAGCGCGCACCCCGCCTCTTGTCCCTCACCCTGACTCTCAAATCTTACGACTTCGAATTCGCCGACACAGCATGCGGAATTATCCCCGCTCTCACCTCTCTCGAGACTCTGGCACTCACCGACCGCTTCGTCGACCTCGCGCAGTCCCCCGGTCGCAACATCCTCGCCCTCCTCTCCGGCCCCGCCCTCCGCCGAGCGTCCCTCACATTCGGTGCCCCCTCGCAATTCCACACCGAGCAGGACGTACCGGTCGGCGTCACATGGCTCTCCCTCAACATCGGTGACTTCCCCAGCTGGCTCCCCAAGCTCGCCACCCCGTCCCTCGCACAATCTCTCACCCGGCTTGATGTCACCGCCTCCGTGCTGAAGCATAGGCATAAAATCCTCATCGAGCCTCTGCGGCGCTTCCAGCGGCTCACGCATCTCGTCGTGTACACGACAGTTGGCGGCTCGCCGCTCCTGCATGAGGTCGTCGGGCATCTGCCGGCGTTGCGCGCGCTGTACGCGGGGGAAGGCACCTGGAATACGGAAATGATAGACGCGCTGCCAGGGACCCTGCACAGTCTCTGGCTTGAGGCCGCTGCCGGGCTACCAGGAGCGCGACTAGGCGACGGGCACGTCGAGAATCTGGCCAAGCGAAGGCTACGCGCTCTGGCGCTCGTCTGCAAACGTCCAGGCGAACTGGATTCGATCCAGGAGATCGCCGCCAGGTATAAGATGATATTCCGCCTCATGCACAAGGTGCCGCTGGACATGTTTGACTCGCGTTTGCTCATGTAAGTTTATGTTCGTTTGCTGGACCCACAACATGCACTACATAATCTCCATGATAACAGGCACCCCGACGGCGAGCCTATCAGTGATAGTGATACTCCCGCGGACCAATCGTGAACGCAATTCGCTCCCGCCTCCCGGTTGGTCGCATCGAGAGATCTTAACGTGGGCGCGACCAAGATGCCACCGCTTGACTATCGCTACAGGGTTATGGCTGGTTATGGCAGACAAGCCGAAACTTGCCTTTTTCTCTTCGCGCACCTTCAATATCTACTGTACATTCAGCATCGTCAGGGAGCCCGTCGGCTACAATGTCCCATCATCCTCTCCGACACCCTTCAAAAATTCCCACAGCGCGCCCGGATTTTTGTAGTCGTGATGCACGACACTGACCAGCCATCGCCTATCCCGCACGTCTTCAAGAAGTTTGCGCTCCTCAGAATCAGGGCGGTAAAAGCTTGCCCAATCTGACCAGATGCCAAAGGCTTCCTCCTAAGAAGCAAGTCAGCCACACAAGTTGCCACAAAAGCCCGCCGGACATGGAAAGAAACGAACCTTCCAAGAGCAGAACGACTCCCGCTCAATGATCGTCGTCTGCACGATCTCCTGACCCGGAAACACGCCCCACGTCACCGCGTTCCTGCCATTCTCCGGAATATTCCCCCTGCACTCGCCCTTATAGTTCCCCGCGAACCAATCCACCCATCCCTCGCCCCTCTCCTCCGCCGCGCGGGCGACGCGCTGCACGTCCGCCTCCTCGCAGAAGAATTCCACGAAGCACTTCTGGAACACGTATCCCGCGCGAGGGCCCCACCCAACGACCTCGTCCGAGGAGCTCACGCCGTCGACCGCCGGCTGTGAGCCCACCGTCCACCACCCACGCGCGGTCAACGCACGCAGCTCCGGCAGGATGGGTCGCGACTCGGGCGACAGGGACGTCGGCGAGAACGGCGTCGTGGGGATGCGGCCATCGAGATAGTCGACGAAGATGTGTGTGAGGTCGTCCAGGGTAGTCGGATGGCCCAGGTGCGCGAGCGGGTTCGTGTACGTTTGACCGAAGCTCCCCCATGGGCCGAGCTCACCGTAGGCTGGGGACTTGACGTCGCCGAAACGCCCATTGGGGAAATCGTCCCAGGAGGCGGCATTATTGAGCTCGCCGCTGCCGACCTGGCAGCCTGTCGCGGGGATGTCTTTGAGCCCCACTGTCGCCTTGTCCGTCGCGGTCTCGGGCGTGATGACGAGGTCGAGGTTGTCAGTTTGCGGTGATGGGTGCAAAACATCGCCAGGCGTGTCCGCGATCAGCTTGTTGTGCACGGGTGCGTGTGCGGGTGTCCACTGGAGGGTCTCGAGCACGCGGGTCACACTCTTTTCGAGGTTGAGCGTGCAGAGATGGATACCCGGAATGTCGCTTTCTGTTGTTATGCGGCGGACCATCTCGACTGCGAGTTCGACGCCATAATCTTTCACCAGCCTGTCATCGCTCTAAAGGAAATTAGAGAAGACTGTAAATTCGGAGGAAATGCCCACCTTGATCGGCTCTAGGGCAGACATGACAGAGTCGGGAACGCGGGAGCCGCAAAGCTTGGTCAAGCGTATGAAGGTGGCGTACGTCTGGATCGGCATGACAGAGGGAATGATGGGTACCGATATCCCTGTTAAAGATGAGTATATCTTCAGTGCAAAACTCAAGCACACGCACCGGCTGCCCTAACCTTCTTGACCCATCGCACGAAGTTGTCGACATCGTAGAAGAGCTGCGTCATGATAAAGTCGGCCCCCGCATCGACAGATTGTTTCAGGTAGCCGATCTCCTTATCTTCATCGTTGAGCCTCTCCGTGTGTCCATCGGGATACGCTAGAGAGATGTAAGCTCAAGCAACGATGGGGAGCGCTGGGCTTACCTGCGACACCAACAGAGAACGTCGACGCGTAGGGTGAGGCGCGAATGTACCTGACGAGGTCTATGCCGTGCTGAAATCGCGGGTCGATAGGTGTCCATTCTTCCTGACCCCTTGGTGGATCTGCGCGTGAGCTCGCAAGAGGTCGGCCGATGCAATGACTCGGAGCATACCGCCGCGAAGAGCCAAGATGCTCTCGATACCGCGCTGTTTGGCTGCCTTGCAGATCTGGTTAGAGTGTAGCTATATCGTATGGACACGTCCTCTTACCGAAAGGGCCTCATCAACCATGCCGACTTTCATATTCGTGCAGGTGAGGTGCATGACCGTGTCGAGTCCATTTTGTTCCTGTGTGACCCCAGCAAGCTCGAGAGTCCTCTCCTTAGTGGATCCCCCTGCACCCCATGTTATGCTGATTGCGAGGGGGTGAAGGTTAGAGAGACGGCATATTCGGGGGACTAGGTTTTCGAAACCCTGTAGCGCGATCAGTGGGTGAGTGCAGTAGCCGCTGCATAACGCACCTGATCTGTGCGTGGAGGAAAGAACTCGAAAGTGAAGAACGGATGCTGTCCTTTGTGCTGTTTGATCTTAGCCGAAAGCTTCATGGTGGGAGGAAGCAAGGCGAGTCCGCCGTCGGTGGGCTTTGCGCCGCCGCGTCGGATGCGCGGGCCGACGCGAGCACGCTGCTTCCCACGCGTCGCCCGCCCTCGCCTTCTCCCTGCCGCCCATCGTGCCGCCCCCGTCGCTCCGTGCTACTCATCGCTCGCTACAATGGACTCGCCCGCGACAGCCGACTTCTCATCATCTCCGCCAAAGCGGACGAAGATCGTCCTGCTGGGCGACCAGAGCGTTGGGAAGACGAGCTTGATTACCAGGTAAGCAGCCCCGTGCGCATCCATCAGGCGGGTGTTAACAGAGGTTCAGGTTCATGTACGACACGTTCGATAACACGTACCAGGCTACTATTGGCATAGACTTTCTGAGCAAGACGATGTATCTCGAGGACCGAACCGTACGATTGCAGCTATGGGACACCGCGGGGCAGGTAAGTACTGGTTTTTCTGGTATATGATATGTGCTCACCGTTATACTGCGCCTAGGAACGTTTTCGCTCGCTCATCCCATCCTATATTCGCGACTCCTCCGTTGCCATCGTCGTGTTCGATATCACAAGTGCGTTCAGCTGGTACCCGCATGGCGGTCCGCTCACGAAGCATCCCCCAGATCGACAATCCTTCCTTTCCACGTCAAAATGGATAGACGACGTCCGTTCAGAGCGAGGTCACGACGTAATCATCGTCCTTGTCGGCAACAAGGCCGACCTTTCCGACAAGCGGTGCGTAGCATATCCTCAGCTTCACGCTCCAACTGACAAGTAGTCAGACAAGTAACACTAGAGGAGGCGACCGCGAAGGCACAGCAGCTCAACATAATGTTTATGGAGACGTCAGCGAAGGCGGGACACAACGTGAAGAGCCTGTTCAAGAAGATTGCCATGTCGCTGCCTGGGATGGACAAGGAGGGACAGTCAGACACGAACACAAGTGCGTCACTAGATCAGTGCCACCTAGTCCCTCTTCTCACAGCCCGCAGAGATCGATGTGTCGACCCCACAGGCAGGGGACATACCGGAAGCATCGCAATGCCAATGCTGAGCTTTCGCGTCTGCCCCTCCTTTTCTGTGGATACGTTTCTCAGTGTTACATCTTGCTTTTACTACGGATTTCGCGTCAATACATTCTTTTGTCCGTCCTCTCTTGTTGTTCTTCTTCGTTTAGCGCCTCCCATTCCCTGACAAGTCGCGACTCGGACTACGGTCAAGCCGTGTGCGGTGTTCCGGACCGCGTTCCGGATTATATGGCCGCATGACCTGGTGACTGGTCACGTCTTCAGTTCAACTTCAACCTTGACTAGCGAAGACCCGTGCTCCGCACGGAGCATTCGACTCGCAAGACAGAGTGTGAATCAAGATAAATTCATCTGTTTGTATGATGTGCTACGATATTCTGCTTAATGCTTGTTGTCTTTGTCGCGGGCTTGCAACACTTAGCATCGCGCGTCTCCGGCACATCAGGGAGACGACAAAGTTGAAGTTGAAGTCGACCCACGCACCGCGTTGTTCGGGCGGCTAACCCATAAGCTTGGTGGACAGTCACTTGAGAGGCGGGTCGTCGTCAAACTGTCAATTTCGAGGGCAACTCGGGCTTCCTTTGCAACCTTAGCGTAAATTCGGGACGGTTACCATCGCTGTTATCGCTGATTGCCTACCTATGGAGGAATGTCAATGAGGGAAAGCGAGGATGTAATGTATATGTTACCTCGCGCAGAATATATCGCTGTTGCAGTCGAGGGAATTGGGAATGGACCGCGCATCAGGCTGAGCGACAGCTTTGCCAAAGATGCTGTCCTTGTCAAGATAATGATCAACGGCATCCTCGTGCATGGAAAAGACGCGAGAGACCACCAACGGCTTGGCGAGGCAGAAGTTCCCGCGCGATCTCTGCCCAGCAGGGGTTGCAAGCCACTGAAGAAGAGGTCGAACTGTGAAACGTAAGTACAGCATCGACGGAGTCATCAGTGTACACGCCGAGGGAGGCGAATGAGAAAGCAGCATCACACTGTCGAATGTTATGCCGAAATTGGCGTCCGCGAGCATCCTGAGCGGAGCAGATAAAAAGGTGATCTAGTGATGCTAGAAATAAGGGATATCAGCCTCTCGATACTGGCGGTGTGCTGCAGGCAGGGCAGCATGTGGGGCCCGGGCCCGCAGACGTATATAACATACAGAGGATGGGACAACTCTCAAAGAAAGGTCAATGTCAAACACATATTAGCAGAAACGGAGGTCGTACGGAGGTGTTAGCGCCCACCTCATTATATTATTCTATTTCCTGAGCTTGCCTTTGGTGAGCGGGGGAGTGCGGACATTAGAGTGTATTCGCCTATGCAAAAAGTATGATCCAAAATCCAAAGGTGAATAATTGGTTTGGTAACATAGGCAAGTTCTACTACAACATTGGACTTTGTACTTGCAAAATTGGCAGTAGGGTCAAGCTGCTCGCGTCCCTTCCCTAGCAAGGGCACCACGTCGGAACTTCGAGGTCGTCGGTGGGGTGCATCTGGGACCCCTGCGGTCCCTTCTGCACCGTCCGATCGCGACAATCTCTTTCCTAGGCCGACCGACATCGTGAAGCTGAGCATCTCGTCGCTTCTTTTGCTCCGAATTTTGCTACTCATATATCGAGAGCTTTCGAGTACTCAATTTTGATTTGGCATGTTGAAAAAGAAATTATGCATGGGCGAATACACTCTATTGATGCCTGCATATCCTCAGTATGGGGAACTATGTACAGAAGAAGATGTACCAACGGAGCGTGCTAGAAGAAGGTTGAGGTTAAGCTTGCAGGCCGTGGACGTCGAGCGCTCGGCTTGCGTCTTGCGATTGCAGCGTTATTCTCGTGCTGCTGATGATCTGCGATACTTTGGTGAGTGCAAGAATTGCGCGGATCGAGTGAGGGATATTAGGGCGTATTCGCTAGTGCATAACATCACTTTGAAGATTCCAAAACAAATTGGAGTACCCCAAAATTTGTCGATGCAAACTTGTACGACTTTGAAGCCAGGAATATTAGTAGGGTGTTGGCTGGATGTTGGCAGGCGCTTCAGAAGGCCCAACACAAACGCGAAACACGCCCAAAGGCGGCCAGAGTATGCTGACGGCCTCCCTGCCAGAGCCTGCGCTCGAAAGCCGAAGTCCTGACGCGCTGTTCAGGCGGAGGAACGTCAACGGCCTGCTCGACGTCCTGTATCACTTCGTAAGTTAACAAATCAATTTCGTGGCATATGTTCCTTTCTTGCTGAACAAAACCCGTATCTTTGGTTTTTGGATCATGCTTTTTGGATGGGCGAATACGCCCTATTGGCATAGGCTACGGAAGTAACAAAATCAGGAGGGCAGAGCAAAGCAATGTGGATTAGGCATATAACTTGTACATTCGGGAGTTGTAGGAGCAATGGTAGTCTATATGTAGAGTGCGGTGTAGCGGAGGGAGAGAAGGATGTGGGCGGAGGAGAAAGCTGAGGGTGGGAAAAACGGACAGAGGACAGACTTCGTCGGAGTAGCCTGTAGGGTCAGCAACAGGTCAGCAGATAGCAATTCCAGGCTGGAGGTGGACTGTATGGAAGAGAAGCCATTGAAGAAGAACGGGAGGCTGGAGGAAGAAGGGGACATTATTGCTACGCGGGGAGCATGATAAGGGTGGATGCGTTGACGATGAGATGCAACGATGGGAAGAGAACGGCGGTCAACGTTGTTCAAGCTACTGTAGGGCAGTGGTGAACGGGTAACAGAGTACCACAAAGAAAGAGCATGCACGTCTGTGGATGGTAGGGTAAGACGTACGGGAAGGACAAAGTTGAAAAGAAGCGTCGCAAATGCGGAGTAGGGGTCAAAAAGAGGGAGGGAGGACTGTAAGAGGAGCAAGACCATCTTGTGCGGGGCAGGAGCAGAGGAGTGTGTGGGACGCTGGTCGACGGTCGACATCGGCGTCAAGCGCAGGCTCAGATCGCAATTGATTATTGGGGACGGTCGGTCCGAAGGCTGCGGTCACCTGATGTCATGGTCACTTCAGCCAATGAGGAGGCCGGTTTATAGTGATGATCGTCACGGCCGTTTCGCTTTAATAAAGAGATAATAAAGAGATGTGACCTTGTCTAGTGGACATGGCTCTCTCTCGCTCTACAATTCCTCATTATCCCTAGTCAGAAACTCTGGCCTTTGCTGCTGGCTTGCAAGTCTAGGTGGGAACAGCTAGGGAACACGATACGTCACTGACTGCGCTTGAGAATGACATAAGTTCTGCACCATTTTTCCTGCAGGCTGCAGATGGCCTCGGGAGCTTTCGCCCGTCGCTGCGCCACAAAACGTTGCTCTACCTCAGCCGACGGCTATACTTACGCACGCGGACCGCATCGCGGTCAGCGCTTGGGTGGCTGACGATCAGCGCGGAGACGCGGGAGTTTTCACGACTAGCCTACTGACTGTCTTGACCGAGTCCCGACGTCCAGAGGACGCCCGCAAGTCTGAACCAACATTGAACTTGTTTAGCGCTCGGGAGCCGTGATGACACGAACAGAAGCCCCGGACATCCTGGGACGTCCCATGGTATACATTGCTTCGGCCCAATGAAACGACATACCACCTCTCTCCGCAAGCATTTGAAATAAATAGCCATCGCACTCTTTTTCTAACCCCCATCGTCTCGCCTCGGTTTCGCCCCATTCGCAGGCCTGCTCCGCTCCTTCACTGTCCTTGCCAGGCTCGCTCCTCCCCGCTAGCGTCCATCCGACTATGAAGTACTCTGGCTTGCTGCCCATCGCGGCTGCCGCGTCCGCGTCCGCGTCGGCTGTCCACTCTTTCCACCCGCGCGCCAACATCGCTTCGGACGACTCTGGCCTTGCGGACTCGTACGACTTCGTCATTGCAGGAGGCGGTCTCTCAGGCGAGCTTCCGCGCCACTCGGGTACGAATTGCACGCTAAACGACCGTTTCCCCAGGCCTCGTCCTCGCGTCGCGCCTCACCGAGGACTCCAACACCACCGTGCTCGTGCTCGAGGCGGGTGACACGGGAGACGACGTCGCCGATCGGATCAGTACGCCCCGTTTCCTTGCTCCACGGCGTGCGGGCGCTTACACCCCGGTCATCAGACAAGCCCGCGAACGCGTACTACGACTCCCTGAGCGGGACGAGCTACGACTGGCAGTACACTACCGCGAAGCAGACGAATGCGAACGACCGCGCTATGTCGTGGCCGCGCGGGAAGGTGCTCGGCGGCAGCAGCGCGATTAACGGCCTATACATGGTGCGCAGCGTCACTGACCGTTACCCGCGCTGCGCCCTAACGACCCATTTCACCCACTCCTCAAAAACGTGCCAATCTGATCCCGATGCGCGCTTAGGTTCGTCCCAACTCTGCGGAGCTCGACGCGTGGGCAGGATTGCTCGACGACGACGAGAACGCGGATAACTGGAAATGGGACAGCCTGTACGCCGCGATGAAGAAGTCGGAGACGTTCAGCGCGCCGGCTTCGGACATCCAGAAGCAGGCGAACATCCAGTACGATGAGTCTGTGCATGGCACGGATGGCCCGATACATGCAAGCTACCCGGGCATGTACGCCGCATTTTCTTAAGCGTCCGTGATGTATACTCACCTTCTCGTATCCAGTACTTTCGATCTCGTCGGCGACTGGACATCTACGTTCAATGCAGTTGGCATCCCGTCAGTCGAGGACGCGTCCGGTGGCTCAAACTCTGGCGCTTTCGTGGCTGGCTCTACCATTAACCCGTCCAACTGGACCAGGTCATACTCGCGGTCTGGGTACATCGACCCGCTGCCACCACGCGACAACCTTGCCATCCTCGCTAATGCGATGGTGACCGAGATTGTGTGGAGCGACAGCGATGGGGACGGCGGAAAGACGGCATCTGGCGTGAAGTATGCGGCGTCAGCGAATGCGGACAGCAAGACGATCAATGTTAACCGGGAGGTCATCATTGCCGGTGGCGCGATTGGTAGCCCGCAGCTGCTCATGCTCAGCGGTGTTGGCCCGAAGGACGTGCTTCAATCCGTCGGTATCGATGTTCAGGTTGAGCTCCCGGGTGTCGGCCAGAACCTGCAGGATCATATCGTAAGTGCACTACTTACTACGCCTGGAGAGCATTTCTTGAATTACCAACCAAGTCGTCGTCCGTAACCTGGGCCACAAGCGATGATACCATGGGCTCGATGTACAAGGACGGCGGAACCAGCGACATCGACATGTCCTTCATCAACTCCGCCACCGCCTACGTCAACCTCACCGCCCTCATGGGCGCCGACGCCGCCAACACCCTCAAGGACTCCGCCTCTAGCGGCCTCGACGACTACCTCAACAACATCCCCAGCGACTCCGACGCCGTCAAGGCGGGCTACAAGGCCATGAGCTCCGTCGTCACCGACAACTTCTACGGTAGCGACCTTGGCATGGTCGAGGTCCTCCTCGGGCTCTCGGGCGACGGCAGCGTCACCATCCAGGTCGCGCAGCAGCACCCGCTCAGCGTCGGGCGCCTCTACATCACTTCGGGCTCGGCCTTCGACCCTCCCACCATCGACCCGGGCTACCTGACGAACTCGGCGGACGTGGAGATCATGCGCGCGGGTATCAAGTTTGTGCGCGAAATTGGGGCCACGGAGCCGATGTCGACGCATTTGGGGACGGAGTACACGCCGGGCGGGGACGTGACCTCGGACGACGACATTGACAACTACGTGCGCTCGTCGATAGGCACGGAGTACCACCCGACTGGCACTTGCGCCATGATGCCCAAGAAGAAGGGCGGTGTTGTGGACGCCCAGTTGAAGGTGTACGGGACGTGTAAGTGCAACGATCGTGGCATACGCGCATGCCCGACTGACCCAATACTTCAGCCAATGTCCGCATCGCCGACTCCTCCGTCTACCCCTTCGAGTTCTCTTGCCATGTAAGTTGTCCGCGTTTCGCGTACCTGACCCGTCCACTAAAAACGAAACCAGCTGGGAGCTGCGACCTACGGCCTCGCGGAGCAGGCCGCAGACATGATCCGCAAGCAGTACAACATTCCCGAGTCCACCGCCTCTGCCTCTGCATCCTCGCCCTCCAGCAGCAGCAGCAGCTCCACGGTCGACGACAACAGTGCGCTCATCTCTAGCCCTTCCGCCCTATGGACTGTTCTGGCCTTGTCCGCCAGCGCCGCTGTCCTTACATCACTCTAACCTTGACCTTACATACCACCTTAGAATCTATTAAGCTACCCACCTACCGTACGCTATCTCACCCTATTTACTGACGCTTATTTATCGGACTGTCGATACAATCACTTCCCATCGTAATCTGACATTCCGACGGACTATTCCCTTTCAGCTGTACATGAAAACCTCAGCAGCGCTCAGCCATCGCTGTCATGACATTTGTATCGATTACACTACATACCAGACGCTGTACAGTGTATATTTGCAACTAATGCATTGGACTAGATCAGTGGGAAGCCCTGTACGGCCATGTATAGCAGTGGAACGGGAGCCCGCGCAGGCTTTATCCTCGATTCATGGTGTTGCCTGCCCCGCGAGGGTTCTCGTCCGTGTATTGGCCCAATTCTCGTCTTTGAGCCGCTTCTCCTCCTCCCTGCGCTCCGCATCCGCCGAACCATCCATCTCCGCATCCAGAGCAAGCTGCTCGGACTCGGTGAGCGCGCTCTCGGACGCCTTCCTACGATGAAACGTCAGTGGCATATTCTGCATGGGATGTCACGATACGTACCCTCCGCCCGACAATATGTTCCCGCGCTCCTGCTCGATCTGCAAATACTCGTCGACGGTCATGCTCGGTAGGTGGTGGCCAGGGCCGAAGACCTGGTTTTGCAGACGCGCACGATCTGCAGCGCCTGCTGGCAAGATCGTGAAGGGACGGAGAGGCTGATGCGCTTTAGTGGGTTTTCATCGTTCAGACAAAGAGCCATGCCAACCTTTCCGCTTGGGTCGAGCAATGGACCTTGCCCGTCTGGTCCACCTCTAGGAGCGTCGAGGCGCCACATCGTGTCCTGGTCGCGCTGCTTCGATCTGGAATCGGAACCATCTGTGGGGGCGCGGGGGGCTCTGGGGGTACGCTTCTCAGGAGGTCAGCTCCTGGCGGTTGCTTTCCAGTGCGGCTTGAGCCTTCGCGTAGCAGAGCCGCAGGAGAATGAGGGCGGTCTCACGCAGGACCTCGTCTGTCTCCGTGTCGTCTTCCTCCGCAGATGGGTCGGGCGATGTAGGTAGGAGGGTTGCAACCAGCTCGAATTCGTTCAGTGACGCGTCGTCCTCGGTCGCGCTCTGGCTTCGGCGCTTACGGAGAACCTGTAGCGCCGATGAAGTGAGGGGGGCGGTATGGATAACGTTAGCGTACCTCCACTCGTCCCTTGAGTTCCTTCTCTTTCTGATATTGTTTGATCTTGTCTCTCTTCGGCGAGCAGGATCGGGAATAGACGCGATTCCTCGCTCGTACATCTTGCGCTCGTCCTTCGGGACGATGTCGAAATGCTCCAGCGTGGAAATGAACGTCTTGAGACTGAACTAGAGAACATCAGCATCTTTGCGAGAGGAAGGGTAAGCCAGCGCACCTCTGCCTGTTGTAACAGACGCATTCTGTCCTCCCGATCCAGAGTCTTGACTCTTCCCAGCACTTCTGCGACGACGTAGGGCACGAAGAGGTATACCAGGTCAGACGTCGTTATGTCCTCTATGGTTTCATTGGGGCTGAAGAGAGCAAGCTCGAGGACACGAGCATTAATGGTCTTTAGGTCGGTGAGACTAGACTGTATGAGATCCTGGAGGGTTGTCAATGCCAGGCGGGCAAAGGACCACAAATGGCGACCTGTGTAGAGTCTTCAGCGGTAGGGAGGTCATAGGCCTTGGAAGCAGCTGACAGCGCTCTATTGAGTATGCCTGGTAAAGGTGCAGACATTAGTGATGATCAACGTTCGAGACAAGACGCGGCGGTCACTGCTTGATCACTCTTTGAACTTGTCCTTCACCAACACCGCGGCTCACAATGACAAAACGTGATAACGATGTCAGGCAAGTACATAGAAAACCGCAATTACTTGGGCTTACGCGCTCCAGTGGTTCTATCCGGACGGGAGCCCCCGCGGCGACGGCTGCCGTCATGGTGCAAGATGCTTCTACCAGCACCCGCAAGACCCAGGCTGGATCACTGCGAAACCCACAAAGGCCCCGTCTTGGGTGGTGGACAGAGAACGCATGGAACGAGACGCGCCCCGCGCATCAGCGCGGTCTCCTCCATTCTCATCGCGTAGACTGTCGCCAATGCGGCCTTCTAACCGAACGAGTCGTTCCCCGCCCCCGCGTCGTCGTCGTTCTCCCGACACGCGCCGTGATCGCGACTATGAGATGCCGCGACGGCGCGAGAGGTCTTATAGCAGGGACCGTAGCGCCAGTCCACGGAGGGACAGGCGCTACGATGAACGTCGATCACGCGAACGCCGGTCACGCAGTCGAAGTGGCAGCAGGAGCAGAAAATCGGACAAAGCGCGGACGCGTGTAGGCAGCAGGGGGCGAGAGCGAAGCAGAGATCGCGAACGAAGCACGGAGAGGCGCCGCAAGGACAGCAGTTTGTCATGGTCCACGGAACGAGAGAGAGGGAAAGGTCGCCCAAGCGCGAGCCGGACCCTGAGCCCCAACTCAAACGCACGCCGAAGGCGCCCGCTGCCATGCGCAGGCATAGCCAGAGCACCAAGTCCCCAACACCCAACTCCCGACGCAGTTCTTTTGCTACGCCAGGTGTGCAGTCTCCTGCATATCCACCAGCCTCTCATAGCGGGACATCGTCGTTCATTCACACCCCGTCAACTTCCTTTACCAAGATCGCACCCCATACATTCACCACCCTCAGTGCACCTGCCCCACCTGCTGTCCCTCCCTCAGTGTATCCCGTACCGCGCCATCGTCTATCGTTCGCACCCCTTCAGCTTCCTCCAGTGCGCCTGCCCCTCCGAGCGGCCTCCCCCTCCCCCTCCACCTCTTGCTCCGCCGGCTGCCATCGGTCCTCTGTTGTACCACAATGCCCCACCTCCGTCCGTTCCTCGCCTGCGCTTGCCCAATCTCAACCATATCATTGCACTTCGGCCAAATCCGACGCCTTGGAGTCGATACCGCCACCGCCGCAGCCGCCTGCTTTATTGTCTGCCCTCGCCTCGACCTCATCGTCGGGCGGCCTGGACGTCAATGCGTGGGACGACAAGATTCAGTATGCATCACCTTTTAGCTAGCGGATCACAACTCACAACCTGTCAGACGCATATCGGACTACTTGCGCGCGTCTGCGGCATTTGACAAACTCAACAGCGATACGACGACTGCAAGGAAGTACCCTACCACTGCCACCTCCGACCCTCGTATAGTCGCTCGCGAAAAGCGCAAGATCGAGCTGTCTGAAGAGCGGAAAAATGCCCTGGCCGCCGTCGTCGCTCAGCCCACTTGGCTGTGGACCCTCGCGAAGGTCCTTCGGAAGCACTCGAGAATCAGCGCGCACAGACTCTCGACAAGCTCACCACTTTCGCCAAGGCAGTCAATGACCTGTACGATGCCATGGTCACCGTCCATGCACGTCACAAGAAGCAGCAAGAGGAGGAGCTCGCTGCGAAGGCGGAGGAAGAAGCTTCCCGCAAGCGCCCGCGGGAAGAAGAAGAAGCAGCCCCCGACCCCGAGGACGAGCTTGCGGAGAAGGTGGCCGCGCTGGAGCTTGATATGCGTGCCTTGGCGGACGACTTTGAGGAGCAGTACGACGCCATCGACGAGCAGGTCGCCACGGAAGTGCGCAATATCCTCACCGCCATCGAAGGCGCGAAACCCATCGATGTCGACGCCCCCGCCGCTCCCGCGCTCGCGCCGGAGGACCGCCTCAAGCAGCACATACAGCAAGCAGGGACCTTGGGCACAGATATTCAGGATATTTTGCAGACTTTCGTGTTTGAGGGGGCGCGCACAGCACGGTCCTTCAGCAGCGGAAAGAAATTGCTGCCCTGCGCGAGGAGGTGGATGCCTTCAATAAGGAGGCGCCAGACATACAACAGGAAATCGATGACCTTGCGAAGCAGCAGACGGCGCTCGAGCGCCACCTCGCTGCCCTGACCATCGGGCTCGACGCGCACGTCGATCGGCACCCACCAACACCGCCGCAGTCGCCGATCTTGGCACCGACGCCGATGCTAGAATTGCCGGCGAAGGACGGCGCACCCTCGCTCGAGCATGCCATCAAGGAGGAGGTGCGCGCTCGGCTGCGACCGATCTTGCAGGCGGCGCGGCAGGAGATTGGAGAGGCATATATCGCGCAGGGCGGTGAGGTGGTGCGCACGGTGGTCCCTCATCTGACGAAGGTCAACCGTGTGCTGGAAACTCTGGCGAAGCGGGAGAGTGTCGCTGTTCGCCGCGAGCCTAACGTGGGGTTCACGCTGGGTCCTTGGGGCCATCCTCCGGCGTGATTGTATAGGCGTCCTAATGTCTGATCCTCTCGCATTTCTTGGTTAGTATTTGCTCTCTTTCGTTCTTGCATTGCTTTGATATAGTTTGTTTTCTTGCATAAACATCATCTCGGACTGTAATACGCGGAGCCTCCCTAAAATCACAACACGGGATTTACGCGCTAATCATCTATGGATATCACCTCCTTGCGTCGTGCTCTCCCTTTGCCCTTGCGTTGGCTTCCTCCAGAGCCCTTCGTCAAATCAACGACTCTTCGAAGAATGATTATGGGTAGGCAAAGACCCCGCATAGAGGCATCGACGTCCAACCGATAATCTACACCTTCTTCCGGTGTGGACTTGTTATGACTGCAGAGCCCTCAGCAACGACAAAGTAAGCAGGGAGAAAGAATCGCACCTGTTCTTGAGGTGGTCGTCCACATCATTCAAGGAGCAGAGCCGACGACAGAACACACACACGTATCTGGGTACCTGGCGCACTTGTCTCGCTTCGATATCATTGCGCTGGCGGCATCGCGCCTCCGCTTGTATGGCGAGCTGGATATCCTCATCGTCGCGCAGATGAAGCCAGGTCGGGTCATCCTCTCCCTTGTTTATGTGCCCAAGGTGATGCATGATCTGAAGAACCATGAACATCGTCACTCGCCAGCATCAGGTCAACAGACGTACCGCCCGACGCCAATCGAATACTTCGCGTTCCTTGCCTTTGTGTTTGCCCTCGCAGTAAGACAGGCGAGCCAAGCCGCCTCTTCGTCCATGTCGCCCTGGTCCACAATACGTGGATCACACCCGCAGCTCTTGATGACACGCCACGCTGCCCGTGCAACGCGCGCATCCCACTCGATTCGTGCGCCGTCGTGGTTCCAGGGCAGCGCATCGAGTCGCTGCCATAGCCATGACTCTTCGCCGGAAAGATTGCGAAAGCCGAGACGAGCCTGGCGAGTGCAGGCGTGTGCAAGTACACGCGGATAGTTGACCGGCTCGCCGCAGACCGTGCAGTGGAAAAAGACGCATGCAAAACGGAGTGAGTAGAGTTCGTCATCGTCCTCGTCTTGATGATGTCGGTAATTATCCGGCAAGAGGGCGACTAGCTTCAAGCTCTTCGCCGCTCGCCATTCGTCGCACAGAGTGTCTAAAGCGTCTGGTGCAAGTGCTTCCTTGAGTCTTTTCAAATCAGGTTCGACATCGGTCACGTAGGACTTGATCTCCGTGAACATCATCCGTTGAATGGCAGGCATAGCAGCTATGTCCAAGGCGCTCGGGTAAATCTGATCGACGTCGTCGATGGCAGTGGGGACTGGATGTGCCGAAACGTACGCTTTGAGCGCAGAAATGACGACTTGCATCCTATCCTTGAGAAAGTTCTTGCGTTTCTTCTCGAGCATGGAGGCGCGCATGTCTCTTAGCAGCTTTGTGAGTGGTGGAATAAGTGTACGCCACGCTGAAATCCATTGAGCAGCTGCCGCAAAGGCGCAGCTTTATATACGCACTGCTTTCTGTCAGTTCGTCGAATGATCTGACGAGGGGGTGTTCCTCCAGCAACCTGGAGCTGACGACGTGTAGATAGTCTATTTCCTCAGAGAACCCGTGTTCACGAAGACGACATTCAATCCTAAGGCTGTTGAATACCTTGAATCACGCAAGACGGATAGCACTCACTGATGCAAGCGTTCCTTCATCATCCTCTCCTGCTCAAGTCGTCGTTTCCGGGGCAAGATGACATGAAGCCAGTGATCGCAGGTTTCTGCATACTTCAAGAGTATGGTCAAACGATGCGCCGTATAAGAACTGAAAATGTATCACGTACCTTCTGGGCTTGGCGTACCCTGTCAAGGAAAGGTGCTTCAAATTTCTTGACAGCGCCTGCGTCTGTGGCGTCGATTGACCGGAAAGATTCAATGGTAGCTTCGATACTGTCGAGCTTGTATACTCTTGTATCTAAAGCTATAGGTGAGCATGATGCACGTCAGGATTTATGCATGGCGTACAGTCAACAACCCCGTAAGTTTGCAGGTGCAGAAGGCATTCTCTGTAAGGCTTATGCAGTACGCGCTCAACATCATTTTCGTAGATAAACCTGCGGACGTAACATGTAAAAGAGGAATAAATAAGGTACAAAGGTGCTGACCTTTCCTGTGCGCATTCCCGACATACCCGGACGCCAAACGTCCACAGAATGGACGGCATTGCATCTTGCAGTACTGATACATAAACATCAGAGAGAGCAGTAAGGTTAGGAAGTTCAGGTTTAACGCACAGTGCACGTGTTACCGAACGCTAGTTCAATCCATTGCGGCTCATTCAGAGAATCCGGTTTGCGAGGAAGGTCAGCATCAGACGCAAGGCAGTCGCGCCATACAGCACGAGAGTTTTTCGTGATGAGAATAGACCGAAGACCACGCGACGTGTATGAGACGTTGAGCACGGATGGAGGGTCCAAGTGACTAAAGATCTAGAGGTTTCGAGTATAAGTAGGCACGCCGCGCAGGTAAAAGAGCCAGCTGACCTCGTATAGAACATCCAGAGGCATGTCTGGAAGTATGTTCAACTTCCCTTTGGCGACAACGCGGGCTCCTTTGTTGCCACTGCCAGTCTTGGCGACGATTGAGGAGGAGGTTGGTGGCTTGCCTGCATCTTTACGGTCCTTGATCTCTTTTTGGGCGGCATCCAGAGAAGAGGCGTTATGTGTCAGTAAGTATATAATGAGCGGATAGTCCAGACGAGAGGAATGTCTTTCCGCTTCCTTCGAGATGATGGTTCAACGCCAAGTCGACGGCCACGATGACGCCCATGATTCATCCGGGATTTGCCGATCGGGACCGAGACGAGCCATGCGCGTGTTGGGACCCACTAGGACCCATTCAGTGTACTTCAATCTCTGAGCACGCGGTTTCAACTGGGTCACGTACACTGCTTGAATTTCGATGTAATTATCTCGACTGAGCCGTCAATACACTGCAGTGCGCGGAGTACTTACTTCCAGTCCTTCACTGCCAGTGGCATCCAACATGCGCTCTGGAATTGCAAGTCGTACGTGGTCGACACTGCTATATATGCCGGAAGATATGGGTACAGCATCAGGTAGAGATCATTGCAGCACCATCGCGAGCCGTCTCCAAGATGGAAAAGCATTCGAAGACATAAGCTAGGGTAATCAGACCAAAGCTTTTCGCGCCCCAATCTTTGTACTGCGCCACACTGAGCTTCCACGCCTGAACAGCGCGATTGAACGTCAGCAACTGCGCAGCAGGGTCACGAAGATCTCCCCTTCGTATACCCAACTGCACGGTATGGATCAGCTGGCTCATGTGCAGATTCATCCTGCCGATTCTGTCCTTCGCCACCTGCTCTGCGAACAGTTGGCCAATATCGTTCCAACTATGACCTCCTCCTCGATGAGCTCCACGCCCGGAGTGTTAGATACGGTGTGGGTAGTGCAAATGTACCGCAGTTCCTCCGCGTATCGTTTGAAGAGCTGCACCAGGTCGTTGTCGAAGCCCAACGTCTCGTCGATATACTCCGCACCGCGGCGCTCGATTGCAGAAGTGATGGCATTGACTCCGCTGGGCGTAGAAGTTGCTTCCTCATTCGAGAGAGGTGCTACGTCTCGAATCTGGATGTTGCGATACAATCTGCCGAGTGCCTTGTCGGAGCGATAGTAGTCATTTTCGCGCGGTGATATGACTTCAGCGGCGTGCCAATCGGGCTGAGTAAACCATCATGAATTTTGCGATGGCGGTTCGAACAACGACCTGCCTACCTTTTGCCTCATGAGCGGCCGGGGCAAGTTGCCGTTCTCCAGGTCGACCGGTATACCTTGCTTGGGATAATCGACGGCCTGATAACAAAGTGTCGGCCAGGGAATATGAGTATCGTTTGGAGACCTACCTGTGAGCACAGCTCGGCTATTTTGACACAGCCTACATCGAAGATTCCTTGCTGTTTGTATCTTTAGTCCGAGGCCAAAGAGATGGAACGATAAACACACCTTTGACTGATCTGCTATGACCAGCAGACGGTCTGACAGCAAACCCTAGACGCGCATAGTGCATTAGCGCCGAATCTACGAAAGATATCACGTTGGTAACATACAACGACGTCCGAGTTGATATATTCGACGATGAAGTTGCAGATGTCGTCCACAGTTGTGGCCCGGCCCAGCGTGCGCGGCTCGCCCGCCGCAAAGCTGAGAGGACTCTCTTGCTGAGAGTAAAGCAGTTCCTCGCACATAATTATGTCGTATAGATCGCTGTTGCACGTCAACAGCATGCAAGGCAGATTCCAAAGAGAAAGCATTACCCATCGAGATCCCCTCCGCTCAGCTTGGAACATAGCGAGCGCTCGCCTATATGAAGCGAGAGGAGTTGAAGACCGGCCGGGAATGCGTCTCAAAAGCTGCTTACCAACTGACGGCAGCACGACAAGGTTCTTGAGGTTTCTGAAGGAGCACAACATGCCTTCTGGCGGTTTGCCAATTGCATGCACTCGCTGGACTGTTTTCGATGTCATTGGAGACAAATATGAAGCCATGCATACGCTTACCATCTCCCGGATGTGTGACTGGACTGCGGGTGATAACGCAGTTTCCTTCCAACCAGATGGGACTCTCGCCTTCGTTTCGCTGCACACAAGCTGCGATACCGAATTATCAGACCGCGAGATCAGAAGAGCTAGACGTGAGATCTCACCGAATATCTCCTTCTCCTTCAGGCAGTACACGTTCTCTTTACCGGCCGCCCGATACGCTGGCCCTTCGTCTGCTATTCCCACTAGCTTGAAACTGTCCGGAATCTCGAAGCGCGCGTTGTGCTTGATGTCGCGCAGATCGCCATCCTTGCAACCTCGCGTATTTTCTGGAAGAACGGACTGTCGAAGCCAGGACGGGGGCGGCGCCCCGGTCGACTTTGCATGCTGAGGCCCATTTCTTTCAGGTTGTCGAGCACATACGGGAGGCGGAATTGTCGACCGAGGCTGTTAGACCGTAGGACCTCTTTCCACTCATCAACACCGTCGTGAATCCTCTCCACACTGGCTACTGCGCGCTGCTGTAACTTCTCGAATTCCTCGGAACCAACGCCAAGATTCTCGAGGATAGTCACGAGCGCCCTGTGGGCGCAGGAATTGAGATCAGGCGCTGATTGTACGCAGAGCGATACCTCTTACCTGTTGGTGAACATGTTGTTCGGGTACGCGAAGTGCCTTGCGATTTCTATGTCCGCTTCCCTCATATCTTCCTCCCTGCTGTCGAACTTCCGCATCGACGGTCGTAAACGCATGTGGATGCCTGATGCGTCTTTATCCATCTCCTCGTCGACAGCGACCATCCCTTTGTATCCGAGGAAACGTATCTGATACTGCAGGGGCATTCAGATTAGTCAAGAGGCAGGCTAGACAGACTTACAGCATCGGGTCTCAGCCGCTTCGTCAGGTCCCCGCCGCGTTCCCTGATGAGTTGGGCCCAGATACGATCACCGAGCGACCTCGAAATCGTGCCGACACCATCCGTGAACAAGTACGGGTCCTTGCCATGTCTGGCATCTCCTCCCACTCGTGCTGCATGATCTTCACGGATGGCTCCGTCGCCGTGAACGCCTGCGCCAGTCGAGCGGCGTATTTGGACGGCTGCTTCAACAATTTCGAGCTGCTGGGAAGTGTCCAATGGAGTCCCGAATGTCCTGGGCGGTTACCCAGCCCGGATATTCGGCTTCGTAGTGATAAAACTCGTTGAGGAACCAGACGGAGTGTTCGCGCAGGGCAGATGTACTGTACGCGAGGAACTGAAACGAGCGGCCGCCGAGCTCGAACCCGTTTGCCAAGATGCCACCGACGCGGTCGCGCACGAAATGGGAACCATCGACGGTGCGATCCCAGCGATATGAAAGCCTGTCCTCGTCGCGGAATCTGGAGAACTAGTCAATCAAGTGCGCGATGTGCATGATACGCAGGACTTACTCAACTCGGATGAAATGATGCTCATAGCCAGGGTATCTGCGTATGATACGATTGCTCTGTACAGGATAGGGTCCTTCCAGGACGGTCCGTGTTGGCGTGAAGATTATGTGGCAACAGAGGAAGTGGCCTGGGGTTATGCGGAGCTCAGGGAACTGGAAGTCACGCATGACGCGCGAGAAACAGCTTGCAGGGCTTTCCGTCGCAGGCCTCTTGCCCAGCTCGATGTTGAACTTGCGAAGGATATCGCCGACCCGGGAGCACTCATGCTCGGGGTACGTGTCGCAGAGCTCGCTGATACCTGGCAGGCTGCTCTCAATCTCGCCCGTAGTAATGAGGCCGTTGCGCAAGAGGGCCTCGAGTTGGAAAGCGACGGGCCACGGGAATTTCGCAAACTCCCGGCAGAGACGCTCAATGCGCCTTCGCTCGAAGAATTTGTGCCCGCTCGCCTCAATCTTGTGCCAAACTGGTCGATTGCCAGGGCCACGAGATACCATGCGAAGGAGGAGGTTGTCGATACCAGCCTTCTTGCACAGGTCGCAGAAAACATTGCCTAGATCCATGAAGTCTTTGTCGGTAAGTTCGATGCGGAGCTGCCAAGCGTATGGAGACACAAGTTGGTGTGCCTCGTCCAGGTAGCCGATCCGCAGTTTGGACTTCCTGTCGTCGTCTGGGTGCCTATGAAACTGGATGCGCTCCAGAACGGGCGGGGTAAGCAATTCGAACACGACATCTGCAACGCTGTCACTGGGCAATATCGTACACGATCAGCTCGACTTACGTGGCTTTCCCTGGTATCCCAAGGCCATGCGCTGGATGTTGATGAAGTTGAGAGCGATACTAGATCCCAGCATCTCCGTCGTTGAATCCCCCAGCTGCGAATAGCCTGGTGAGCAACGCAAAAGAGAAAAATGCGTGTACTTGCCGTGATCCTAATCAGTTTATGATCGTACTCAAATCTGAGCCATGCCACTCCTCTGGTCGTGAATTCCTTGGACCACTCTGCGGAGAACTCGCGCGATACCGGTTTATCGTATCTCGTACGAAAGAGCACACCGAACTGCACACGATCCACGCGCAAGCCAACGTTCAAGCTCTCGACAATTCGCTCGTGCGTTTCCTCGATTTCTGGGTCGACAAATGGTGTCCGACCGAGTAGACTGGCTATGTGCGGAGGAGCAGGAGCGCGTTTCCAGAAGTTGATTTTGCGCTTTTCGACCTTGATAGGCTGGCCCTTAACGTAGCTGAGAAACCGTTTCCCGATCTTGTCGCTTGGAACGGTGAGGATACCCGTCCCGTCATTGCGCACGCTGCCTGGATTGCCCGTCAGACTGATAAGACAGATTTTACGCAAAGTCCTGCACACCTGCTAAACTGCGGTTGAGCTTGACCTTGAAGTTGATCCTCTTGTCGATGGGCGAGTGTGAGGGAAGTTCTTCGTCGTCAGACTCGTCTGCGGTAGGTACGAATGCCTCCGAATGCAGGACTTGTGCGATGAGCTTGGTCACATCGTAGTCGTTTAGAAAGGGCGGCAGCCCCTTGATCTGGATATCCATGGTGGCCTAACGAGAAAGAGGCTATCGATGGGGCGCACGGGGCACCAACGTGGTCGCGTCGTGATATGCGCGCTTAACAAAGGGCAGGCGCCGGCGAGATCGCTCTCAGAGCGGTGATAGATTTGTTGCGCGCGATGTAGTATGTACTATTGACGGAGTTCACCTTGAAGTCCTTTCACAGTAGGGAGGAAGAGAGAAGCGTTGAGTCCTGCCTATAACGCTGAATAACCTTGCTACTCGCGGACGGCGTCGACACGAGAGTCGCGGACAAAAGAGCACACACGGTCACGCGACGGGAACATCGCGTTATCTGTGACACAGCCGTAACATTGCGCGCCTATCGCTGGTTCGTCTTCACCATCATGGCTAACTCGCGCTATCCAATCAGCAAGGGCTTCGAGTATCTGGACTCTGCGACTCTGGATACCACGATGATACTTGGCACCCTCAAGCGTCTGTCTCATCGTCTTGGTGTCTCTCTACAACCCAAACTGCAGCGTCTCAGCGACGACTCGGTGCATGCTCAGGTCGTCCTGTGTCTGTGCATCAGTCTCCTCCTTGCTTCATTCATTGCGGCTTTTGTAACTGCCTGCAAAAGAAGAAACAAGTCCTCTCTGACGCTCGCCGATCTCTCCCCCTATATGCGCGCACTCATGTTCTTCATCGCGCCCACTCGCGTCGCCTGGCCGGCCCACTACGTCCGCGCCGCCCGAAAGGCGACCATCTCGCGCAGCAAGCAAATTGTAATCGACCTGAACGATCTCTTTGGCGACATCTGCGCCGGCAAAATTGAGCTGCGACAGCCGGACGACCTCGTCGACCTGCTCCGTGGCGAACTCCGTGTCGATGGCTGGCGGTTCCTAGTTCAGCTGGACTCGGCCCATTGCCGACAAGTTCAGCGGTGGCTGTTTGCGGAGTCTGTCAAGGTGCAAAGAGTCTGATATTCAGATGGAATTCTGACGATCTAACGCGCATATATCCAGTCCCTGCTCTTCCCTGAAGGTTAGCGAAGCGTGCCAGATACTGCGTTTGTTTATCTTCCAATCTTCTTGTCTAGGCCGCAAGCAAATTGAAGATGCCGCTACTCTACGTCCTGAGCAACCCCACGTATGGACCCTGCAACTGGATAGCGTCCCACCAGACCTCCTCGAATCGTGCCTGGTTCGCAGTCTGCCCGCCCGCTCCGCCTGCTTTCTCGAGTTCACCACCGTCTCCAAGAATCTGACTCCATGGAGCCTCGCTTGGATGCTCAGCTCCGTCCCCTTCTGCCCTCATCGCCACAAATCTCGCTGTATGCTCTCCGGCCCCTCAACGACGCCTCTCTTCGCCACCCTGCACGCCACCCTCGAAGTCCTCGCTCGCGCGAATGCCAAGATCTCAGCCACTCACAAGATGTCCGCTAACAAGATGTCCGCCGACGCCAGAACCTCCACCAACAAACCCGATAGCGGTCCAAAGAGTGTCCACGCTGTCACCAACATCTCCGCCGCGCACGCATCGACCTTGCTCGCGCAGCGCGATCGCCTGCACTCGGACACGAGTCTGCGTACGTCGTACATCGCCAGGTACGGAATCGAATGCTGGCGGGAGAGGCGGTTGATTCTGGCGTGGGAGGCGGCCTTGCTGCGCGCGGGCATGCTCGAGCGGTGGTCCGTCGAACTCCGCGGATGAAGCCTGGGTAGATGGGTGCGCGTCGGTGTATGCCGCGCAGAAGGCACTTTATACGTATGTTAGGGCCTTCGTTGACCGCGGGCGTGGACGTGTCTATCGCGATCCGTGTGCTGCGAACCAGTCGCGGTGATGTTCTGATAATCGTGTTCCATTGTTGTGCGTTATTACATACAAGTGCCATGTAGTCGAGAGCTAGTCAAGCGAAATAAAGAACAGAACAGAGAGCAATGTCGGATAAGAAAGCTTGCAATAGTATCTAGTAGGACAGCGTCTCAATGAGAGCATCCAGGATGCGCAGAGCGTCCGGGATGTGGAACTTCTCGTACTGCAGAGGTACGGGCGTGCTGTGCGCGATAATCAGTAAACGTGAAGAGGGATCGCAGCGCACTCACTCCCATCCCGTCACTCGCCGAACGGGCGCCTCTAGCTTAAGGAAGCAGCGCTTCTGGACCTCCGCGCCAATATCTGAGCCGACGCCCCCTGTAGCGCCCGCCTCATGCACAACAACGAGCCGGCCCGTCTTGTTCACACTGTCCACGACTGCCTGCACATCCCACGGTAGTATCGTGCGCAGGTCGATGAGCTCGATCTTCACGTCACGGAAGCGCACGGGCACATGCGGGGCGAGCGCCGGCGGCGGGTGTGCGAGCATGTGCAGCGCGGTCTCGCAGTGGTAGAGCGGCGTGCCCCAGCTGAGGAGCGTGAGGTCGGTGCCCGAGCGCAGCGTCTCGGCGACGCCGAGCGGGAGCTCGTAGTCGTCGACCGGGACGTGCTCAACGGCGGAGCGGTACAGGATCTTGGGTTCCATGAACACGACGGGGTTGGGGTCGCGGATCGCGCCGAGCAGGAGGCCCTTGGCTTGAATGGGCGACCGGGGGATGACGATCTGCGACGACGCTATGTGATGGATCCGACGCAGGCGGAGCGACGAGGACGTACCTTGAGCCCGGCAGCACCCATGAAGAAGCCCTCCGGGGACTGCGAGTGGTAGAGACCGCCGTGTCCGACGGACATGGAGGGGGTGCGGACGGTAAGGCGGCCACAATCGTACTGGCCACCGGAGCGGTAGCGCAGCTTGGCGGCCTCGTTGACGAGCTGGTCGAAGGCGGGGTAGATGTAGTCAGCGAACTGGATCTCGGCGATGGCGGTGTGGCCCATGGCGGCCATGCCGATGCCGAAGCCTGCGATGCCCTGGGCAGACGTTAGAGGGGGGTGAAGTGCGATGAGGGAGGGAGGCGTGCCTGCTCGGTGAGCGGCGTGTTGAATACTCGTTCACGCCCTGTGATGGTTGAGCATCGTGTGAGGGAGGCGCCGCGAGCACGCACCGAACTCTTCGGCCAGTCCCATAGTGCAGCGGAAAACACCACCGAAGGCGACGTCTTCGCCAAAGACTGTAAAGGTTAGCGAAGAAGACGTGTAGATGCATGATGCTCACCGACAGCGGTGTCGTCCGTGGTGAGGGCGACTCTAAAGAGACCGTAAGGGTACATGAACTGCGATGTAGATCTGCACGCACCCCATGGCATCGCGTACAGCCTGGTAAAGGTTCATCTTGCGCGTCTCCCGCCCGCTAACCGCATCCTGGTCCACATCGTCACGCCAGATGATGCCTCTGCTTCTCAACGCAGCGTCCCTGGTCGTCCGGAGCAGCGAGGAGGTCGCGACGGAGGGCAGCTGGCTGGCGGCAGGGGGTGGCTGCTCGACGGCGTCCACGGTGGCGCGGCGGACCTGCTGGGCTCTCCTCCTGAGCAGCGTCCGCGCGAGATGTGGTCGTGGTTTAGGAGAAAGCATGATGAGAAGATCCGGAGACTGCAGTGCGGCTTTATTGGCGGAGTAGCGGACACATGATGAGCGTAGACATCGACCGTATTTCCCTAAACATTACAACGCGTTGTGAGCTTTTGGGGGTCCCAGCTTGGACGACTGCTTACCAGGTGTCGCTTAACGTCCGAAGGTGGGTCCGAGAACCTAAGGCTGAGGATCCTAAGGCTGAAAGAGACATCCCAAGGCTGGGGAAACATCCTGAGGCTGGGAACCATCCTCGGGCTGAGGATAGCAAGCTAAGGCTCTGGTGTCATGTTAAGAGTAGAAACTGCCTTAGGTTGTTCCCGGGGTCCTTTCAAGGTCGTTGGGACAGGCTAAGGATACATGTGCGATACGCCACAGATGCAATCACCGGCGACCCCGGCGCGCTTGCCTCCGCCCATCCGCCGTCTGTTCATGGAGAACGACTCGACGTTCGTCGCTCCCGAAGGCGTCTACACCGTCACCGAGGACCACAAGCCCGCCATCGTCCTCCCCAACCAGCCCCCCGCGACATATCCCACCAGAGTCCGCTCCATCGTCGTCCGCTTCCCCCAGCCGAAGCAGGGCGCAGCCCCTTTCGCACAGCTTCTTGGCAACTCAAAGAAGGATGGCAAGAAGCCGGAGCGCGAGACTCAGAACCCGACCGCCAGCCCGCGCGAGGACGGCGTCAGTCTATCGAGCAGCGACACCGACGACGACCTCCCGTCGCAGACGCCCGTCGATGTCCCCGCGGGCAGCCCGAACCTCTCCGCGCTCGAGCAGCGCCACCTCTTCTCGCCCGCGCGCGCGAGCTCGAAGAAGAAACACCCCTCGCGCCCGAAGCACAACATGCGCACCACCTCCAGCACATTCGTCACCCGCATGCAGTCCGTCGAAGGCCTCACGAAGGCGCTGCAGTCCCGTCAAGGGGACACTACATTTCTATTCTACAACCACTCCAAAACATTCGTCTGGGTAGAGGCCGGCGCGAAGAGCAAGGTGCGCACAGGCAATCGCCATAAGCGTCCAGCATCACCTCATGCCCGCCCCATCATAGGAACCTCTGGTCAAGATCACATTCTCAGCCTATCCCACCTGCCACGACGTCAACGCGTCAACAGCCTCGCCAGAACACATCGACATCGTTATCGGCTTCAGCACCGGTGACCTTGTGTGGTTAGGTGCGTGCGCGCTTGTTTACATACCCAGCTGCTCCAACGCTCACACAGATCCCATAACGTGCCGGTATGCGCGACTAAACAAGGGGGTGCGCACACGAGTCCCCCTTCCCTCTCTACTGGTCTCACCTCCTCTTAGGGCTTCATCACCAACTCGCCCTGCACCGCCGTCCGCTGGGTCCCCTCCTCCCCCACCCTATTCCTCGTCTCGCACGCAGACGGCACGATCATCGTCTACGACAAGGAGCGCGAGGACGGCGCCTTCTCCCCCCAAGACCCCGCACACCTCTCCCCACCCCCCTCCGATGGCAGCTCCAGCAGCGACTCCTGGGACCCCATGGGGGACATCTTCGTCTCCCTGCCCCCATGGCACCCCGTATCCTCCGGCCCCGCCGCCCCGAAAGCCGACAAGGACAAGGCGGCCAAGAACCCGGTGAGCCACTGGCGCGTCTCCCGGCGCGCCGTCGTCGACTTTGTCTTCGCGCCGGACGTCAAGTACGTCGCGGTCGTCGCGGAGGACGGCTGCTTGCGCATCATCGACGCGATCTCGGAGCAGCTCGTCGACTGCTATGCCTCGTATTTTGGAGCGTTGACGTCCGTGGCTTGGTCGCCGGACGGCCGTTTCATCATCGTGAGTGTCGCGTCGCGCAGATCAAGTGAAGATACTTACAGCCGGGCACAGACAGGCGGCCAAGACGACCTGTTGACCATATTCTCGCCTTGGGAGCAGCGCGTAATCGCGCGCTGTCAAGGCCACTCCTCATTTGTCTCTTCTGTCGCATTCGACGAATTGCGCTGCGATGGAAGAACCTACCGCTTCGGATCCGTCGGGGAAGACAACAAGCTTATCTTGGTACGTGTCATGTCCACTCCTTCGTCAATCACTCGCCCCTTCCTCCCTTTAAGCACCTTCCTTCCTTCTCTTGTATAAATCTCACATCATGACTACAGTGGGATTTCTCGAGCGGCGCTCTCCACCGGCCAAAATACCAGGCTACACACCATCAGCGCATGTCCATGTCCTCGACCGTATCGCTCGGCTTGCGACGAGACAAGTCCGCGCTATATCTTCCATCCCTCAACTCACCGGGGGTGGACGGCGACTCGTCACCGCGGTACCATCCCGCGCCGGCGAGGAACGACGTCGCGGTAGTGCAGCCTGTGCTGGTGAGTGGTTTAGCATTGTCCTCGTCCCGTCTTCGGCGCCGTTTCTGCCCCGTCTTCGGCGCCGTTCCTGTCCCGTATTTGGCGCCACCCTCTCTCCCTCCCTGGTCCATCAACATTCATCCTGATTCCTTCCCCAGGTCAAACACCTCGACGGCGACCTCCTCGGCCACATATCATTCATCCCGCGCTGCATCCTCACCTCGACGCGTGGGGGGCACATCAGGTTGTGGATTCGGCCGCTGGCGCTGCGGCCCCGACACCCACGGCAGGGGCATATGCGTGCTGTCACGACGGATGTGGAGGATTTGTTGTGACGAGGATAGGGAGGATGTGATGTGACGAGGGTATGGGGGATGCGCTGCGAGGCGGCCTGGGGGGGGGGGGGGGGGTCGGTATGGCGCGAATGGGAATGTGTCGCGGCAGACTACCTTGTCTGTGCGGAACAACGCCTTATCTGTGCAGGCGGTCAATCTGCGGAAGTTTTGTATAGTTTATGGTGTATCATTACAACCCGCGCAGTGTACAGACTGAGCAGTATACAATCGACAACGCTAGGGCAACCACCAGGACGGGGCGCTTCATTGTGAATGTCGCTTAGCATTAACAATTCGAGCTGCTCTGCCTTCAACGCACTCTACTATTGAAATTCACTATGCTCTTGAGCTGTCAGAAATTGGATTGTACAGTTCTACTGCTTGCAACGACATCTCGAAGAGCATTTGCTCGCGCCACTAGCCACCGCCGATGCATCAATATCAAGAATTCACATATACATTGTCTACTCTATGGACGTTACAGCACCGAGCAGGTCTGACAGCTCAGTCCAAAGGCTCTTCAGCGCAGACTCTCGGGACTCAGCGACGTCAGCCTTCGCGCTCTTCACCTGCCTCTCGATGTTTTCCTTGACGCGCAGTTTACGCAGTGCTCTTCCAACACATAGGCCCAGTGTCCTCCCTTCCTCCGTCTCCGTCATCGCGTCGGTAAGTACCTTACGCGTCCTCAGCTGCTTCACCTCCAAGGCATCCAGCTTACCGCGTAGCGGCGCTGTGCATGACCTATACGCGAACGCCTACAATGCGTCAGTACTATGCCGCTGCAAGAACACGATGCACAGTCACCTCTTGAGTTGTCGCCCGCACTTGCCGAGCAGTCAATAATCTGTACACATCCTTATCAAGGCGCGCGACCCTGGCTTCGAGCCCGTCTCCCTCCACGACTACGACGTTGTCGCGGACGAACGCAAGCAAGTCATGTACATATCGCACGCCCTCGCTTGCCACCTCCTTCGCGCACGGCACGTCAACCGGATACGATGCCAGCTGCTCCAAAACCTGGGCATACTTTGCCTTCAACTCGGCCAACTTGTCGTTGATGGTGGCTCGATGCGCGGTCAGCGACATGGTCATCTCGTCGACCTCGCCTTCCTCTTCCTTGACATCGGACACGGACAGGCGCGCTGCTGAAGCGCGGCGGAGCCTCCGGTCCTGCTCTAGGTGACGGATGCAGCCTGAGAGGCTGACGGCGTAGGCGATGGTGCTGGGCCATGTAAGTACGATGCGAGTGGTAGAAAAAAAAAGGTTGCGCACTCAGCGAGGTGTTCCGAAAAGGGCTGGTTGCACAAGCGCGGTTCGCTCTTCTCAACCCGGCGAAACAAATTGGGGCGAACGTATACCGGGTCGGAGGTGCGCGAAACGTTTTTCGTCGCCTCCATGTTCAGGTTGACTTCGTGCATATTCGCGTCCATCGCGACGTTCAGGTTCTGCTTCGGACTGGCGGCGGCGGAAACCGCGACTTGGTCGCGGTTGCACGAAGTGCCACGCGAGGCGTCTGTGGAGGGCGCGATGGGTGCGCTGAGCCTGGTTTCGGAGGGAAGAGGATCGTCGTCGACGTCCATCGCATTCGACCGGTCCTCTGCTAGAGTCGGCTGAGCATGTCCAACGTTCGCCTGGTTCTCCCATCCCGAGGTTGCCTGATCTTGCCCGGCACTCGCCTGGTCCTCCCATCCTGCGTTCCACTGGTCTTGCCCCGCGTCGAACCACCCCTGCCCTCCCGCGGCCGCCCAATCTTGTCCCGCGTTCGCCTGCTCTTGCCATCCCGCGTCCGATGGACCTTGTTCCGAGGTCGCGCACTGTCGCCCGACGTCGTCGCATGCCGGCAGCGCACCGGCGTCGCTCACCGACCATGCAGCGTCTTCGTGCATCGGACGTGCAGCGCCGTCGCGCACCGGCCGCCCAACGTCTCCGCGTGTCTGCGTATCGACTGCGCCGCCTCGGCCTCGCAAGCGTTCCTTCCGCGAAGCCCAGCCATTGTCCACGGGCGGCTTGTACGAGCTAGTGTTGGACGACGGTGGCTTGTATGCGCGGGATACTGATTGGTCGTACGCGCAGGACGCAGGCGACTTGTAGGCGCCGTTTGCAGGGGTGTCGTGCGTGCTGGACGCAGATGCGCTGTACGCGCTTGACGAAGTCGGGTGCTCGATCACGTCCTGCTCGAGCGGCGGCCTCAGATGCGCGACCGGAGGCGCGTCCGGCGCGAGGCCGTCGGACAATTGGAGTGAGGACATTGCGTCTTCCATCGTCACGTCAATTCTGTACGCGAGTAAGACTTATAAGAAATCGAACAGCCGTCCGGCTCACCAATCGATGATGCAGAGAAACCAAGGTCACTAGATGTAGAGTCGCGGCAGGAGAGAGAACAAGCGAAGCGTCCTCGTCACCGCATTCACTAGAGCCGCCAACGCGCCTGATGGATTACGGCGACCGAATGATAGGCTATGCCGCCGTGCAATGTTCATGACGGTAATGATGGCGGATCCTCCTGGAGGGTGAGAGCCGTCGTCAGTTGGATGAATTGAGGGAATACTTACCTTGACCTTGCAATCGCCGCGCATGCTCGAACACCGGGCACGCGCTGGGCGCGTGACGCAGGAGGTCCTCTCGATGCCGGTGTCCCGTCCATCCTGACACCAACGCCGGCAGTCGCCCCTCGCGAAGCCGGCGGTTGGGAAAGTTGGCCCGACGTGAAGAAAATCAGAAGCCACGGTCTGTCCGTGCAATTGCATGAGTGACATCAGTGGGTACAGAAAATATGGGTGTTGTCTGGATTCCACGCAGAGGCGTGATGCTGGTATTGCGCGTAGAGGTAAGTATATGAGTAATGCATGCAGTGATCGGAGAGGTCAAGTGTCAAAAGGTGATGAGCAGCTCCCGCCTCAAACGAATATCACTGTCAAGAAGATATTCGGAAGTCGAGGGCGCAACGAGCAGCTTCCCTCCCTAGTAGTAATCGTCCCATGGGTCGACCATCTCGGATTGGTGGGTCATGACGGCGGCGTCCTTGCGTATAGGGTTGACGCGCGGGTACACGAACTAGGAGGAAAGTTAGGCAAGCAAGATGAAGTGGTCCGAAGGAGCGTACGCCTTCGTTATATTCGTGCATCACTTCAGCGGCGATGATCTCCTTGTCTTTTATCAGGGCCTTGAATGACCGAGTGAGGGCGTGAAGCTGAGACCGTTCGTTCAGCATCTGCGTGCACATGTAGGAAAGAAGATAGCTAACCTGGAAGCCCACCAACGTCATGATCGCAAACATCATGATCCAATTTGAAGACCCCGTCTGCATCCACAGCAGCGCATGCGCAGGCGAGTACACGCTAAACAGCGATAGCTCCACCTCGCCCGGGGACCACACCTCCATCTGCAGAATGCGCGTCGCCGTTCGCGTCTTCGCCGGCAACGCGGGCTTCATGCCCAGCAGCCAGCGCCCGCTCCGCGAGACCGCGCCCCAAAGCTGCGCCTTGATCGACGGCGGCTCGAGCGGCTCAAAGTCGAGCTCCTCCGAGACAAACTTGGCGCTCGGCGAGTTGACCGGCTCATGCTTCCGGTGCAGGCGGTAGATCTTGATGCGCGTGAAGATGTAGAGCGCGTTCAGGACAGAGGTGGCGAGCAGGAGGAGAGTCAGTGGGACGGTCCAGTTGAACCAGCTGTTGCCGTTGTCCTCGTTGTACATGTCTTCCCAGCCGCGCTCAGAGTCGGGCACGGAGCGGCCCTGGCTGACGCGGACGCAGAGGTGGAGGAAGTGCAGGGTGCCGCCGATCAGCCGGGCGGAGGTTTCGTGCGAGGGAAGGGGGACGTTGTTCGGGAACTGAGTCCACTCGAACGCGATGCGTTGCGGAATGTCCATAATCCTAAGGTCGTCAGATGATGATGAGATAGGATGATGAAAGGACTCACCGTTGATACAGGGATTTTTTGCGCACGACGGCCTTGCGCGGTGGAGCGCCACCCAAGCTCTTTCTGCCGCGGACCGGTGTGCCATACGGTGCCGGTTTGCGTGAGCGTGCAGCATCCCAGTCAAAGGGTATGGACGAGGCTATGGAGGGTGTCGATGCCGGCGACCTGTACAGGCCTATGGACGGCCGGGTGTTCCGCGCTGGAGTGACTGGAGTGCCGTTCATTCTGCTGCCAGAGGGGCTGCCAGCAGGCGAGTACTCGTCTTCGTCAAGCGCCGTGCCATTGCCCTGGCTCTTATACGCGAGATGCTTTCGGAGCGACATGGCGGAAAGAACAAAGACGCGGCAGAGTCGCTGCCGAGCGAGAACAATGGGGACGCGGGAGCGCGTAGCAGACACGTGTTGGGGGAGTCACATGGGGTGGCTGTGACGTAAACACGAGGCAGATAAACGAAAACTTGGTTCGTTTTCCCGTTTCGTCCTTCCCTCCCTCCACCACCACCGCGACACACAGAAACCGCACTTTTTGACGACCTCACGCACAAAACGCCCGACCATAACGTCCCTGACGCCAGACACGCCTCTTCCTTCCTCCACCACGTCTATCCTACGCCCCCACCGAACAACCGCCACTTCGCTGTCGCCCAGCTCGTCGGTTAGGTACGTGTCCTCACTAGCACTTTCTTATTGTCTTCTCACACCCTGCAGCAGCGTCAGGATGGCCCACCCCTCGTCTTCGCATCATGGCGAACGCCACCGCTCCCGCGAACGCTCGTCCTCACACCGCCATCATCGTACCATATCATCGACGACCCTCCTGCTCGTCCTCTCCCTCATCCTCGCGGTCCTTGCCGTCATGCTCTCCCTCCCCGGCAGCTCACCCCTCACCGGCGGCGCTGCATCCGGAGAGGAAAAGACAACCGGCAGCGTCCTCAGCTACCTCAACCCCAAGCGCGCCCAGGCGCTCATCGCTCGCGAGCACACTGTTGCCCAGCGTGAGGCAGAGGTCGCCCGTCGCGAGGCGGAGCTCCTCGTCGGTGCCCCGGGTGGTGTCGTTCCCCAGGCCTGCGCGCCCTGCATGCCTTCGACCGTGTACGAGACTGTCGCTCTCCCCGCGCAGACAATCGTCAAGGAAGTCGTGAAAGAGGATTCGCTCACCCCGCCTGGCTGGCACAGTCCGCGCATCGACGACATCATCGACCGCGAACTCAAGGTCGCCGAGCGCGAGAGGGACATCAGCAAGCGTGAGGAGGTCGTCAACCGCCGTGAGCACGATGCCTCGCGCCGCGAGGGTTGGATCACGGAGCAACTCATGTACGTATCGGCATCGTCCACGCGCTTATCACGCGACTGATGGTCCCACAGTCGTCTCGGGAACGCCGGCGAGCCCGCGGAAACAGTCGAGGAAGAGTACTATTTTGAGCCGCAGGGCAAGCGGAGACCCAAGGTAGCGCCACCACTCCAGCGCCGTTCAGAGCTTTGAGACGAGGGGGGTACGCGCGTCAATGAATTCCAGTCCGTAAACGTCCATTGCGTTACTCGCCTCCCTCGGTCCGGGCTTGGGGGACTGTTACGGTGTTTTCGCTTCTACTGTCCCCCTCGTCCCCCTTGCTCCCTCCACAGGCACCACGCGTCGCGCTGAAGGCGTGACCGTGTTCCGCGGAACTATCTCGATCGTGAGACCGATCGCGTTGTAACGCTGTCTCGCCTGCTCGTGATATGTGACCGTCGCGTCGGCATGTCGTGGCGCGTGGCGTCGTGGAGGAGCTCCATATTTCTTTTCCCCTTTGTCCTCTCAGTTTCGCAACGTCGTGCTGACTCTCATTCTCAGCAGCAGCCCCAACGTGAACTTCCGCCATTAGTCCTATCGGAGACCGAGATTCAGTACCAAACCGTTACCGCCACCGCCACCCAGACCGTCACCGTTCCACCACCCGCTGGTACTCGTAAAGTCGCCCCCCCCGCCCCCGAGTCGCCTGTGCAGATGCAGACCGGTTCTGCACCGAAGACGACGAGCGTGGAGATCATTCACGAGGAGTTCGAGGAGGACGACATCATCGAGGAAGAGGAGGAGTACTACACCGTACCTGCCTCGCGGCCGCGCACCCCGCAGCGGCCGCCCCAGCGCTGGTGGGGCGAGTAGAGGATGGTCGTTGGCATGACGTGACATGATTCTGGATCCGCGGTCGTTGTACTTTTTACTTTCCTTTCTTTCCTACTATCCCTCGCTCAGCTAGCCTGCGCGACGCAATGCTCAGCGGTGCGCGCTTGTCGGTGGCCTCCTCGACGCTCGTCCGTTGGTCTCTCCAACGCCCGTTCGTCGAAGGTCTCCTCGGCGGGCGGCCTGCTCCACCACAGTGCTTTCTATTCCCTTCTTGCACTTTACATCCGATACTCACGACGAAATGGTGGAAGGACATGTTACAGTTGGCTTCGTTGACCCCGCACGCGCTAACCCCTCCCTTGCTGCTTGACGAACGCTTACGATATATCTATACTCATTGGTTGGCGTCCTTAGGTAGTGGTTCTGTACTTGCTAGAAATAAGATCGCGGTTCTTGGAAACAGGAATGAGGCGATGAGTAGGTCACGGTGGCTACTCACGCCTCAGCGCGACGATCCAGCTACTTATATCCCAGCTAAGTAAGTATCATAGTATCAGCGTGACGCGTTACATAGAGGATGGTTTACGAGACTAGCGTGCGTTTCTTGACGCGGCTTCTCATATAGTCACTCGACGCTCAGCGCTCAGCGCTCAGCAGCCGCAATCTGGTGGCGATGGTCAGCCCTCTGAGCGCGACGCAGTCCGAAGCGCAGCTTGAGGCGATTTTCTCGGAGCTCAGGAAACTGCATGCGGCACGCGAAACTGATGTGCATCGTGTCCGCACGTCCACAAAATCTGTATTGGCAAAGCTCGATAATCTCTTCCGCCGTGGACGTCCGTTCAGTGGGTTCGACAAAGGACCACCTTCACGAGCACATCGTGAACCCCTCCTTTCACCGGACTCGCCTCTTCTCCTCGCTGCGTCGCGGTCTCTCCAGCAATTTGGTAGTCTGTGCATGAACCTTCACGATCTCCGCTCCGATCCACTGCCTGTCAAGACAAGAGATTATCTACTCTCCCTCGTTCCCGTCATCCTTGACTGGATTGCGCTCCTGCACCCTATGAATGGCAACTTGCAGGCGGATGCGAAAACCCAGGATCACTCCACCGCTTGCTATACCATTACAGCGACGCTCCAGGGAGTCTATCTGCCCCGCCTTTACAGCACAGACGTCCACATCGACTACTCCAAGACGCCGAATGCGTTGTCCGTGCGCCCATTATTGTCACGTACCTCGCCAACCTCTGGATCAACCTCTTTCGATACGTCAAGGACCCGAAGCCAGTCTGTGTATCCTTGATCGTCAAGTTGCTGTTCGGAATGGCATGCCGTGGTCTCCCGTCGCAGTCCTCCATGCCCAGAATCCCCCCACGCGAGCCGTTCGGACACGTGGTGCGCCAGGAGCTGAAATCCAAGCCTCGCCGCCCTCATCGCTCGTTATTCCGCAAAACTTCAGGGACGCGACCACGACGAAAATGCAGCGTCCGATATCTTCCAATTCGGCGTTGGTCTCACGCTTTACTGCGGTCTCGTGCCGGATATCTGCCCCAGGGACGCTATCCGCGAGCTTGTGAAGACTATGGGCGACAATGCGAAGAAAGGACACTGGACCGCGACACGGATGATGGTCATCTGGCGCGTCACGGCTGACCACCGTGCGATCGAGTGGTCTATCGATGACGGTATCTTCGACGTCTACGTCTACGGCCTTCGCAACAGGCCGCCTACACCTGATTATGTGGACGCCGTGGACCTCGTCGGACCTGCTATCCGGAACGCTTTCGTGTACTGGCGTGTTTTTCATGCGTTCGAGCGGAGGCACGGCGCTGCTATGGGAGACTTGCGTCGCCTCGCTGATCAGTACCCCGACCTCGACATGATGATCATTGCATACGATTCTCGCATTCCCATCCTGCGGATCGCGCGAAGAGAATGGAAATTGAGGCTGAAGCAGCGCTGCTCATACTCACTGGCAAGTCGTCTTTTTTGTTTTCGTCGCGCCGCGTTCACTCACAGTGAAGCAGTGCTTGACACTTGCAGGTTCTCTGGCACCGCAAATGCAGGCATGCCGCTGTCGGGCAGCTTTCTACTGCTCTATCGACTGTCAGAGAGCGCATTGGCGACAGGAACATCGTAAAGACTGTATATACGGGGACGACGGTGAGTAAGCAACCGTCACCTCGGCAAACACGCATCTTAAGTATTGCAGGACAAACTAAGTACCCCGCGCGACTTACACTTCATCAGATTGTTGAGCTGGGCGCACTTCACGGTAAACAAGGCTTTAATCTTCGCAAACATCAACGCTCTCGATCCTCAACGGCAACACAACATCCGTATTTATGTTGACTTACGGTCGCCGAGGATCGAGCATGAGGTGGAGACCTTCACGGTTAGGGAGCCTACCCAGCCTGTGCAACGGGCTTTCATCTCGGCGACGTGGTACGAGAGGGACGTGACGCGCGATGAAGTCGTAGTCTGGTTATTCGACTTGGATCCCTGAGCGGAAATTGAGGCCGCAGTGTTATGATAGCAGAGGCGGAATCTGCATATAGGTCAGGGAATCTTGCTTCACATGGTTGAGCGTGCTCCTAGACGGGCCAACTCACGTTTAGACAGACTTCGAGGTTGAGTCACTACAGTATCGAATCACGCGCATGTTCATTGAATGTCCGCTTGTGGGTCCAATGCGAATCATTGGATTGCGTAATACATACAGGAACGCCGCTCTGTGTCCACTTCGCATTGAGAAAATTGTTCTACGCGCTCGTCGTCCTTCTGCAGCTACCACCATGGCGCCTTCCATCAGCTCCTTCGACTCCAGAAAGCAGCTCAGCGACATCGACATGGAACTCCTCGGCCTTACGACGGGCACAGCTGTGCCAGATCCCGGACGTACAAGAGCGGTCTTGGTCAAGCTCGACGTGCTCACCCGCCGTGGACGGCCATTCGGTGACTTCGTAGGAGGCCCTCCTCTGCGCAAGTCCGGCGAACCTCCTATACACCCTCATTCCATTGCTGTTAGCGCGGCGAATCTGGGCCAGTTTGGTTCCCTATGCATGAATCTCCACGAACTCCCTGGCGACGGACCACTACCGCCGCTCAGAGTCTGGAGATTCCTATTCTCGCATGTTCCCATTGTCCTGGACTGGGTCGGATTCATTCATCCAATGAATGGAAATATACGCGCTGACTCGGAGACGGACGGCAATTCCTTCGTCTGCACGGTCGTGACCACCGTGCTGCAAGGAATCACGATGCCAGATTTGTACAAAGCGAACCTAGAGACGGACCAGATGCGCAACTTCTTGCCCCGCACTCCCTTCGCCGTGTACGTGTCGGATCTGTGGGTCAACCTCTTTCGATACGTTAGCAAACCGGCAGAGGAAACGGTGGCTTTGGCGGTCAAGCTGTTACACACGACGATGTACCGCATCCTTCAGCCTACTGTCAACGTACACATCCCTGAGCCGGTCGATTCCGTGGTGTCACAGGAGACCAGGTCCAACCCCCGCCGCCTCTCGCGCATCATCGCTCGCTATGCTGCTGAGCTCGAGGGACCAGACCATAACAAAGACGCCGGTCCGCTTCTCTTCCACATTGCTGTCAGTCTCACAACGCTTCCTGGCCTCGCCGTGCGCGCTTGCCCTAGAGATACGGTCCGCACATTAGCGAAGACGCTGGGCAACGACGCGGACAGTAATTGCTGGACGGTGACGACGATGGGGCTCTGCTACTTCGAAACCCTGTGGCGCATGTCCAACAACCATAGGATCGTCGAGTGGTCTATCAACGACGGCATCTTCGACGTCTTCCTGCGGACCCTGATGTCCAGACACTCTGGGGCGGCAGACCCGCTGGGCGAGGTCGCGCATACGTTCCACGATAATCTCGTGTATTGGCGCGTGCTGTACGCATTCCACAAGAAGCACCACCACGAGATACCGATGTTACGCCCACTCGCCAAACAATTTCCCGTGCTGAACAACTTGGTCATCGCATACGAGGAGCGTTCCATTGTTCTTCAAGCCGCCCGCAATGAATGGACAGAAATGAGGCAGCGCTGCTCGTACCATCAGGCGAGTCGACGTCGCGCTCGGACAGCCGCAATGATTAATTGCTCTTGTAGTGCCAGCATCATACGGAGGGCACCCTCCTGCGACAGTGCAGCTGTCGAGGTGCCTGGTATTGCTCCCTCAATTGTCAGAGAAAGCACTGGGGCGAGTGGCATCATAAAAGATGCGCAGCTATGGACGCCAATAACCACGGTGCGTATATCATTGCGACATCACTGGAAAACACAATTTTTTGACTTTCGACCATCTACAGGAAAGACCACCCCGCGCGATCTGCACTTCATCGCCTTGTTGTGCGTAACACACCTGCGAAAGAATAAAGATTCGATCCTCGCGGACATTCTCGCTCTAGATCCGAGTCATCGTCACCTGCTCTCTATCGGTGTCAACCTACAGTCCCCGACGATAATGCATATGGTTGGTATTTTCCAAGACAGGGTTCCGGAGGAAACATGGTTAGGAATGATTTATGCTAGTTGGCGCGAGGGGGGTGAGGAAAGGACTGCACCCATGCAACGAGCCATCAATCTGGACGATTGGGAGGAGAAGGTGGAGCTGCCGTTGTAGAACATTATTATGCATCGACGCCAAGTCGACGCTGCCCCAGTACATTCTCGACTTCCGAAGTCGGACTTCGATTCCGAAGGCGTAGCCTGTAGGTCCAATCAACCTATGTCACGTGTGGGTGCGTGTCCGGCCGATGCCGACGTCAACTGTACAGGCTGAGGTAACTACTAGCAGATGCCAATTTGATGATGGACAGATGCCAATGGTTGCGATCTTTTCTTTCGACTTTCACCATGACAGCAAGATTCTTATAGGACCCAGAGCGCAGCGCGAGCTGCACTCCTACTCCTCTCCTATGATCGCGAAGGCGAGTGGCATAGGTCGTGTTCGCCCGCGAAGCGTCGATAGACTTCGGTCATCAACGACTCGAGAGCGATGGCCCCGATGCCACGGACCGCATTCGAGCACGATATACACCCAATACAAACCGGGAAAGGCGCTACCTCGCAACCGTTGTCTGGGCTCGATGCACTGGCTTTATGGTGGCCTTCTCTTCTTTCGATGGGGGCTCGAGCCTCTGGACGATAGGACGGGTGCCAACCTGGATGATGAATGAGATCGTTCATCATCGAGCGACCAGTTTGCAACAACTAGTCATCGATCTACAAGATAGAACGACGTACATGACGATACGTACAGTCCATGATTCGACGACAGCGTAACACGCTGTCGTTGAAGGCATGCGTACGCGTGATCAGCCGCCGCCGCCTGCTGGCGACGACTGTATGCTGGCGATATACATATGCTCCGAGGTGTGGTCGAGACAGTGAGCCGAAAGACAAACTTGTCTGACCACTGCCGGAGCATCTCGTCGGTCAAGACGAGGCGCTGAGCTCAGCACCCGACCGACCGCATGCGACGCCCTCGAGAGTCACGGAACGACCATGTACAGCACAGTTGAACATGGGAGAACCGTCCTCGGAGGAAGTCGCGGGACTTGCGTCTCTGAACTCTGATCGTGGAGATCGCGAAGATACACTTGCGTGGTCTGAGCGGGCCGCTTCAAGTTCTCGGTGCTGCCGTTCTGTGGCTAACGCTGCGAGCGGAGGCATGAGCGCATTCGATATACCGCACGATTGAACAATCGTGCGCGACGTCCAAACATCGTGGAAACCTACCTACCTCGAATCGACTTTCACTGTCCTCGGTGGCAACGCCGGCGAGAGTGGGAGAGAGACTCGAGGTTCGTGAGATCCGCTTCGCCTGGTGGAGGGAATGACCGTGGGCAGCGTATGTGCACTCATCTGGATCAGGAGTGGGTGTCATGCGTACGACTAGTGCTGCATTACGCGCCCTTGTGTCCCTCGGACGCACCAGACGAGGTCCCATGCGTTGTTGGCATACCCTACCACTCAGTGTAACGGCCACAACATCGCTTATTCCGTTTACTGCGCGTTGAACGCAAGTGCGTTCTGCGTGCGGTCGAACGAGGAAAGACGGCTGACCGACCTGGCAAGGCTCGGTTATCGTGGGCGTGCGAAGCCGTTGTTCACGACGTGCTGTCAAGCGCCCTCCGCACTGCGGGGCCGAGCCGCTCGACTGGAAGGAGCAAGCAAAGGAATGGGTGGGGCCCAGAGGAGGGAATACATGGCGATGAGGGGAAACCCAGCGCGATCTGACCCTTGCATGGTACCCACACAACCCGAGCTTGGGGCCGCATGAGACTCCGGTGAAAACGGGCTGTCTATCTACGACATGAACGCACTGCAACACGAACATACCGCAACATGGAGATACCCTTACCGGGACTCCAGAGCCCCAGGTGTCGACTCCATCGACGAAGAGCCCACCGACGTTGCCTTCCGGTGATATAGGTGGACTCCGCCCGTGTCTGCCTGGCAGGCATTGGGCTGTGGCCAGCCCTTGGAGTGTCCATGCCACGACGTGCAAGCGCGTTGGCCCGGGCAGGCTGTTGTCGGGGTCGGTCCTCGCACCGTCGCCGTGTCCGCACAATATTTTGCTCTTCCTCTCCTTTTGGAGATACGCGTATCGTTGGTCGTGGGAGTGCTCAGCAGATGCAGAAATAGGTGGAGGTGGGTTATGTCGGACTTCAACGGCAACAAGGCTTACCCTCTCATAAGTAGAAGTTCTTTCTCGATTGGCACGCCGCATCGGCCCAGGATGTGCATGTGAAGATGGACGGGACAATGCCTTCATTCAGGTGCGTAGCCCGGGCCGTCGTTTTCCCATCATCCTCACTGACGTGAACCACTTTAGGCACTCGAGCGCGTTTTCAGACAACGTCAATGTCATATAGTAGTCTAACTTGCATACTCTAGTTAGGTCAACCAGCGACTGCATTCCAATGTCAGGCTATTTTCGTCAATATCCAACACCTCCCAGCGGCAACTGCAAGCACGAAAGCAAGATAAAAGTCAAACGAAAAAGAGTGCAATTCCACGACGAGTACCATAGACCGTGTCGTGGAATATGTGAGATAAAAGTTGTAACCCCACCGATAACTTAGGCCGCATCACCGCGAGCAGCTCCTCACCGCGAGCGCCTCTACACTGCTCGTGGCGGTGAACCTGAGTTTCGCAGTCAGTCGCGCGTCGGAGCGAATGAAAGCCTCAGACACTCACTGGCGACCACCATGGCAGCACTGGCGCCTCCGACTCACAATCGCAGACCTTCAATCCCTTGCTTCAGCTGGCCGATCGCTCCTCGATGCTGGCTAACCGCGAGCACGATGAACAGGTGCCAGATGCAGTGGGAACCTCCGCCGATGCAATCCAATCGCTGGGACCACTTCGGCGATAGCCACCTCTCGGGAAGGTGCGTCGCGTAAAAGACGAGGCCTGCAACGTAGGAAAGCAACGAGGGAACGATCGGACCTGTGGTGTACAGTCAGTTCAGCTCGAGTGATCAAGGGTGCGTTCGCTCCAGGCCGCGCACGTTCGCTCGACCAAACGGTCACTAGGCCAAGCTCAAAAGAAAAGAAGTACTTACGAACGAAGGACATCATGGCACCGAATGAATAAAGTTGCGTCAGGACGGCCAGCGGCGCGAGTGACGAGAAGGCGAGCGTGAGGAAGAATAGGATGCGATAACCCTATGGGAGAGTAGCGGTGAGTTCCGATGGGGCTAGAAACAAGGGAACACCACTCGTACCCTGTACTTGTACTCATTGAACCACTGCATGAAGGGGAATATGTTCCCGGCGAGTCCAGTAAGGAAACAGAGGGAGAGGAACGAGTTCCGGATACCAAAGTACTGCGGGTCTTGGAAGCCGTAGTAAACGACCGTACCGACACTGGCGCTGATCAGCCTGAAGAGGGGTGAGATCTCATGCATCCTTGTCAAAGCGCTTGGCGACGTACCACCCGATCCCAACGTAATCTATCCGCGCGCAGAATTCCATGCTGGCAAAGTGCGCGCAGCCGGACATGGTGTGCCAGACGGCGCTGCTGAAGAGGCAGAGCAGGGCGAAGGACATGAAGATGCGCTCGGGGAGGTCAGGCAGGTTCCCGTGGAGGAAAGGGATCGAGTTGATGCCCCATAGGAGGGCGGGGATGAGGTGCGTGTGGATGTTGACTGTGTGAGGTGTTAGAAGTAACAAGATGGACTCGGTCGTGACGCACGAGTTTCGTTGTGGAACGCAAACAGCGAGAGCACGATCAGATGCCATCTCTCGAGGGGTATGAAGCTGGGTCGGAAGTTAATCGCTGGAGACAAAGCCACCTGAGCGCAGTACGCACCGATAACCGTGGGTAACGAAGGGGTTGTTCCGCCACCCTTCGGGGAGCTCCGAGTACTGAATGAGCCGCATGCCTTCGAGCGAGCGCTTGACGGCTTTGCGGACCTCCCGCGCCGCGCTCTCGACCATATCTTCCACCCGCTCCTCCTCCTCCTCAGCCATCCGGATGAGCGTGCAGACGACCTCGGATGAGCGCAGCGCATCGAGCAGGTCGTACAGCATGGCGCTCGGTGCCGGAATGCCCGCGCGCCGTTGCATCTCGGACAGATGGGTCTGGAGGTCCTGAATGCGGTGCGGCAGCGTCGGCAGGAAGCTACTCGGCTGCGATATGTCGATGTCGCCCAGCGCCGCGCGCACGTCGTCCAGCTTTGAGCGCAACCGCTGCGAGAGGTCGTCCGAGTCGGGGAGGTGGTTCCGCACATCATCCAGAGATGGGAAGTCCGGTAGCCCGCCCAGCGTAGGCATCGTCATGTCCGGCAGCCGCGCCGCGAGGCTCTCGCTGAGATGAAACTCGGGCAGGGCGGCGGACACGTCCTGTCGGATGCTCTCGAGCTTGTCGAGCGCCGTGCTTGCCCACTCGCGCATCTCCTCGAGCGTGGCGCCGCCGAGGGACATGAGGTCCGGGCTCTCATAGTCTGCGAGGCGGGCCTCGAGATCGGCGAGGTATGAGAGGACGAGGAACCGGAGGGAGGCGAGGGACTGGGTGGGGGAGTTTGAAGACAGATCGAGCGCCTCGAGCGAGTGCGGTAGCGGCTGGCGCAGCTGGGCGCGGGGCGACCGCCCGACAGCCGACGTGGACATGCGCCGCATGCGTTTGCGCGGGCGGACCACGGTTGGGCGGTGGCGGAGGACGCCGTCGCTGGCGGTGCGGTGGGGTATGGGCTTAGTAGATGCAGTCGACATTGCAGAAGTAATCGTTGCGGTCGACATGGAAGTAGGAAGAAAGGATTGTGCGCCACAGCGCCGAACGAACCTGGATGATGGTGCCGGTGATGCATTGATGATTTGGAGCATTTCAAACTAATTGCCCCGCGCTTTCACAAGCCCTATCAGGCCCTATCAATCTGGACCCACAGCTCATTCCCACGTTTATCAACACTTCATTGCACCAGGCATACCAGTAACCAAGAGACTTTATACGACTTAGGAACAAGAAAACTACATTCACCCGCTCCAGCTGTAAAGCAGCATCAGCGACCGCAGATCAGCCAGCGCAGCGTACTCACACAGCAGGACCCGGAACGGTGTAATCCAGGCTCTCATCATATGCATCGAACACAATGCCCGGGGTATCGGCCGTGTATGCGCCTGGGAACGATACAAACTCTGTCGGGAAGGCCGTCCCAGAGCCCGTAACCTCGACCTGGATGCACGATGGGTACACCTGCGCGCCGGGGTACTCGTACGCGCTGTGAAGGGCGATTCTGGACAGGGCGGCAGTGAGTGTGGCAGTCGAGAAGGACGATAGGAGATAGCAACATTGAACGCACATCTCATGTCTGATGATATACTGCCCAGCCTGCAAGCTCGCAGGGATCGTGAACGTGTAGATGCTGTCGCTGGCGAGGAGCAGGTCCGTCGCAGCCCAGAGGCCGTCTGCGGTCTTGCCGACTTCGTCCACCTTAAACTGTGAGGGCATATAGATCAGCCACAACTCACGCCCGTGGCAGATCCGATCGCGAGCAAGGACTTCGACACGAAGAACGCAACGCACCCAGACCGCATCCGTACCAGGCTCCCAAGATGTGATGTCGCTGGGCGCTTTCGCCTGTGAGCGCGAGTCAGCATCGGTCGTACAACCAGGTCGTGGACTGAGGAGCACACCATGTACGTGATCATCGGGCCCATGTGTGAGTCGGGCCACTAGCAAGCTCGCAGTGAGTAGAGAGCCCCAGATAGAAACGCTGAGGGAATACGTACAGTGGTCCAGTTCACTTGAAGCGAGTTAATCATCCGCAAAAAGCGCAGTAGCGGATCAAGGACTTACAGTGCAATTCCGACCCCGCCGCGACAGTCGCGTAAATCGGCGCAGGCGCAGAACCGGCCACGCCGCCCTCACTGTAGCCGTTGCACTGAACGCTGAAGAAGCGGCATCAGGCGGACGACCTTGGGAGTGAAAAAAAATGAACTCACTCAATAAGAGATAGGTCCGTCACGGGGCCTGCAGGAGTAGAAGATATGAGCAGTGAAGCAACACAACTAGGGGATAAGTTGGAACGCACCATTGCCCGGAATCTCGCGAACGATACGCTCAGGCGTAGGGGTCGTGTAGGGGTCTGAGTACTACAATGACGATCAACAACACGACAGAAAGAAAATGAGTACGAAGGATTCTTCGCTCACCGGTAGGTAGCCAGTATAAGCCTTCCCCGCCGCGTCGACAATCTCCTGCACGTAGCCGTGCGCGGCGACAGACGAGGCGGCCGCAACGAGGACGAGGGCGTAGTTGAACATATCCGATGGTCGTCGGGTGAGCCAAAGACCTGCGCAATGAGAGACCAGGCTGCGTATCGAGCACAAGGCGTCCGCGGGCTTATATACTAGAGCTGCAGTCGAGAAGTGGCAGCGGCCCGGGCCATACCACAGGCACGATGAGGGATCAGTGACTGAGTTTCGATAATGAAAGATGGGCAGGTAGGACGCGAGGATGAGCCGGTCAGCGCGCAGATGGACGGTCAGAAGCGTCTGGAAAAAGAGGCCACAAATCATGCGTTCGGAACAGAAAAATTCTGGACAGCAATACTGGATTTCTGGAGCCAAAAGCATCGTTATCGAAGACAAGTTGGCAGGCGATTCCTAGGAGAGGAGCACAAGGAGGCATTGGGTGAGCGCAGCTGCCACCCGTACGCCTATACTTCGCCAAAATGGCGCACGCGGACACGGATCACTTGGCAGCAAGCGCTATTCAGTGCAGCGTCTACTTCGGAAAAAGAGGCAAGAGCGGAGAAGTGACGCAGGCGCGGGACGCGTTAAGAATCCGTTCGTTGTGTTGCAGTTCATGAAGCCTCGTTGATTGCGCGCGTCCGGCCCTGGGTCTGGTACCTGGGGGTTGAATGGGCATTGCAAGTTGCATGGCGGTGTGCAACAGACGTGCGCGAAGAGGGTATTCCCGCGTAAAGTCTCGTGATCAGTCTTGTGAGGCTTGTACGCGAGACTCGCAGTAAGTATCTGAGGCCCCAACGCTTTATAAGGCATCTGGGTGGGACACAGGGAGCATACTCCTACGTCTACATGTGCACGAACCTAGAATATGCTTGTCGTCTTGCAAAACTATGCGCTGACAATGCTAGTGCCAGCCGACCGTAGCCTTCATGTGTCATGCGTCGTTTGAGCCGAGAGGGCCATTCTCCTGCGTACAATGGAGTTGATTATGGCGGTCATGGTCAAGTTCAAGTCACGTCGGCATTCGCCGTTCGCAGCCGGTTCGCGTGGGGCGGGGCGTGCACGTGGAGGCCAACGCTTCGATCGTCAAGCCAGATGGTGGCGCCTGCTTGCTTTCATACATCCACCACAGCATCGAGCTCGCCGCCCGCCATGTCCGCCGTCGTCGAGCGCCCAACGCCAGCCCAGCATCCCCGATATCTCCCGCGGGCACCCTCCGTGGAGGTCATCGACGTCGACCTCCTCGACGATGACGACGTCCATGGCCCTCGCCGCAACGCCCAACGCACCGAGGTCATCAACATCGTCGACGACGACGATGGGCCCACTGTGGACGATGACGAGATCGAATTTGTGGGCATGAGCCGCCCGCGCTCGCCAGTTTGTGAGCACCGTCACGCCCTTTAAGAAGCTTTCCCACGCTAACAAGAGGCGCCCCTAGCGCGCCCTGCCCGCCGCCTGCGCTCCCCGCCCCTGCGGCGGGAGCCATCCGAGGCTCCCCCCATGCCACCGTTCCCCCGGCAGTACTCGTCCTGGCGCTCTCTGCCCGCGCGCCGGTCTCGGCATTCCGCCGCATCCTCCTCTGCCGCGCGTGACGCAGGTGTGCTGCGTCCTAACGCGACGCTCCCCTTTGAACTCACCGCTTCTTACGAAGCTGGCCCTTCATGGAGGCGCCTTCCTAGCCCGAGGCCTACGGTACCACGCGCCGCCCCACCCGCGCACGCGACGCCCGAGCACCCGCGCATGGGTTTTGGCAGCACTATCCTATCCGAGCAGCGTCGTACGAGCCGCGTCAGCAATTATCTCGCCCTCATCCACAGTCTCGCTCCGCGCCTCGGTCTTGACCCGTGGAATGAGGATAACTGGGATGATGACTGGGCGCTGGCACTTGGCTCCGACGAGTCGCGTCCGTACCGACTCTTTGGCAACAAGCGCCCGGACGAGCCTATGTACAAGCCCGATTACACCCACCCCATCCCTGCGCGACCTGGCTTCACGAACGATTTTGGATCCCCGGGCGGAGAGACAGACGCTACCAGCCCATCGTCAAGCGGCGCCTCCGCAGCTAATGGTGCCCGACTTGTAAAGATCGAGTGTGCTCTCCTGTGCACGTGCTGCTCGACCCCGCTTGTCCTGGGTGACAACCTCGATGCGCTCAGTCCCGAGGAGCAGAGGGCGCACAAGCTCTGGGGTCTGCGCTGCGGCCATATGATAGACGGCCGCTGCTTCGAGGAAGTCAGCCGCCCCGCGCCCGAGGACGATGTGCCAGTGAAGGGCAAGGGCAAGGGTCGCGCAAAGACGCGCAACAATGGCCTGTACCTGCGCAACCTAGAGGACGACGCTGCGAGCTACGACCCGAGCTCCGTGCGCGGGCGGTTGCGTAACCGTAACCCACAGTCGGGGCTGGCTGCGCCGACCTCCCCATCCCGCGCACGACCCGCCTCAAATCCCTCTCCCCGCTCTCTCAAGCGCAAGCGCAAGTCTGCTGTGCCACTGGTCGAGGCGGAGTACGAGTGGGCATGCCCGGTGGAGAATTGCGACCGCGTTCACAAGAGCTTGAAGGTGGACGGGAGCTGGATACAACACAAGGAGGCGGGGGCTATGTCCGTATTCGTATAGGCGACCTCCTGCATGTAGGCGATCGGTGGTGTTCATCGAGGCGATGTCGGTACTCATGGACGGGTCCTTGGAGTACGTATGGGAGTCTTGGCGGCGGCAAGGTGGTAACACCTCCGTCCTTCGCATTTGGGGCACTTTCCCGACAGTCTTGTACAGCATATTTCAATCATCATTGGACTTTTGAACTGGTACATATCATTGAGAGCGATAAAGGTACTTGGCAGGCAGTCGCCAACATGGTCTGAGCGAACACTGCAGTCGGGACGACCTTCTACTAACAAACGCAAGGTACCCGATGGCAACGCCGCCTAGGTATCTTCCTCAATTCTTTCACGCTCATTCGCTCATGACCCAAGATGCGGTAAGGTAAGTTTTATTCCATGCTCTAAACCTGACAGCGTCCACGCCAGTAACGTGCAGCAAAGAATGTTGACATTTTAGAGCCCAGCAGCCAGCGAGACACCGACAGAGAAAATTAGTTGCCAATCTCCTTCGCGAGCTGCTCCGCCTTCGCCTTCACGTCCTCGATCGTGCCCGCCATGTAGAAGGCAGACTCCGGGAGGGAGTCGTGCTGGCCGGAGAGAATCTCCTTGAAGGAGCGCACGGTGTCCTTGAGGGACACGAGCTTGCCCTCGTAGCCAGTGAAGATCTGCGCGACCTGGAAGGGCTGCGACATGAAACGCTGGATCTTACGGGCGCGCTCGACCTGAGGGTGATTGCGGGTAAGTAAAGTAAGGGGATAGAGAGGATGATGACGACGTACAGTGAGCTTGTCCTCCTCAGACAACTCGTCCATACCAAGGATGGCAATGATATCCTGAAGGGACTTGTAGTCCTGGAGGATCTTCTGGACAGCGGTGGCGATCGCGTAGTGCTCCTGGCCGACCTGTGCGATGTGTGAGTACACGGTCTTGTTGCGAGACAATATCACGCACGATACGCGGGTCGAGCATGCGCGACTTGGAGTCGAGCGGGTCGACAGCGGGGTAGATACCGAGCTCAGCAATACCACGGGACAACACAGTGGTGGCGTCCAAGTGGGCGAAGGTGGTAGCCGGAGCCGGATCCGTCAAATCGTCAGCGGGCACGTAGACGGCCTGCACGGACGTGATGGAACCCTTCTTCGTGGTGGTAATACGCTCCTGCCTATGATATTGTCAGTAAAGTTCCGAACAAAATATGGACACAACTTACATGCCACCCATGTCCGTCGACAGCGTGGGCTGGTAACCGACGGCAGAGGGGATACGACCGAGCAGCGCAGACACCTCAGAACCGGCCTGGGTGAAGCGGAAAATGTTGTCAATGAAGAGCAACACATCCTGACCCTCGACGTCACGGAAGTACTCGGCGATCGTGAGGCCGGTAAGGGCGACACGGGCACGGGCACCGGGCGGCTCGTTCATCTGACCGAAGACGAGAGCGACCTTGGAGTCGCCGTCGAGGTTGATGACACCGGTCTCAATCATCTCGTGGTACAAGTCGTTGCCCTCACGGGTACGCTCGCCAACACCTGGTTGGGCGTGAGCGGAGGTAAAATTTAGAATGCGGGGACATACCACAGAAGATAGAGAAACCACCGTGCGCCTTGGCGACGTTGTTGATGAGCTCCTGAATCAACACCGTCTTGCCGACACCGGCACCTCCAAAGAGACCGATCTTGCCACCACGGGCGTACGGGGCGAGGAGGTCGACGACCTTGATACCGGTCTCCAGGACCTCGGCGGTGGTCGACTGGTCGACGAACGCGGGCGGGTCGGCGTGGATAGGGAGGAGCTTGTCACCCTTGATGGGACCACGCTCGTCGATGGGCTCGCCAATGACGTTCATGATGCGGCCGAGGGTGGCCTTTCCGACGGGAATCGTGATGGGGGCACCGGAGTCAACGACCTTCTGGCCACGGACGAGACCCTCGGTACCGTCCATGGCAATGGTGCGGACCGTGTTCTCGCCGAGGTGGGACGCAACCTCGAGGACGAGGCGGCCACCGTTGAAGTCCTGGACCTCGAGGGCGTTCAAGATGGGCGGGAGGCTGTCGGTGTCAAACTGGACGTCGACGACGGCACCAATGACGGTCTTGACGGAGCCGACGTTGCTCTTGGCCTCGGTCGCATAGTTGCGGACTGGGCAAAAATGTGAGCCTTGGGAAGCGGAAAAGACGCGCTGGTACATACCGGAGGCGGGAGCAGCACGGGTAGGACGCGCGGCGGAGCGCTGCGGGAGCGCAGAAGGAACGGAGGCCCTGCTGGCAACGGCGGCGGTGGAGAAGAACGCGTTCGTCTTTTTCGCGCTGTTGAACGCCCTGCGCGAGAGGCGGGAGACGGCTCCGCGGGAGGTGAGCATGGTCGATGATGGAAAAGGTCAAGAGGCTGGCGAGACGTCGACCGCACTCCGACGTGGTACAAATAATTCTTTCCCACGCGCCCTCCGGGTTCGTCCGGCATGTGACATAACGGCATGTGCATTGCGTGAAACCGCAACGTGGGTCCCTGTTGATCCCAGTTCTTCCGTGCACCGTGTTGTACGTCCACCCGGGCGAGGGCGCAGATGTCCGACACGGTCGTGCTCTTGACCGATTGGCTGCCTGGACGACGTTCATTTCCTCTCGCAAAAGATGGCGTCATGCTTTTAGCGTGCAAAGCTCTCGAAGGTCTGTCATTCCGTCCACAAACATTCTATAGACTTGCCCGGTCTCTTGCTAAATCGAAGCTGGGTGGTAAATGCCGCCAGCAGCATGGCTTGTGCGTGGTAGAAGCCAGTATATGAACAGTCTTCCCCAGCGCGTGCACTGGGCAACGACGAGGACAGAAGGTGCCAACTTCATGGCTCCCTCTCTATTGTCCACCGTCATGGTGGAATACAAAGCTCTGCTCGGGAAGGAGAGCTCGATATGGCGGAGGTACTAGTGGCGGACTATACCGTTGAAATGTGTAGTGGGCATCGTTTTGGGAGTCAATTTCACGACCGGTTGTATCACGGTTTGGTCATTCAGATGCCGCATCATGAGCCTTGTCTAGGCCGAGCCCACTGGTGTCCGTCGCTGTCTGAGGCGACCTTCACAGATGCTTGACTTGTAGGACGAAAGTCCTCAGATAACCCAAGGGCCGAGCTGCTGTAGAGTTGATTAACCGAGGAAGTTACAGTGGAGCACAATGAAAGTGGTCGGGCACTGAGAGGACCTCTGGCGAAGGCCGTCAAGAAGATGACAGACGGAAGAGGTGCAAGGTTCAGAGTGACGGTTGAACTTGTAAAATGTCACATGACCTGTGACCGACGCGTTCCGTGACACTGGCAAGCGTTTGCGCCAGATCGCGACAGGACGATCAGCGTGTACTCTAGCACACACACTTGCCGCAGGCGTACCCATATCGCGCCTGAACCACCGATGTCGCTCTTTGCTTCCAACGGTCTCCTTGCACCAGCCGATCCTCATGCTGCTTCCTCCACTAGTCTCTTCGGCGACGCGTCGCTTCTCGAGGAAACTGTACCAGAACAGGCTGAATCTCTGTTCGGGCAGCCAGGACTGCTGGATCGTCAAGCATCTCCTGGCGATGAGCTGCAAACTCTCACTATACAGGATGCCCCCGCCGATGATGAGCAGCAACAGCAAGCCGGACCGTCGCGATTAGCCGACGCGTCAGGTATGTGCTACCTCAGGTGATGACAGATTTTCCTGACACATGCATGAAGCCTTCGGAGGCTTTGAAGAGAACGGCTTGCTATCTGGATTGGATCCAGTACCAGGTGCGTCGTCCCCCTCCCCCAAAATCTACGCTCACATAATTTCTAGACCGACCCAGGACACCATCACCCCAGCCGCCCTCCTTCGGCTCCGCATCACTCCTTTCCTCCCCGCGCTTTACGGACTCCGGCCCATCAGCCACTTCCTATGTGCCGAACCCCAAATATAATGTGCGAGCCACCACGTACGATGGCAAGACCGTCTACATTCGCAAGAAAGTCAAGATAGATCGAGAAGGACGAGATGTGCGTGTCCGCTCACTTCCTCGTAGCGCTACCACTCACGCTGTAACTCAGAAACGCCTATACGGAACATCCCACCGCATAGGAAACCTTCTCGACATGCCTTTGCACAGATTACGGGACCAATTATCCATCGACACCGCCACCCGCTTGCAGTCACAGTCCGTCTTCACATATGCGTCCCTTCTATGTCCACCTAAACCTCTTATAGAGACCGCGCAGCCGCGTCAGCCAGCACCCGCCCCTCAACCTCACAACCACAGGAGGAAACCCTCTGGGTCGACCGATACCGCCCCACCCGCTTCACCGAGCTCATCGGCAACGAGCGCGTTGCGCGGGACGTCATGGCGTGGGTCAAGCAGTGGGACTGGTGCGTCTTCGGGCACAAGAAGGGCAAGAAGCGGCCCAGAGATGAGAATGAGACGGAGGACGAGTATCATAGGCCCGAGCAGAAGGTGAGTAGGGCTCAGTGGGTGTTGGGGGTGCATGAGCTGACACAGATGATAGCTGCTGCTGCTGTCTGGACCTCCCGGATTAGGGAAGACGACGCTGGCGCACGTCGTGGCGCGGCATGCTGGGTACGAGGTTATGGAGATCAATGCAAGGTAGGTCTCGTCATGCCTGCCAACTCCGCCCACTGCTCAACCTTCTCCAGCGACGCCAGGTCCGGAACTGAAGTGGAAGACCGCATACGGCCAGCGCTTGAGTCTGGATCCGCAGTGGGCAGCAAAAAGCCCGTCTTGCTCGTCATTGACGAGATCGACGGAGCGACGGGTGCCGGGGACAACGTACGCGCCTATCCCCTCAGTTGCCGCAGTCTCACTCAACGACCCTGTAGTCAGGCTCCTTCGTCCACAAACTCGTCCAACTAACCCGAGATGAGCCCATGCGGAAACGTTCGTTTCCAAACTTCACCTCCGATCGTCAACCACTGACAACATCCACTTTCTTTATCCTCCAGGTCGCGCTGGCCAAAAACGCGACCCCAAGTCCGCCCGGCCCATCCTCCGCCCTATCATCTGCATATGCAACGACCCCAACGCGTCTGCGCTCGCCAAGCTGCGCCCCCAAGCTATGCACGTCCGACTGATGCGCCCGGCGGACGCGCATGTCGTGAAGCGGCTGCGCCAAATTTGCGAGCAGGAGGCGCTTCGGGCGGATACGCAAGCGTTGTCGGCGCTGGTTGGGGTGGCGAGGGGGGATTTGAGGGGGTGTTTGAATACTTTGCAGGTGCGTGCTTTGAGCATCGCGTGTTTTCCTTCGCTACTCGTGTTTCCTTTCATTGTCTTAGATTTGTTTATTGGTGGACAAGAAGCTGACTATCGTACAGTTCATCAAGGCTCGCAGCGCCGAGGTGTCGCTATCGATGGTACGGACTGCGACTGTGGGCATGAAGCAGGCGGAGACCACGGTGGCGTCCGTGCTTAACAACCTTTTCGCGCCCATGTCAAAGAGGCGAGTGAAGGAGCTCGGGCTAACGGAGGCCGAGGAACACAAGTATGTGGCCCGCCTCAGCCATGAGGTCGATGCGAGTGGGCGGGAGAGTGGCATTGCTGTTGGTGCGTCTCGAAAAACTATAGCTGATAGATGTTTGTCTGTGGGCGGATGCTGACCAACTCCCGAAGGCTGCTTCGCGCATTATGCGACCCTTCGCCAGCACGATTCGACGCTCACCCGCTTCGAGAAAGCGAATGAGTGGCTGGGGTCCTTTGACGCGTTCTCGGCGGCCATGTATGGTGACGGCGAGTTTGCGCTGGCGCCGTACCTGCCTTACACCCTCGTCGCTTTCTACCCGCTATTCCAAGAGCGGGGGGCGCCACGCGTGGAGAGAAGTCACGAGGATTGGGAGGTGAGGTTTTCGTGCTTATTTTGGTCGCGCCTTTTCGTCTGACATGAACCCGTGCTTCAGGCCCTGCAAATGACCCGCGCCAACGAGGAGATCTACAAGTCCTTCTCGCAGTGTCTCCGGGTCGCGGGCAGTCGATGTGGCGGTGCCTTCCGACATTTGAGCAATCAGCCGACACTTCAGCTGGAGGCGGCGCCTTTCATCAACCGCATTATAGCTCCTCATTTGCGGCCGGTGCGTGCGACGGCGTCGTCCTAGTGTGGAGTCGCTTATAGGGTCCTGCAGGTCAATCGACAGATCATAAAGCCCGAGGACCGTGCTGTGATGACGCGGCTGGTCACTCTTATGGCAGCCATGGAGCTCCGCTTCCTCCCTGAGCGCGGCGAGGACGGGCAGTTGTCGTACCGCCTGGAGCCGTAAGTCCTTCCTCTGTCAGACTCAAAAACGGATGCTCACGAGCATTTAGCCCCATTGATGTCTTCGTGACTTATGACGGCAAGCGCGCTGCGGACATCGCCGTCTCACGATACGCGGTCAGGCAAATGGTGGCCACAGAGGTCAGTCGATGCATCTGTCGTGCATGCAGGTTAACACTGTCCTAACGCTACACACTTCAGATTGAGGCCGCCATTACGCGCCAATCCGAGGTGGTGCAGAAGGACACGGCGACAGGGAAGGCTAGCATCTTCAACACAAAGACGGTGGCAACGTTAGTCGATACGGGCTCGTGTTCCGGCGTTCTCGTACTGACATCGATCTACCTTTTTTCAGGCCTCCTGAACCAGCAGACGGCACGTCCAAGCACCCCAACAAGCGCGCAAAGAAGGACGTGACAGCGCCGGTAGAGGAAAAGGTGCGTTGGCCATGGATACACACTCGCTTGTCGTGTGTTCTCTGTTGTGCCCACATTTTCTGACTCGAGACCCCGACGTAGGCTGCAGCCGTCGACTTCTTCGGGCGCCCGATTACGAAGCCGGCTGCGGGGTCGGTTCAAACCGCGCTGCGGCGCAACGTGGAGAAGAAGTACCGGGTCAGCTTTAAGTACGCAGAGGGTAATTCTGCTGCTGTACGGAGGCCGATGAAGGTGTCGGCGTTTCTGCCATGAGCACCATCTCCTTTGCTTGTATGTATCACTCTGTTGCGTATCCGCGCATGTATCGGTGTATTATTCATTGTTCGGTTTGTCGCATTGGATGTGTTATGCGAACGTTCGAGTGCCGTCCGGCTACTTCAAGTTCGCTTAGGTGCGCCTCTCTGTTCGCGTCAGCACTCGTCTGCTAAATCTTCTTGTCTCCCTAGCGCAATGACAGTGATATCGTAGTGCGACATAAGTACGGCGACTATCGCTGCTAAGTCTCCTAAGCGCTGCCTGAGTTACTAGCATTCCGACGATTGGAGCGATGCTGGGCCAACAGTTAGGACGAAAGTCAATGGCTACCGCTTGCGTCCCGAATATCTCTCCACAATTGTTCGCCTCCGTACGCGGATGTTCTGAGATCACAGCTACGCCCATGTTCCTCCAACAGAATATTTGCGACATCGTTGACATTTAATAGAATCAAAGGTGCTGCAACTGCCATGATCCCGCGCGGATGTCAGAGAGCTGGCGAGCACTACGACATTCACATACACTGGGAACCGCGTACCCACCCGTGCATCCAGGGTACAAAACGCGTCGTGCGTCCCTTGTTTTCCTCAGTACTCTTTACTGCCCAACAGTCCTTCCTCACACTCGCTCTGTTCTTTCACTCGATCTTTCCTTTCACAACAATGTTCTCTCAGATCTTCACCCTCGTCTCCGCTGCCATGCTCGTTGCCGGGCGTATGCACGGAATGCGCGGCCTGCCCGTTGTTGGCGGCGTCGTCGACGGCATCGTCGGCGGTGCTGGAGGCATCGTTGGCGGTGCTGGCAACGGCGGCAGCCCCGTCGACGGCGCCGGTGGCGAAACGGCCACTGTCACCGTCACCGAGAAGTACTGCCCGCCGACCGGCACGGTGACCGTCACTGAGACGGTTACCGGGACGAACACCGCCAGCTGGGGGCTGCCCACCTGGACCTGGGGCGGCGGCTCCCAGTCCGACAGCAACACTCTCCCGACAGATACGTACAGTAAGCGATGTGCGGTATTATCTGCGCGCGTGCTGAGCTGACTGGCTTGGCAGCGTGGGGCGAGTCGTCGGCCACCGATACCTGGAGCCAGAGCAACTCGGCGACCGACACCTGGAGCCAGAGCCAGAGCCAGAGCGACACCGCGACCGCCACCTGGAGCAGCGAAGGCCCCAAGCCGACTGAGCCCGTAAGTTGTTCTTGTGTACTTGTAACATCCTTGCTCACCCAGCCCATAGAGCAATGGTCAGTGCAACACCGGCAAGATTCAGTGCTGCGACAAGGTCACCAAGGTATTTGACCTGGCCTTCTCTCGTTGACCCAGCCAGACCTTGACTTCCTTTTGCAGGTCAAGGACACCGGCTCCGACATCCTTTCTGGCCTTCTGAACATCGGCCTCGTCCTCGACGATCTCGTCGGCATTCAGTGCTCGCCCATTGACGTGATCGCCGTGGGCAGTGGCAGCAGCTGCACTGGCCAGGTCGCTTGCTGCAAGGATGACACCTTCGTACGTCGCATATAACCTGGCTTATTTGTCTCTTCGTGCTGATTCTTGTACCAGAACGGCGTTGTCAACATCGCCTGCTCGCCGGTCAACGTCAGCCTCTAGGCAGAGGTATCTCGATAGAACGGGCTGCATTCCGTCGTTGGATCGCTTTGTCACGCGGTGTATCCGTCTGCTTGCTATGTAGGCACCGTCGTCGATTCTTCAGAACACTAGGTTGCTGGTTGCTCACGCCCACCCTATCCCAATAAACCTGATATTGACATGAATGGCTTCAGAATGAGCACCCCGGCATCCTCGTATAAGCTTATCTGCATCTCACTCACACATATTGCTTGATTCTCCGGGCAGTTTGGCATCTTGGTCTGGGGTCCGACGTGCAGGTCACGCACATGTTCGACTTCCACACGAGCACGTGATGGGAGTGATTAGGGTTAGGGTTTGTCGCTCACAACGAGCGCGTCGTGCGGTCGCGCCTCGTGTTTTCCGTCCTTCCACCTCGTTGCTAGCCTCGTTGTGTCCGCTGCCGTTTCAGCAGAATATGCATTAGACCCTACTTATCTTCTTCCTTCACAGTGCTCTCGTGTTTCTACCCCTGCTTCGGGCGTGCTTCGGGCGGTCTCTCGTGATCGCGATCCCTTCCAAGGTGCGCGCAGACCCACAACCAAAGGGTACAATGAGCGGGATGATCTGACAGCCCCCTTCCCCTCTTTGACAGACAGACAGTCCGCTTCAGTTCTAGGCTGTATATTCTATACCCTCTACATATCTAACGACACTCCCAAAATATTGCAAACCGCAGCCAAGCTTCGACTCCGATTAGACGACGACGATCCATGCAGGCCACGAGCTCCAGCCGATTCCCCTCGACCCATGACCAGCGTCAGAAGGTCTCATCCTCGCAGCAGCAGCCACAGACACCGACGCCACGAGCAGCGGGTGCGATAGCGCGGACGGTGTCCGAGGGGAGCACGACGGGCAAGCGCAAGGCGGACGAGGTCGATCCCTCGGGAACCCCTCCCGACAAGCGGGAGCAGAAAACCACGTTTGCAGCTGATACTAGACGTGAGTCGCGTGTATCATGTCTCTATCACTCGTCTAAGATTCGGCCCTATTAGCACACCGTCAGAGCGCGACGTCTGCCACCGCCTCCACTACGGCGCCGTCCTCTTACCACCGTAAGCGAGCGCGGCTGTCCAATGCTTCGTCCTCCGACGCCCGCTCTCCATCACGAGCCGAGCGCAGCGGTCACCACCAGCTACAGTCGTCTCCCTCACCTCCGTCTCGCGCACATCTCCACCACCAGCATCTCTCGTCGCACGCTCGCACGAGCTCAACGGCCAGCCGGGCCAGCCGACGCAACACTGCAGCAGGCACCGTCCCCTTCGCCGCGATCTTCGACCCACCGCAGGAAGAGAAAGCACGACCGCGGCCCCCGTCACGCTCGGCCCGTCCTGCCTCGTACGCGCCCTCGTCCATACGCAAGTACGTGCCGAGCGTGCACCGCGCGCCCTCCAGAGCGTCTCGCAGGAGCATATCTGGCGCCTCCATCCCTATATCCGCCCTAGTCGCCCCTCGTGCGCCCTCGGTGTCGGTGGCTTCCCAGAGCCGGCAGTTCCACATGCGCGACCCGCGCAAGCCGCCGCGCGTGCAGCCAACGCCGTGGTCACTGTCCCTCCCCTCACCAGGCGACGAAGACCACCCGTGGTGGAAGCCGTGGAGGGGCGACAACGCGAGTCCCATACAGGCATGGCTGTTCTTCGTATCCTTTGTGCTGTTCCCGCTATGGTGGGTTGGTGGGTTTATAGTGGGCATTCCGAAGACGCGGCGTATCGGGGATACGCCAGACCTGGAGAAGGGCAAGACGTCGGCTATTGCGCCGCGTCACACGCGAGACGACTCCGTCGTTCTCGATGACCCGCAGGTCGAACATGGTGTGTATCCTTCTGCGCTATAAAGTGCAACGTATTGACCTCATCTTTGCAGACTCGAGGTCCTGGCGTCGGCGGTGCCGTATCATGGCCGTCGTGTCCCTCTTCACCTACGTCCCCTTCATCGTCTGCATCGCCGTGTTCGCCCCGCGCTAGTCGCCGTATTCGAGTCGGTATTCGCCTCGCGCTAGCTGTCGAGCCGCCGCGTCCCGTCTCCTTCGATGCTCTCGAATATCGATCCTGCACGATTCCATGTGTTGTAATATGGCCGCCCGCCCACAGACACTGCATCGCACAGACACTGTAGACGTTCCCGATCTGTAGCCGCTCTGCACCGTTGTAGCCGCTCCAGGTCGTTGCAGCCGCTCGCGTCGCTGGCTCGCGCAACTCGATGTAGCCCACCCGACCTGCTGTATCCAACCCGACTCTAGGCACTCTCACCTTAGCACTGTATCACACCCGTAATGTCGCCGCCCCGGGGTGGCGACCGACCTAGCTAGTCTACCTCGCCATTCTTTTGTGCTCTACTGTCTTTTTCTAGAACAATAGAAATCTATGTTGTACTGCTGTTGAAACGTTGAGGGCTTGTCTTGGGCTTGTCACTGTTGACTGTGCAGACGCGGCCTCGACGCAGCTGCGTTCAAACTTCACATTGCTTTCATGTCAAGATCATCTCCGTTGGTGTATTACTGCATGCAGCTGTACTGGTGACTTAGAGTCTGGCCGGCCACACTTAGCAGCTACGCTAAGCTCTGCGCTGAGCGTTGAATTCTAAATAAAAGCTGAATCGGCCCCACCGGAAGCCGACGGAAGGTGATGCGCGTGATGCAACGTGATGCTAGTGTGATGTTCGTCACGTCGGTTGAACTTGTGTGACACGGGCGTGTTACACACGTTCCGCGCCTATATTGTGCTCGTTCCTTGCTGCACAATCGTCAGGCAGCCCCAAATTTCTACCTGCCGTAATATTTGCTTGGATCATACATGCTCTGGCAGTTATTACAGCTCTGTACACCCAGCATCAGTGATATTATGATCAGCCTCACCACATCAGCGTTCACTGGTGCCCCCCAGGTCCATGTATCTGTCCATGAGCACCCCAATGAGCCTGGAATGAGACTCTTAAGTATTTTGCTCCATTTTCAGTCGAACTTTAGAAGCGCAGGCCGGTGTGGCACGGCGTGTTAAGACAATGACTTATTTAGGTCAGAAGATCACTGCCTGATCTGCCACCGCAATGTGCTAGCAAGAGCCTTCCTAGCCCGAGCATAATCTCCAGTCTGGAGACAACCTGGAGGAAGACATGCAGTCTCATAGCTTTCACGCGCAGGACGTGTGCCCATGTCACACAAGTTCAACCGACGTGACGAACATCGCACTAGCATCACGCCGCATCACGCGCATCACCTTCCGTCGGCTTCCGGTGGGGCCGATTCAGCTTTTATTTAGAATTCAACGCTCAGCGCAGAGCTTAGCGCAGCTGCTAAGTGTGGCCGGCCAGACTCTTATATGTTGCTTTCATGTACAGAGTTTGACAGAAGCAACTCATCTCATGCACAGTGCTACGCGAATTCTGTGCCCCTCCAGCGTCCATTGCCGTCTTTCCAAACCTGCCGGCTCGAGTTGCGACGAGGTCGGCAAACTTAGCCTCAAGCTCCGAGAGCGTTCGTAGAGGGTCTTTGTGACAGCAGCAATTCGAGAATCGACATACGTCGCTTCCCTGGCTGTTCATACATCTTCGCTCCAGGACCCAGGTTCCAGGATGGCCGCCCATGAACAAGCGCTCGCCGTATGTTCCATCCCCCGCGTCTTCCGCCGTCATCCGTCGTTCGGGGTCATGCGGATATCATCATTAGCTATGGCTACTCATTCAGTCGCCCTAACCTCCGATTCTACAGAGGTCCGTCGATCCCTAGTGCAGTTCCTGCGGCGCTCAGAGCGCGGCGGACGCAAGGCTCCCGCGGTCGTTCCCACAAGAAGCTTTCCCGGTCTGATCACGGCACCCACTTCGCACGACGGCAGGTGCGCGGCGATGGGATCAGCGATTTCTCAGCGTGCAGCGGTGACAGCGCCGGCGCGCATATAAGGTGTGTGTGAGGCTTCCGAGCGCAAGACGCGCGCCTTTCTCACTCCCCGGTTTCTTGCACTAGACCACAATGGGAGGCTCATCGACCAGGAGCGTTGACAACGAGCTTAAGCCCACGTTGAGCCGCGACCACCATGTCACGCTCGCGAAGGCGGACATCGACACGGCGGCGGAGCTGGTAGCGGGGAGAACGGATGTCAAGCTGGATCCGGAGACCGCAGCCAGGTTACGGTGCGTATCCTGTACTGTACTGCGAGAAGGGCTTCGGCCTTGTTCTGACGGACGGCTGAACAGGCGGAAAATTGACTGGCACATCATGCCTTTGTTCTGCTGTGCGTCGTTCTGTATGGCATGTGATCAAGCGTTGAACCGACCGACTCCCAGTGATGTATCTGTACGTACCGCAGCATACACATTGCTGGAAAATCGTACTCACGTAGTTCAGCATGACCTTCGCGGACAAGACAACATTGGGCCAAAGCGCCATCCTGGGCATTCTGCCTGGCGCGCATCTCACGCAAAACCAGTTCAATTGGCTGGGGACGATCTTCTACCTCAGCTACCTCGTGTTCGAGGTGCGTACTTACTATCCTTCTGCCTAGCGTGCTCGACCGGTCCGCTCACCGGCCTGCCTCGCAGTTCCCGCAAAACCGCGCACTACAGTACTTTCCCGTCGGCAAGTGGATGAGCATCAATATATTCGTGTGGGCGGTCGCGCTACTGTGCCACGCTGCCTGCCATAGCTTCGGCGCGCTCTTCGCTGTGCGCTTCATCCTCGGCGCCTGCGAAGGAGCGATCACGCCTGGCTTTATGATTGTGAGAGAGCATCTGGCCTGCACTGGCGCAGCGTGGTGGCTAACTGAGCTTGACCCCCGCAGGTCACGTCCATGTTCTACACGCGCGAGGAACAGACGAGGCGTGTGGGCTACTGGTGTAAGTGCATTGTTGATTGGTGCCCATCGGTCACTGACGGCTCGGATCCCAGTCCTGATGAACGGCTTTGCTATTGTCTTCTTGGGGTTCGTGTCCTTCGGGCTGTTGCATACCTCGGTTCGTCACATCACTGCGCTCGTCTTACGCTGTCCTTATCCGATGACTTCGGTAGACAGGAGGCTTCATGCCCTGGCAGTGGCTCATGATCATCACTGGTCTCATCACGTTCCTCACCTCAATCGCGTTCTGGTGAGGCTTTCCTTTCTTAGCGGCTCCGATCCGGAACGAGCAGGACTTAGCTGTCTCCGACCTAGGCGGCGACAACGTCGTGGAGCACGATGGCTAACGCGAGAACGCAGGTTCCTCTTCCCCGACTCGCCCACTAGTGCATGGTTTTTGACCGCGGAGGAGCGTGTGCTGGTCATTGAGCGGATTAAGGTCAACCAGGCAGGCGTCGAGAACAAGACATGGAAGAAAGACCAGTAAGTGCCGGACACCGTGCCGGCATTGCCATATTCTCATTGGTTCCACAGATTCATCGAGACGCTCAAGGATCCCAAGGTCTGGATAATGGCGCTGTATGCGGCTGTCTCGTGCGTATTCCTTCCAGTGAAGTAGTTGGTGTGGCTGATTGTTTTCTCTCAGCAATGTGTTCAATTCGGTGAGGACTTTCACTCCTCATGCGGTCGTCCCACTGACCTGTTCATATGCAGCTGAGCAACCAGAGGCAAATTATCGTCAGCCAGTTCGGCTTCTCGCCCATCGTCACCACATTGATGGGCTGTGTGGATGGACGTGTGTCGTCTAAATATTCGTTTTGACTTCGCTTCTTACGGAGATCTAGTTGTTGAAGTGGTCTGCATCCTTATTGGCATCACACTGGCACGCTTTATCGGCCGAGGATACGCTGGAAGCCTCATGTACCTTCCTGGTATCCTGGGCGCCATTCTAGTCAATGCTCTTCCCTCGGACAATAGAATCGGTCTGTTATTCTCCTACTGGGTGGCTAGTAAGTGCACAGCGTCTTTGCTTCGCCACCGCACTCACCTTGCGCCAGTCTTTAGCATTTGCCCGTTCGCTATTTTCCTAGGCTGGGTGCCAGCGCTGACTGCAGGCCATACAAAACGTGCGCGCCCTGAGTCAGCTTGCACGATATTCCATCTCACGCTAAGCAGGAACGACGACTAACGCCATTATCATGATCTTCTACGCCATCGGCAATGCAGCAGGGCCATTTGTACGTCTGTATGTCATGACCGACTCCAGAATCTGACGGCCAGTGCTTAGATGTGGAAGAAGCAATATCAGCCAAGAAACCACGTACCATGGGCGGTCATCGCCTGCTGTTCCTTCATCTCGGGTCTGCTGCTGCTGGCTCTTCGATTCACGCTGGCGTCCGAGAACAAGCGACGCGCAGCTTCGCATGAGTCGGACAGCCTGGATGATGTCTATGTCGAGCAGAAGGATGATAGCGGTGCTGTGCATGAAGCAAAAGTCGACAGGGTGAGTAGCATCTCGCTCGCCCGGGGTGATCTCAGGCTGACAGTGACATTGTATAGGCGTTTCTCGACCTCACTGATAAGCAGAACGTCAAGTTTAGATACATCCTATGAGCCATGTAGAAAGGAGTTTGCGATTGTGTGTAGCGTATCACTCGTGGATTATCGAGACACCCTTCAGTACCCATTGTATCGCTCTGCAAGACCTAATGCATTAAGGAAAGTAACTGATGCGTGATGCTGCATGACTGTGCAGCGAAATCCGTTGATGATAGAAGTGAGAAAAAAAGAGATGATAAAAAGGTGGAACTTCCGAGCTCAAAAAGCGATAAAACGACACCAGCAGGATTCGAACCTGCGCCCTCGAAGAGGAAGAGATCACATACATTCGAATCTCTCGCGTTAACCACTCCGCCATAGTGCCTTGACGACAGAAGATGGGGAAAAGTCAGGTTGCAGGAGTGTTTATTGTTGTTGCCAAAAACTGCCACTTTTGGATTTCCTTCCTCTTCCGGACTACCACGTGTTCCGATCACAGAATTATTGCTGCATCCCTACCATCATCTTGCTACCTCCGCCAGCGCGGCACCCGCGCTCGTCCCTGTAGCCTGTAGACGTCTTTCTGCATATTCAGAGTCACCAAGGCACTAAACAGACCTATCAGCATACCAGAGACTTGATAGTGTGTTTGCTCGAAGTACCAAGTGGATAAACGTCGTCCTCATTTCGCATTACTCATCGTTGGAATTGTCACTTGCCGTAGAGGCCAGACTTCGCTAGAACTCTGCACATTTATGTCGCTTGATACCGCTACGTCAGAAACCAAGCAATGGGATCTGCACCCCGAGACGGAGTACAGATTCGAACTCGATCCTGGCAGCACCGTGGTCGTCAAGGTATGCAAATCCCTTTCCTGACCGATTATCTGACAAACTTTGACCGTATAAAGCTTCTTCGAGGACAAGCCGAAATCTATGGCAGCGAGCTTGCTGAGGGGAAGAGCTATCTCTTCGGTGAGGAGTGCAAGGCTGCCGTCTACACCTGGAGGGGCTGCGCTATTGAGATGAGTGCTCTCCCACCCTGTTCATCGCTTCGAGCTCAACGACACGATCTGCACGTTATAGGTCGTCCATCGGTCGAGTACACGTCGGAGGAGACTCCCATGGCCGTGTACGCGAATCTACATATCGCGCTCGAGCAGATGCGCGTAAGGGCTCTTGCGAATATACGCGGTTCGCCGATACCTGAGGGTAAGCGCCATTGTCATGCGCAGAGGAGCCGCCCGCGAATTTATACTATGCAGATGAAGGTGATCCGGATGCCACGACTGAGCCTCCACGTATCCTTGTCCTGGGGCCCGAAAACTCGGGGAAAACGTCGCTTTGCAAGACCCTCGTCAATTACACCAGTCGTGTGGGTCAAGGTTGGTCCCCAGTACTAGCAAACTTGGACCCGGCCGAGGTGAGTACTTGCAGCCTGGCCGAAGACCTGGTCCCGATACTCAATTTATCAGGGCGCCTTTGCGCTTCCCGGCGCCATATCTGCCGCTGCAATACCAGCAGCTATTCCGACATGCACGCCCGCTGCGACCCTCGGGCTCAGTGCCTCGAGTGCGCCTATGGCTATGGCGTCGAATGCGTTGGTTCCTCTGGTGTACTGGTCTGTGTTTTCGCCGTCTCACACATGTCAAGCTCTTACCCCCAGCAAGGTACGGACATGCAGATGTGAAGCGTAATCCGCGTCTATTAGAGCGCCTGATAAGGAACTTGGGAATGGGTGTTAGTGACCGAGAGGATGCGGCGCGCAACAATGCCGCCGAGAGCGCAAAATGTTTGGTCATACATCTGATTGCTTCTTGACAAGCTTACACTCATGTACAGCGTATGCATCCGGCATCATTGTTGACACGCCGTCGTCCTTCGCGTCGAGCTCCACTGGCTTCAATGAGCAAAGGCAGCGGCTTATCAAAGCTGCGGTGGAGGCGTTTCGCAGTGAGTCCCCTGTTCGACACTCTTCTTACTCACTAACAAATTCCGCAGTCAACGTAATACTTGTTCTCGGGCATGAGAAGCTCAATGTCGAAATGCAGCGCTCATACGGGTCGAAAATAACCGTTGTCAAAGTACCCAAGAGCGGCGGGGTACGTTGTTCCTCTTCTCTTTCTATTTCATTGGATTTACCCTCAATTCAGGTCGTCGAATTGGACGCAGCTTACAAAGAGCGCATACATCGATATCAGATGCATGCGTACTTCTATGGTCATGTTATACACCCACCCGCCGGAGTCTCCAACCCACTCCTTGGCGGTGAGGCGCCGTCGGATCTAATTCTGTCGCCGTCCTCCACCGTCATCAGCTTCAAGGACCTCGCCATATATTGTATCGGAGCAGGTTCGTACCCTCGCTTTCCAAAGCTCTGACTCTCACACCGTTGTTCAGAATCGATGGCACCGTCCAGCGCACTCTCGATAGGCGCAGTTCGTTTGATATCCGAAATGCAGCCCGTGTTGGTAGACCCGGCCCTTCCTGGTTCCGGTCTGTTGAACGCCATGCTCGCCGTTCTTGCGCCTCTCAACCCGGACGAGAACGAAAGGTACGACGAGGAGTTGCTGGACCTTACGGTTGGCGGATTCGTGGCCGTGTAAGTACACGTTGGCGTCATTATCCGGCGTGTTATGCTGAACGAGAGGCAGGACAACCATAGACGTGCAAAACGGGCAAATGACGGTCCTTTGTCCCAATCAAGGATCAGTCGCAGGTCGAACGGCCCTTGTAGGGTCTTTCGAATGGCAAGAGCAATGATAAGGAGTTCCCATTGAACTCAAGTGGGACATGCCCTGAGCGGCGAGAGGGTGTACTCTACTACAGTAAGAGGAAGATGACCTTCCATGGAATGTGCATTGGGATTGATCTCACCGGCTGATTATAATGGTCTACGGCCCTGGCTGGCATTGGGCCATCCTGCCACCTGGGACAAAGACTCACGCGTGAATGAACCGGCAACTTCCATCGAAGATCCCGGTGACTCACCCCGAACTTCAACGTCAACTCTCATTTCACTGTCAGTGTAATGTGATACGACCGTTTCTCTATTAACATCGACAATCTCTCCCCGACTCAGTTGGAGTGACCTTTTCTGGTGCACCGGTGGCTTCGCCACATTTGCCATGATTATGTTGGTGTTTGAGTCCTTGTTGAAGTAAGTATGTAAGCATCGCAAAATTTAAAGACTGCGCGTATGAAAGCGAGTTCTAAGGCCGAGGCTGAGAGAGACTGGCGACTGCTATTGTGACCGGTAATGTGCAGAGCCCCACATCGCTGTGCGATACATACTGCACAAAAATGTTGAAATACGATACACCGACTTCTGCGAGCGCTACTAAGTACTGGTTTAGCGATCTAGAAGGATGGACGCGTCAGGTATTCCCAGTCGCAAAGCCTTCGTACCATCCACCCATGTCGCAATGACTGTGCCAGTACGAGCCTCTCCTAGCTCGACTGCGGTCTTTCCACCTGCACATCGTGACGTATCACCTCATTGCCCAAGTCGACGGTAATGAGCGCATGTGAAGACGTCGGGGGTCAACGCGTTGCGCAAGTGAGATGATAGCCCTCTCGTTGCGCCTGACATAGTCCTGTGTTATACACATAACAAAATGCATGTCGCGGGGCGCGCTTTGCCCTGTCAAGCATGTTCCGTCAATATAGCTTCAGCAAGCCTACTGATTCCTACTCACCCTCAGGCCAATCACATTGTTGGCGGGTGCTCCTGCCAGTGCCTTTTCTGACATACGCGGGAGCAGTAGTATACACTCCGGCAGCTACAAGCCCCGAATTGGGGTGGCCGCCTTGGTGGACTGATTAAAGGTAAGCGATGGTATACGCGTCAAAGGGCGAACCTCACTTTGCAGAAGCTGCATCTCTGTTTCACTGTCTCAGCCCACTCGACTCGCGCACGGTGCATAGATGGCTTTATTGCCTCATAAGCAGCGAGGGTGTATCTTGAGGCAGGATGTTGCGCCGAAAACGAATGAGTAGAAGGCAGCCGACCATTGTTCTTTCGATGAAATGCGCGGAGTACACGCCAGTACACAAACCCCTGCCGCATTACTTTCGCAAGGCCGTCCACGGCACCGACGAAGCCTTGGTCGAGCGCCCCCATGCGCACACCGGTATCAACAGTGTCCGTGTAGACCCTGAACAGGCCGTCGTTGACCGCCCACTCCAGCGCCCGATGGTCGCGCGTCAGACGCAGGAGGCGCTCCAGGTAGAAGCACACCATCTCCACCACGCGCCAAGCTCGGTGCTTGACGTAGTAGTCAAGGCTGACCACGATGCTCCGGATGGCTTCGCGCGGACAGACAGCGGGGAGGAGTCGGGAAGCATCCATCAGCTTGCTCGCGAAGGTGAACATTCCCCGAGCGAGCGTATCTGCTTCGGGAATCCGGAAGGCCTCTCCATAGCGCGCGATGGTACGGCAGAGACGGCGAGGTCGATAGCCCGTGAATTGGGCGACAGAGTCGGATATGACAGCAGGGACGCGACTGCCCTGGCTCCATGGTTCAGGGCCCCGATAGGAGCGAAATACGATGGTGTTCGCAAGGAAAGACGCTTTATACGCGGCATCGACCCGCGGCGTCTTCGAATATCGGAACAGGTTGCACCACAGGTCGAGCGCGTATCGGGTAGACTCCGTTCTCTCCAAGAACATTCGGGTTTCCTCCATCAACGGGTCCATGGGCTTCAAAATACCGTCCAGCAGCCTCAGCAACTCGTAGACGATGTCGTGGTGGTCCTTTGAGTCAGGGTCCGGCCGGATATTCCTGTTCATTGGATGCAGAAGGTCCACCCATTCGAGCACGACGGGTAGGCGGTCATGGACGTCCACAGCGGAGACGGAGGCTGATGTAGGAAGTAGAATTCAGCGCACATTGTGCCGTACTGACGCAGGGAGTAGCGCGCCGCAGCAATTTCCGGCGCGCGCGGATTCAGTCGCGCGTCTGTGTATAGTCGCGTTGGAGGGCCCTTGTCGAAAGCGGCAAAGGGACGGGTGCGCGCGAGGAATTTTTTTATGGAGGCCTCTACCAGATGTATCCGGCGGATTTGGTCCGGGGTACAAGTTGGGAAGTCAGTGACGCCGTCGTCGTTTGCAGGAGTATCTATAGAAAGACGCATGAT
>VDMD01000279.1:0-17064 GCA_007026445.1 Schizophyllum amplum | reverse complement strand
TTGAATGCATGTCGTCCGCAGTCGACATGGAGCTCTATGATCGAAGGAACGCGGCTCGCGTCGGCCAAACCGAAAGAAGCTCCCCAGCTCTGCTCGAATGCGACCCCGTATCCGGATTGTAGGACATCGTCGATGTGGCTGACGTGGACACTAAGGAGACCGCGGAGCCATTCCCGTGAAACGGCTTGCGCGCGAACGGTGCATTGGGGTACATGGAGGACGACGGGGTCCCCGCTGAGACACCGGAGAGACATCATGGACCTGTTCTGCAGATAGTAGTGGTCCTTGGGAGGCGGGGGCGGCGGCGCTTTTCCTTCTCTGTCCTTGTTCGATCCGAACTTGAAGACTTTGAGGTCGAAAAGCGTGAGCTCTTCGAGCCAAACGAGCTTGGTGGAGTGCTGCTACTTGAGCTGGCCATTGTGTCGCTATGGTCGTCCGCTGGCTGACTTGTGGAGTAGGACGGAGCGCAACTGGGCCGCCGCCGGCCACGGCGCAGGGAGCGTCGCGTGCTGTGTCAAGCTATGATGGCGTCGATTGTGTCGTGGACCAGCGCGAGCAATAAGTTAGCGCGCCGGGCAGACTGTTGCAATAAAGGAGCGTCGAGACGCGCGTCGTCGACGACGGCGACGGAGGTGGCTTGACCGTAAGTACAAGGATGCACGCGGTGTGATTTCTTGGCAATTTCCCTTTTCGGTAGTCTCTTGTTCAACGAACAAACAAAAACGCACAAACACGACAAGTACTTGAACGGAATACTGACAGCTTGCAGCAGAGCTGCAGTACATATCACCATGCCATACCCCCAAAAGTGTATACAATGCAAGTCAATATCATCATACACACAACTATCCACGCCCTGCCACTCTCGTCTTCAACTTCGGGAACACGACCGGCGCAGTCAGCATGGCCCGCTTCGTGTCGTCCGCTACACCCAACCTCGCCCGATCCCGCTCCGTCATCTTTCCGATTTTGCAGCCCATGGTTTTGAACAGCGCATTTACCTGCGCCTGCCCCATCTGCAGATCCGCCGCAAGCAGGGCACTGTCCGTCGCGCAGTTGTCCACCCGAAGACAAAGCGCAAACATATAAGTCAACAGCTTCGTCTGCATCGTGCTCGTCGCCTGCAGTCGCGGCGCCTGAGCCTGCTCTCGGGAGCTTTCCGTGAACCGCGCAGCCAGCCCGTCTACGACAGCAGAGGGCACGCCGGGCATCTTCTCGTGCAGGTCCTTCTTCTCCAGCCCGCGGCCGGAGAGCAGCCGACGGAACGCCATCATGGCCGAGATGTAGAATATCATCTTGAGCGCGCGTTTGCGGGTCTTGCTAGACACGTCCTTGTCGTCGAACACGCGGCGCAGATGGCCACGAATCCACTCCGAGCGCCATGACGGCAGAAGCGCACGCCGCTCCTCGAAACTACTCGCCTGCTCAAACGCGCTGACGGACAGTGCCTTCCACTCCGACTCCGGGATCATGCTGTGCAGTGGATACACATCCATCGGGTCGTCCGTCGTGTCATTGTACGCGGGCACCAGCCTGTTCGCGTCCGCGGCTTCCTTCGCCTCCTCTGCGAAAGGTGAGAACGATGAGATGGAAAGCCCGGCACGCACGCACCCTTGGTGAGCAAGTTCTCGGCCCCTTGTCGATGCCTTGCATGACATGGTCCATGACGCCCTCCATCGCGCCCACGTCGACCTTGTTACGTTCTTGTGCGCGGATGGCCGCCTTCGCCTTCTTCGTGCCGAACGTCTCGCCAAGGTTGTTGCGCGCCTCCCGCCACGCGCGAGCCGTAGGTGCAGGTGCAGGGGGTATGGATTTGAGCGCCTTCACCGTGTGGCTTAGTACTTGTGGATCAAGGGTAGTGGGGTAGACAGTCAATGAAGATGTCCGCGGATTGTGTATGGCGACAAGATATCTGCATCCATCTCGTTAGCATTTGCAGATCACACATAGCGGAGCACGCACTTGCATCCCGCTTCGGAAGCTTGCTGGGTCTCCTCCATATTTGTTGTGAACTCGACCTTGTCTGTCTCCCCCGCGACGAAAAGCCCGTCCTCGGCTGCGCCCTTCCCCGTCTTTGGTTTCTTTAGCTTATACGACTTGAAAGATGTTGTTCCATTCGGTATCAAGGAGGGGAAGCAGGCTGATCTCTCGTAAGCTGAGAACAGATGAGGGAGACATCCAGCGTACCGAGAGTTGGCCCGACTTCGGGAGCTTCTGCAACGTCCCGGGCGAGGGTGATTTTCATCGCGTTTGTTGCGGAATCAGCGCGCTTGCGCTTTTTTGTATGCATCGCAGAAGACATTTTACAATCGGGGGATAGCGCGTCCAGCGACTCCGACTTGTCGAAGTTTGAGCAGAGATCTGCATGAACTCCGCCACATTTCGATCTTTCCCCACGTGGGCGGGCCACGAGCCGACCGGGACCGACCGAACTTCAACTACTGTTCAACGTTCAACCTTGCCTTGTTTCTCTGAGTTCTCGGTACCTCTGCCATCCCCGGGTTCGTCAAAGCTCACATTTGATTCATTCAATATGCGCGAACGAGTCCTAGAGACCCGCGCTTCATCCGCACGCAAAACCCGCCCAACACTTCGGACCCAAAGTACTGCTGGCACTCGTACATATCGTGAAGCGCCTTTCGCGCGTTCACTCTCAACAGCAAGTTCCTCACCTCCTCGTCACCCTCTGCCAGCTCGTCTATGCGCGTGACGTCGGCAGCAGACCCGTTCTTGACCAGCGCATCCACCTTGTCGCGAGCGCGGGCGGACTGCGTGTCGGAGAAAATGTTTTGGCAGAACGTCATGGTCGCCTGTAGTTCGTGTTCGCTGACTCCGGAGTCGGTGTCCACGGCGCCCTGAATGACTGGACGGGTAGCGTCAGCAGAGAGTAGACGGGGAGGAAAGAGAGGAAGTACCGGGACGAAGGAACTGGAAAGCACGATCAAAGTTATCCTCATCGACGTCGAACATCACGGGTTCCTCCTGTGCTTTGATCTGCTTGTAGATTCCCAGGACGACAAAGAGGAATCTGACACGGCATCAGACTGAGTGTGCATCCGTAGTAGCAGTTTCGCCACAAACCTAGTGAAGGCGGTCCCGACCTTGGAATGATGAAAATCCGCGCCTTGTTTTGCTGTGCAGTCGCCTCGAATCGCTGCCGCAATGGTACTTGCTGCAGAAAGGCCTCCGGTCAAAGCCAAGTGTATTCCCGACGAGAAGAATGGATCGATGAACGCTAGGGCGAAGGCGATGTCGTCAGTGATCCTAATCGAGGTAGAGTTGCCAGGCAACTTACAAGCGGCATCACCTGCGAGGCGCCAGTTGACGCCGCCGTAGGCCTTCGAATTATAGCTGTAGTCTCCCGCCGCACGTATACCGCCCTTGTCCTCTGCAAATTCCGCATCGCCGAGAAGGCGCCGCAAATGCGGGACTCGCTCCAGCTCACGCAGATAGTGGGCCCGCGCAACATCCTCTACGCCAGTGGCACGTACGTCAGCCTTCTTGCGTCGGTTGTGGTCCTCCGCCTCCACGATGCCAACAGAGACGGTGCCATCATGGAGAGGGATATACCACGCCCACCCACTCTCGTCTGCCCATGCGTCAGCGTAACATTCGACACAGCGGCAGTCAGCATACCTGTGAGGGCTTCGAAGAAGGGCGCGTTATGCCGCTCGGTGCCGGGCATGTATGTGCCTCCACCGCGCCAGTAGCCCCACTGGGCGACGTTCTTCAGATTGGGGTTGAATGTCCGGCTTTTGAGGTACTTTGTGGACATGAGGCCGTTGCGGCCTGAGGCGTCGATGAGCCAGTCAAAGTCGAGGATGCCGTTGCTGCCATCTGCGGGCCGCGTCCACTGGGCAGCGATGGGATGCGCCGCCTGGAGGTTGGCGGCATCGACGGGAGACTGGAATAGCAGGGCATCCACGCGGATGCCTTCGAAGACTTTGGCGCCGCAGGACGCAGCATGCCGGAGCAGAACCTCGTCGAATTCGGAGCGCACCTTTGAACAAGCGACGCAGGAAATGAGTTTAAAAATGCTGAAAGCAAGTTGAAGGCACGCACCACGTTCCACGACCAGTTGTCCGGGTTCGGTTTGCAGAAGTCGGTGTCTAGAGATCATGTATCAGCGCGTCGTCATCGTCCAAGACTCCCCAGACGTACATCCTTCACGCTTGTTTTGATGCAACTTCACGGCAGCGCCACGCTAATGCAGGGATCGGGATTGACGCTGCGTAGATCGCCGTAGCAGACCACGAACCTTGACGGTGAACCCACAGGCAGCGACCTTGTCCTCAGCGTCTATAAAGCGCAGAAATGACCGCAGAGATGGGAGCATGCTCTCGCCAATGTGATACCGCGGGAAGTGATCGCGCTCTAAGACGGTGACTTCAAAACCCTCTGCGAATGGTCGTTAGAACGCCGGCGAAGACTATGTCAATGCATAAATTCCACTTGCCTCGCGCTAGTACAGCAGCGGCATATGAACCTGCGGGGCCTCCGCCAATGACGAGGACTTTTGTTGAGGCAGGCTGTGTGGTATGAGGATGCAGTCTGATCAACAAGAGAGAGTCACTCAAGGACTCACGATGGTAGATTCGGCGTCGACAGCCATACTGAGCGAGGACTAGTTGGATGTTGGGATCGGCGGTCCTCACCTCTGCTTATATACCCCGTTCGTAGAGAGCTAGGAATTCATCCGTAAGCTGATCTTTCATCCGTAACATATTGGCTGGAAAACCGTGACATGTACTCCCGCTAGTCGCCCATTCCTTGACGGGGCCGAGAGCGCAGCACTAGCCTGCTCTGAGCTGATAGCGCCTGGCTCTGTCGAGCCGATAGTGGTTGGTACCGGCCTTCCAGGATCAGTAATTTCTTCTTCATTCGACGTGGGCAGTGTCAGATCTGCGTACTCTGAGTGGTATGGATCACCGTTTTGGTCCGTTTGAGAACCTACTTGGCATGTATCGACGCGGTGGAGGGGTACAGCTGACAAGGGAGGGAAATCCAGCTGACAGGGAATACGGCATTCCAGAGCGCGCTACGTCGGAAGCGCGGCGTGATGTGTCCTGCGGAGCATTTATCAGTGGTATGCAGGTGCTAGCTGAAGGAACGCGATCGTAACTGGTCTGGCTTCATCAGGACTGGTGAGATTGCTCGCAGTACCATTCAAATTTCCTCCATTATGTTCCCAGAGCGGAGCGGTTTATCATTGCGAGCGCCCGTGCCACAGAGCAAGCGCTGGGAATCGGCGACACGACAAGCGCTGAGAATTGTGTTAGCGCCTCTGACGAGGGTGAACGTTCGGGACGACGCCGGACATACAGTTTATCGTTACTCAGCGCGAACTGAGTGGGCACAGCAGAGGTGTCGGCAAGGTTATGTCCACAACCGCATTAGCAAAGGTCAGGTTTTGGATGAGAAAGCTGTAGGTTTTTAGTCAAAGGCCGGCCCCGGATTTTTCGTGGCTTGATCTGTTCGTCAATTCGGAGCTCTGTGCATGCTGAATTTTAGACGTAGACGAGTAAGTATCGAGAGGGAAAATGAACATACAATTTATATCTAGCGAGTCAGGTGAGAAGGCGACCGTGTAGCTTCTTCGCCGGTTGACTTGCGTAGTTACACGATCCGCGAAATTCAGGTCCTGGTCTAAACCCTGCCGCAACATAAGTAGGCGTAGCTGATGGAATGAATTCAAAGGGTGCGCATCACCTTTTGCTCGCATGGGCAGTGAGTCTGGTGAGATGACACAGTAACTGACCGATCTGATCATGGAGCTCTTGCAAGCGCTAAAGTGTTCGGAGGAGGCAAATTTGCCAGAACATGACCGTCTTCCAAAATCGGTAGTGATAATACGCGTATATTGGATCTGTAGACTATGGCTCACAAGGCGGGGCCCGCTGGGCAAACGAGGCCAAGGCCGATGCTGTTCATGCACATGTCGCCGTGGACTTGCGAGACAGCGAGACGCAGGATCGTAGAGCGTGCGACAGGTATCTCTAATACAAAGTGCAGCCATTGATTAGCGTCTAATCAGAATGAGGCAGATAGCAGAACGTAAGGCAAAACTAACGTACGGGCTGTTCATCCCGCGGTGGCGAAGTTGATGTTCGCCGTGCTATGCACTTGGGCGGGTCAAAGAACGCACGTCAAAAGAGCCGACAGATCGAATCGTTCGCATGAGACAGCACAAGAGGAGGGAGGACACCGGAAAACAGTGCCCGATATTGCGTGTGTGCCGTTCATCGGGTTGCCGCCAGCCTTTGACTCTGCAGCGGCTACACGAAAAAGCAGAGTTGTACACTTCGAATAATTTTGGGAAGGTACTGAACTTCCAGTTGTTGGCGTAAGTATTTGAGCGGTCGTACTGGGGACAATGCGGCGCCTCATTCTGCGTGACGAGAGTTGAGGACAAGAGCCAACATGAGGCCGGACCGGCCGGACCGCCCAGCCATTGTTCCTTGAAGCGCGCCGTCATCTGGCTGCTCAGCCGCTGTCAAATCCAAGTCGAAGTCCTCCCCCTACGTGAATCTATATGCTCTGATAATATTGTGTACTCGCCCTCAACTTCTCGCGCAACTGCGAGCCGCATAGCCCGATGTCTGACAGTGAGAGCGCATCCCCGACCAATGCGGCACGCCGCACAGGCGAGCCAGCAGGGAATGATGCTCGAGGTCCTGGTGGCGACAACGGAAGCATTCCTGCGGCGCCTGCACCCCCTCGCACAACGCCAATACTCTCTCCCGCTTTTCCCGACGACGAGTTCGGCCCAGGTGACCCTCGGGCCCGCTCTCCCCTCCGTAGCTTTCTCTTCATCAGCGGCCTGCTCTTCTTCCTCAACTCAGGTGAGCACGCAACGTACTGCCTGGTACTTTCAATACAAGCTGATAACTGGATACGCAGGCACCGCACCTCCGGAGGACTTCTGGACAGCTCGCGCTCGGTACCAGACCGCGCTTGCTGCGATGCGAGACCGGTCGGGGAACTTCAGTGTATGGGTGAACAACCTGGACACCTGTGCGTCTTTACAATCGAATCTCTTTTGACACTACTGAGATAGACCGTTTGCCGCAGCACAGACGCCTGCCCTACCTGGAACCTCTGTCGGCAACACCTCCGATCCGGATTCCACACCGACCACATTCTGGCTCGCTGAACGGCCATCCATTCTCGAACAATTGTTGCACACACTGTCTCTGGAAGAGGCCTATCACCCCACCCCATTAGGTCGACCCGAAGGCGTCTACTACTCCAATCTCACTGCGCTCTTCCGTGGACCCGTCGGCTTTTGGAACGTTACCCCTCCCGAATCACCTGTCAATCAGTCGTCCTCCAGTCATCTACTCAACAGGGATACTCTCCTACACGATCTACCTCCCTGGCACACCCTCGCACAAATATTCATCGCTGGCGTCCGGCGGCACCCGCTCTTGAAGGAGTTGCCTCTTCCTCATTCGAATGCCACAGCTAATCTCACCGATACGACCACCTCCATGGACTCGATGACCTTCGATAGTGCTCCGACGTCTGAAAGCGCCATCTCGTCCGCCTCTGCTGACAACGCAGGCCAAGAGCAAGAAGTCGAGCGCTGGCCGTGGCATGCCACCCGCCGCATTACCCTCAGCGTCGATGACTACCCCATACCTCGCTACCCAGTCCTTGAAGACGAATCATTTCTCAGTGCGCCGCTTGTGGATATCGAGCCAGTAGATGACAAGGAAGGCCAAGCGGACTTGCATGTCCGTGACAATGCGGACTTGCACATACGCGACAGACGGGCACTGGGTGGCGTTGCGCTCTTATCCGTATGTTCACCTTCGCTCACCAAAAATCCTAGAAGCTTACCCAAGACCCAGGGCACGCTCGAGTTGCGGACCACATCGGACTCCTCTGGTTCACTCGTGAACGGAACCGAACATGCGAACGCTACCGAGAACATAGTCGTGACCGACGAGCCTGGGACTGTCATCGAAGACAAAGAGCGCACGACCACCCTCACCTTCCTCGGCCTCCACCTCGTGCGGTCCGGCGCCGTATACGGTCTCGCTGGCACTGGCGCTGCGCCCGACCTGCGCCTCCTGCCCGCCCTCGTCCCCCCGCACGCTAGGGGCGCCGTTGCGCGCCTGGTGCGCGATGAGCTCCGCCGGCGGGTGGCTGCGTTCGAGCGCGACGGGTGGGACGCCATCACGTCGGGCGCGTATGGGGAGACATATGGGGCATCAGGGGAGTCTGACGAGACCCCGGCACGTGGGGACCCTTCCTCGTTCGACGACTGGTCGCCGGATTATGTGGGCGGAGAGGGTATCGGGGAAGGCAGCGCGGATGGCGTGGACCTACCAGTTCTGGACCACACGTTGTCAGGACCCTCGAGCTCGACTGACGGGCCAGACGCTGGACACAGCGACGAGGGCAAGGAGCCGCGTGTGCGGGACCTATATGACCGGCGATCGGGCGCGCCTCGATGCTCCTTTGCGGTCTTCGGGCAAGTGGAGGACGTGAGTGAATTGAGGATAATCTGTCCCCTAGCACTAATAATGTTACCCCAGGCAGGAGTGCCGAGAGCTGACCTAATCGAGCTCGAGGCTGCTATTGTCCGCCCCTCGGGCGCGAAGACAATACCTGCCCCTCCCCTGCGGCTGAAGGGCGCTATGATCAGTCCGGCGTGCGGCGTCATGGGCGTGTTTGGGCATCCAGGTATGTTCTGTTCCCCCAACGAAATGTAGACATGCGTCTTACAAGGTGATCAGGAGAAGCTGACTGGAACATTGAACACACTGGCCAGACAGACGCAAAGGGCGAGAAAGACGACACGCGGCTGCCGTACACGGGCCTGCTGGAAGGCACGCTCGTGGCCATTGTAGCACGCAGAATCACCTTCTGTCAGTAATTGGGATCCTGCCTGTCGAAAACAAGCCTCGCTGACCTTGACATAGATGCCGCGTTCGCGTTTCTCGCCTACCTCGCGCACGTCGTCGTTCTCCAGCGACATGTCCGTCGTTTGCGCGAGGGCGGCGTGGCCGCGCTTTCTGCTCACTCGGCGTTCTCTATATTGCCTCAACTGGCACTCGACGGGATATCGTTTGTAGGGCACGTCACTGTAGCGCTTGTCAGTCACGGTGCGTTTCTATCTATATAAGTATATTTTGCACCAGGCTCACCCCATCCACAGGTCGTGCAGGAATTGCCCTTCTCGGTGCTGCGGTCGTATGCGCTTGCTTAGCCGTGCTGGAAGGGGTGTGTATCTTGCTTCAGCTTGCGTTATAATGAGACTGACACTCAGGCAGCGCCTCACTGGTCTTATATGGGAAGTGCAACGACCGGAGCGGGAGGCGGCGGCAGCTATGGCGGCTGCGCGGAGGAGGGAGGCGGCGGCCCGACGTGCCGCCGCGCGACAATTGCCTACGCAAGTGCAGGTCACCACGACATCCGTGACGCTGTCGGACAACGGTACGCCCTTGGGTGCAGCAGCTACTCCTGCACGAGTCTCTGCAATCGCCACTCCGACGCCAGCAGCCCCCGCTCCAGCGACGCCGGCACCAGAGTCCTTCCTCAGGTTCTTCTGGCGACACGTACGGACGGACCCGGCCGCGCGGATATGGCTCACGACATTCCTTATGCTCGTGCTCACGGCGCGCATTCTTATTTCGCCGCAGGTGAGGCTTCCTGCTTGCTCACACAACGAGAAGCAACCTAACCCTGACACGATGTCCCAGGTCACGGCCGTCTTCGCGTTTTGTACACACGGCTGCATGTGGCTGCCTGAGATATACCGGGCGTTCAGACGCGGTCGCGCGAGCGCGCTGGGTGGTTTATCGGTGGTCCGTGTTGGGGGCGCTGTGGACTTTGGAGCAAGCCTCGGACGACCCGCGGAATACATCATCTGCGTCACGATATTGCGCGCCGCGCACTTGCTGTACTTTTGTGCGAATGACGGCAACGTGTTCGAAATAGAGGAACGATGTGAGTAAGTCGACTCCGTTGACGGTCTTGCCATTAACAGCCTTTCAGCGTGGGCCCGCCCGCTGGTTGTCTTCATCGCTCTACAGGCAGGCTTTGTAATCTTGCAGAGCTGGCTTGGCCCGACGTTCTTCATGCCTGGACGAGTACGTGCTTATGATCAGCTCGGAGATGTCGTATTTGACGATTTTCGTACAGCTCGTGTCGCGCAGCGACATCTACGATTACCATCCGCCTCTGCCCACCGACGTTGAGGCCGCTCTCGGAGATTGTGCCATCTGTATGGAGGCCATTGACGTGCACGGGCACGGGAGTATGGGTGAAACTAGGGAAGATAAGACGGCTATCGGTTCTCTTCGCAGCGCGCGCAAGGAGTACAGTCTCGCTCCGTGCCACCATCTCTTCGTGAGGTCTTTCGACTTATCTCAACCGCGTGGGCTGACTTGCTGTCAGCATACTCGCTGTTTGGAGAGGTGGCTTGCGATCAAGAATATATGCCCTCAGTGTCGGCGGCCATTACCACCGCTGTAGGACAGTATTGACCGCAGAAGGACTTGTATCATAGTACCACCAGCAGACAGCTGGCCTCGTCCTCTTCGCTGTGCATCTTCCTTGCACTGTGCATTATTCAACGACTGGTGCTGAGACGTCATGAAATTTCGGATAATGCATGAGACTATGATGAGACTCTTTAACAACTTTCCCGGGCTGCACAGAGCGATGCCCAGAGGCAGGAACGGGAAGGTGCTGTTTCATACGGTTTAGCGAGTTCCACCCACCGTTCAGATCAAGCCTCTACGGATCCTAATCGTCATGATTCAAGATGCATGGCGTATGTCCTGTGTATATATATGTCGAAGGTGTGAACAAGGTCTGGCGCGGGCCTTCGTCAACGTTGGCTCTGAGATGGCTGACCTCACGTGCCCTTACCGTGCTGGAGATTGCTGTACCACTCCATGGTGTCCCTAACGTATCACAGAGCTTGTACCCAACGGAGTCTGGTCTGTCGTGACTCAACTTGAAAGTTCGAAGATTTTGGACGATGATGAATGTCACTTAGAAACCAAATTGTTGTACGTATATTCAAGGCAACATTATGCTGGGGCTGTCCCGTCACCATCTCCGCCTGCTGTGGTGGCGGCACACAAAGGCCCAACCTGTTTCGACTGAAGGTGCATCTTCGCACGCCGCGCCCCCTGCTTTTTCCTTAGCCTCATCTTGCATTTCTCGCAGAACAGCCCACTCAGAACACCACGAGTGCATTTCGGATGGTTGCATGTCCTCGGCAGCGTCGATGGAAGGGCGTTGCTCTCGGAAGCCACGGCAGCTTCGTGAGTGGACGTCGCCAGTCCTGTGGGGTCAGACGCGGTGTCTCTTCGAACGGGGGTGCCGTCTTCCTGTGCAATCTTCCGTCGCTTGTGACTCCCGCCATCCTAAGAGACGAACCTCATCAGCAAGGTCGGGAAAATAATCAAGGCAGACCTACATCTTCTGCGCGTGATACCTCCGGTTGCACGGGAAGAGGTTCCCTCGACGCAAGACTCCCATATTCCTGGTAAACGGAACCAAGCGGCGGCCTTTGCACCGGAGCGGCTGGTTGCATATGTGCGTTCGTCGGCTCCCAGGGCACCGCTGGCTGTTCGAGCGACCGTTCCCCCATCCCTTCTTGCCGCCCCGTCAGCCAGGCGAGCGTGGTTGAAGGGTGCTGCTCAGAAGCACCTTGGTTGACGGCCTGCTCGCGATAGTACTGCCCCGGCTGATAATACCCTCTTCGATAGTTATAGCTCAACTCGCTCTGCGGAGCCGAAGAGGTATCTCGCTGGCCTTGAGATATCGGCCCATCGCTTTGAGGATCCACTTGACCGCCCTCCGGTACCTGTTGAGCCTGAGGCGAAGGCCTTCCGTCTCGCGACTCGCTCTGTGCGGCGGACTGTGTCCCCGCGTTCGGTTGAGGAGCGCTCGACGGTCCGGAAATGCCCAGTTCTGCGTTTGAAAATCGGACGTCTCGTGGTGTCCATCCTGATCTGCATGATGACTGTCTTGTAGCAATCCTCCTGAGGACTCCGTTGCTGGTGACACATCGACTGCCGCAGTGACTTGCTCGACCGCCTTGCCACGACGGGCCGGCGTCCGCCCTGCGCCTGGCGACAACGACACGACCCTGTTCCTCAAGGTTCGACCGTGCATTGGCGTTGCCTCCGCTGTCGTCCTTGGAGCAGTTCCTGCGAATGCCATATCTGTATCCCCAGGTTGCGCGTTGCTTTGTTGCGAGATACTTTCCCGGCTACTACTTGTGACCTTCGTATTGGTATCCTTGCGCGTAGACGCCGGTTTATCGTCCAAATTGTGCTTGTTTGCCGTTGCGCTTGTTGGTGTTGACGGCCTACTGGCTGGCGGTTCCGACTCCACAGTTTCCGTCGGCAATGGCGCCGTGCTGGGCGGAGCATAGGGATACGGATAGTACGGCGGGTAGGGATACGGGTATGGAGGGGCGCCATAGGGTATTGCTGGCGCTTTCCCATTGGTATGCGGTGGAGGCGGTGGTGCGTACGGCGGATATGGTGAATATGGGTATCCATACGAAAGCGTTGCATAGGGCATTCCGGCTGGATAGGGGTACGAGGATCCTGGGGGTGGCGGCGGGTACTGTGAACCGGGAGGTGGGTACCGCACGCTAGACGAGGACGACTGGGATGATCCAGGGGGTAGAGGCGGATATGGTGTGCTCGGCGGTGGCGGATATGATGTACTGGGCAGTGGTGGGTACTGAGCACCAGGTGGAGGAGGATATGGAGCACCGGCAGGGAGTGAATACGGATATGGAGTTGGGTGCCAGCCTGGATATGGTGCTGCTGTAGGCGCAGGGTACGGTGCCGCTGCGGACGCAGGATATGGAGCTGCCGGATGTGCGGAAGCGGCGCCGAGATACGCGGAGGTAGACGCAGGGTGGGAAGTGGAAATACCATGCTCGTAACTGCTCGCGGAACGGCTGGCAGGGTGCACCTGGCTTGCATACCAGGAGGCCACATGGGAGGGTGGTGCTTGGCTCGCAGGGGGCGGAGCATAACCAGCAGAGGAAGACGCGTGGCCGGAGGACGACGATGGGTAGCTGGCGGAGGGCGATGTATGACCAGCGGAAGACGACGCATGACTGATGCTTGAACCTGCATAACTGCCATATCTCGCCGATGACGGCAAGTAGGACGTCGTGTGATACCTCGCGTATGGCGAATAATACGGATAGACATTGGTCGACGTCCCTGTGGGCCAGGATCCGGTCCTAAACCGCGCCATCGTCCCCGTGGACGTTCCCGTCGTAGACGCCGAGGTATTTGCCGTGTCCGTCGGATCTGCTATCATCGGATCTTCTCCTGGCTTGATTTTCAGTCTCCTCGCCCGCTCTCGAGCGTACACACCATTCGCTGGCCATTTGAAGGCGCTTGTACGCCTTCTTCCGGATTTCGTCCGCGTCTCCTTAGTTTTATGACTGGCGGTAGTCGGTGGCTGGCGAGTCGGTGCCTGTGATTGTGTAGCCGTGTCAGCAGTTGAGGTAGAGGCCGGTTGCAGATCGGGCAGGACTTGAGGGTCGCTAGCATCGTTCGACGGAGCTGAGGCGCTTTGAGGGACGGAGGTGTCTGATGGGTCCGACGTGCTTTGCGAGGTGGCCTCGCCAGCCATCTCGTTCTGGCGGGTTGTTCCCTCCGGCTCGCGATCCACATCCATCGCACTCCCATGCTCGCCGCCTGAATAGAAATCTCCATGCCCGTCTTCGTCGTCGTCGTCGTCGTCGCTTCCTTCAGCATCTTCTCGATCTTGCTCCAACTCGTTCCGCACCTGCTCCATATCGACCTCATCGTGGTTCGCATCGCCTTCGCGCACGCTGGTGTCGCAGCCAGCTCCGTTGCCGTCACCAATTCCGCCCGCCGCTGCGACAGCCACCCGCTGTTGCTGCTGCTGCTGTTTCGCCTGCCGCTCCTTCGCCCGGCAATACTGACAAGCACGCCAGCGTTGCGCCGGGTTCATCAAATTGCAGCATTCCGGGCCTACGCACTCCTGCCAGCGCTTGTCCGCGTTCTTCTTGTCGCCTGCTGGCTTTTTGGCCAATGTCTTCTTGTCTCCAACGGGGGCATGCCCAGCCGCGGTATCGTTCCCCTTCCCACCTGTCATATCCTCGTCCTCGCCCAATTCCTCCTCTTCCTCCTCCATCCTCTCCGCCCTCATCTTCTCCGCCGCCGCAGCCACTACATCCAACCGCCGCGCCGCCCCCGGCGTCAGCTTCGCATCCGCCTCCGGCCCAACGACCTTCGCCGCCTTCTCGCGAACCCGCTTTAGTGAGCTGTGATGTCGGTTCTGCACGCGGTGCTGCTCGCATCTGGAGTGAGTACTTCATCAGTATGCAAGGACCATATGTTTCTACCGCCGTCGCACTGTTGCATTCGCCGTACATTGGGAATAGGGTAGGACTCACCGTTTGTACAAATACGTCCCTGGTAGCAGTCTATGACAATGTGAAACCGTGCACATCCGCACAGGCAGTAGCGGCATGACGCCCATGCCTACTGCGGAGGTGCTGGGCATAGAAGAACTTGCAGTGGCGTCCACAGATGATGTACCGCCGGCAGTAGGAGATGAACCGTCCCCTACTATCTGCATGCTACTACCCGCTTGCATATCACTGTCCTGCGGCTGATTGCCTGTCGTGTGTATAGTCAGCAACAGCAAATGAAGAGGACAAGTCGCGACGAAAACTTTCATGAAATAGGACTCAACAATCCACTCACCATCGCCATGCCCCTCCAATACCGCCATAAGGCCCTTCGGCAGCTGGATCTGCGCATTTATGATCGACTGCTCCCACGTGAAGAGCTCGTGCGGGTTGTCGGCGAGCGGCTGGAAGGGTGTCACCGTCAGTTCTCAACCATTGTACATGAACGCGCTGCAGCCGTAACATCCATCCTGCGCGGCCGCGGAAGAAACTCAGGAATTGAGAATAGGAAGTCTTTTCGTATGCAGCCATGGAATATTGATCACAATCGCACTGCCACTCACCGGCAACCCCTTCTCCTTCCTCCTCGCATCCTCGGCCACGCGCAGCGTCGCGAGTTCCCGCTCCAGCAGCTCCCGCTCGAGCTTCCACTTTGCGCGCTTCGTGACCCCGTACTTCTTGTACTTCTCACGGCAGTGCGAGCACATCTTGAATTCGTAGTCGCCTGGGAGGGGAGAGTTAGTGGATGTAATCGGTGAGCGGAATCAGTGGTGATAAGGGACGGGAGGAGTGGTTGTAAAAAATAGGGTGGGTGGTTGTATTCGTCAAGGTGTGCGGTTGTATTCGTCAAGGTGTTCTCAAGGTTCTGGCGGGGAGTACTGCGAGGGGATGGCCGAGAAAGAAGAAAACTGACACCGAGGAAATAGAAAACCGAGGGAGAGAAGACCGAAGTGAGAGGACAAGAAGGAGATTAAAAAAGCGTTGAATGCTCACCCGGTAGCACATTCTTACAACCCTTGACGGAGCAAAAGCGCAAGCCAGCGGCGGGATCGGCAGGTGCCGACGGAGAGGTGCTATCTTCCGATAGGCGTGCCGTGGAATATACGGACGAAGGTGGTATGGAGCCTGCAGCTGGTTGCTGTATGGAATCTGCAGCTAAATGCTGTGTGGAACCTGCAGCTAGCTGCGCTGGGGAATCTATCGATAGGCGCGGTGTGGAATTTGCATCTGCTTGGGGAATGACGACCACCGTCGCCTGAGGTATGATGGGGGTAGGAGTTACTTGACCATTCGCTGCTGCTTGCGGCATAGTTGGAATTGGGTGTGCCAGCGACCCCGCTGCATGTCGTGGCACTGATCCTGCCGTGTGGGGCGTCGTTGGCGTGCTCGCTTGTTGCGACCCCAAAGTCGTCGCTGCTTGTGTAGAGGTCGACGCCCCGCCATGTTGGTAATAAGACTGGTACGGCGCGCCCGGCGGCGGCGGCGGCGGATTATCATACGTGAACGCGCGCGCGAGCTCTGACTGAGGCGGAGGATGGTAGGATGCGTTGGGGAACCTGTACTGCGGCGTCTCGCTGTGATCTGACGTTCTGTTATACCCTGTGGTCTCGGCTGCAAGGAGTGCGGGGTCGATACTGCCGGTCCACATCACCGCCTGCGCGTCCTGCGATGCGTGATCGGTCGGTGCGTCCTGGGGGACGTGAGCCGTCGATGCCTCGGGTGCGTGTGAACTCGTGTGCGTGGGGTAATTATTCGATGCCTGTTGCGACGACATATCCTGCGATGCGTCCTAAATACAATCCTTTCAGTCACTTCCCCTGCATGAACGATCATACAACAAACGCACCGGCGCCCAGCCATCCTCCACGGTACCCGGATAGTCCACCCCGCTTATCAGTCCTGTCAAGGCCGCCTTCTCCTGCTTTCGGCGCTGGCGCTTGACCGTCGCGTACATGCGATGCTTCTCCCGACACACCTCGCACATCTTCTTGCGGGAGTCGGACGCGACCAAGTTTGCGCAACCGCGTACGGAGCAGCAGCGAGGGTCCTGCGTGGTCGCGCTGTGTTGCCCAGCATCTGCGCCTTCAACATTCCCTTGCGTCGGATATTCCAGCGTCGCGTTCATCTGGGCGGCGTTCCCTTGGATGGCAGCATATTCGGCTGCATGATCTTGGATCTCGCTAATCTGAGTACCATGGCTGTAAATTTGAGAGTTCGGTGCCGTCGACGTCGACGCAGGAGTAGAAGCTTGATGATAATATAGCCCGGGCGGCGCTGCACCGCTCATCATTAGACTCGTAGGTGAGAGTACTGGTGATGTTGTCTAGTCGCTCCGAACCGAAGTTTCACGGCGACGGGGTTTTCCGTGATTTGCCGGGATGCCGGGCAAAACAAACAAAATCTTCCGAATACGAACAATGATGCCCACGTGAGCGACTAACCAGTCGCGCAACGCACGTTACGCAATCATCATGAAGCCCAAAATGAAGCCTTCCAGGCCTCGACCTCCCACTCGGACGCATAGGTTACTTGAACGTCGCATTAACGCTGCTTGATTCAGAGGGACACGCAAACAACAGCCGCTACGCATCATTAGCTGTCAACTGGAGAAAGAACGTGAGGTA